>JAUMHQ010000069.1:15195920-15214967 GCA_032361165.1 Enteromius paludinosus
AGATTAATCTAGATTAATTTCAAAATTAATCTAGATTAATCTAGATTAAAAAAATTAATCTATGCCCACCCCTAATTTTTACTAACAGTTGTTTTTATGTATTTATTTATTTTTGAGCCTTTTTTCCGAAAGGTCGAATTATACATTAACTAGAATTAATTTGTCAAAGCTGTTCCCAACATCAAAAATCCGAACCAAAATCGGTGCTAAACAGGGCATGGCATTAACCAGGGCTCGCAAAATCGCTAGTGCCTGGACCAAAGTTAACTAGTCTGTTGTGTTTGTTTATCGGTCTGGTTACAAACGCAGCTAATGAAGAACACATTTATTTATTTGTAGCAATCTGCCACCCTATCAAAATTTTCCATAAACAGAAAAATCTAAACATGAACACACACATATTATATAGTCTAAATATAGGCTAATTATTAAAAAAAGATAAACGCAGGGCAGTGTAAGCACACATGACACGCGTTCCCACATCTGCGCCGGTGCGTGCACTCACTCTCACCTATGTTTGCGGTTCAATACAAATAATCATAATTAATGGACAACTAGGCTATATCAGGGAAAAGAAATCAGCGCAACCCGGCCCAGAGAAAGGAAAAGCCCGTGGAAAGCCTGCTTTTATTACTGTAAGCAACTGTAGGAAGGCGTTCGCTAATGTCAACAGATGAGAGCATCAGCGCACACGGGGTAAAAAGCGCCGTTATAACACACTCTGATGTGACCGAGCCCGACCAGAACCCGAGCATCCTTTCTAAATATCTGTCCGAACCCGACCCGGCCCGACGGGTATCCATCCTAGTCTGAATGAATCGTTTGTAGGCTTCAGTGACTGATTTATTAAAATAGTAACTTGCTCTCACCTACTGGCGGTTTACTTTCATAGTAAGCTACTTTCATCTTTTTTTTTAATGATTTCATATATATGTGTACACTACACATGTACATTAAAACACCAAACTCAACATTATGCTGTTATACGTTTGCCTGCAAGTGTAAGCATTCATGCTATATTTTGGCTGCTGCTGCTGTTTCTTCTGCAGTGGAATGATCAATTTTGTGGATGTGTGTGATATCATATGATTGGTAACAGGTAACATTGGTAACATTTCATATTATATTAATATAGGTCAAATGACTTAGCAATATTTGTATGCTATATTAAGTCATATAAAATGTAATTTCCTAACAAGAAAATTGTTGCCAGTGAGAATGCCGAGTGGCTAGTAAATTTGGAAAAACACTAGCCACAGTGGCTGGTGAGCAAAAAAGTTAATGTCAAGCCCTGATATATATATATATATATATATATACACAAGAGTAGTTGACAAATACAAATTAGACATATGACATCGATAAATGTAGAAAACTAAAAATTTACACAAAAATAACATAACAAAAATGTAGCCTAGAGTTACAAATCGCACGAGAGTTTATCTTTGAGGCTTTATTCTACCCTTTAAACATTTACAATATTAACATAATTGCTTCACTGATCTCTTTATGAAATTATACAAAAAGATCATATAAATTTCAGCCATTCATGACACTTTCTACTTCATTACTATCCTTAGATCCTTACTGGAAGCCCTTCAAAACAAATCAAATTAATTTTCAGCCAGAAAATTAAACATGCTCATCTCAAAAGACAATTAATTGTCTGAATGAAAAGCATTTAAAGAAAGTCGCAGTTCTAAATAAATCAACAGATCCAGTCCAGTCCAGACACATTGACTAAAAACAAGCACCATATAATGATCTCAGATATATAGAAGAGCAGTTAGTGGCTATTATCTAGTCCCACACTGTCTCCAGACCTGTAGTTTAACATAGCGCTGGTCGTGAGAGACTAAGATTGTGTAGGTGTAAAGGAAAGTGCCTGCAGTGGAGAAATTGAAAGTGGTGCGGTATAGCGCTTGAATGACGTGTGTCTTGTTAGAAGTCAAGAGTTGAGGGGAGCTGTTAATAACAGACTATAATGAAGTATCAAACGATATTAGCGATGAGGTTAGCGGGTTGCAGATCCTGCCAGGCATGGTAAATTGCTTCTTGTGTGAAGTATATTAGCACTAATGGACTAATTAGGAAGTTTGGGGGGCTGGTGGGGGGTATACTTTTTAGTTTGATAGCGAGACGAAGCTTCACACATGCCCCGAAACATTTGGCTGCCGTCACCCCTGCAAGCTGAAAATGCCCCATGCAGCTCAACTCTAGATAAAGAGATTCTGATTATATATAGACTACACACACTAATGTTCAAAAGTATTGGGGTCGGTAAGATTTCATTATGAACAAACTCTCTTATGCTCACATAAGCTACAGTAATATAATCAAAAGTAGAGTAAAAACAGATTTATTACAATTTATAATAGCTATGTTGTATTTAAAACTTTAATTTGAAAAAGTTATGAATTTCTGTGATGGCAAAGGTGAATTTTTAGCAGCCATTATCGCAGACTGTGCTGACAGGATCCTTCAGAAATCATTGTTATTTGGTGCTCAAATTTCTTATTATTTATTTGATTAAATACCAATTATAATGTATATAAAATTTTTCGGTAACACTTTATAATAACTACACACTGTTAATGATTAGTTAAGCATTAGTAAGCATTTATTTCGTCATTTATAAACCATTGTTCCACCATTATTATGCATTAGTTTACAAGTGCAGCTATCAATGCCTTGTTCTTGAGCATATATATAATGTTTAATAATTGTATTTTCATACTTTATTAATGATCAGTTTATCATTACGTTATTTACGGACCAGTTATTTAGGAGTTGTTAGTGTTTAATAAGACCATTTAGAAAGTCTAAGTAAATGATTAATAAACTATTTAAATTTGCATTAATACATCTTATTTATACACATGATAATAGTCAGTGTGTTAATAAATGCTTTATTAACACATGTTCCTTCTGTAATTCATGACTAAAGCATTTAGTAGTTGCCAGGCGTCTGTTTTTGTGAGCTTATCTAAAGTGAGGACTATTTATAGCATTTATAAAGCAGATGTAAAGGCTCATTTATATTCTAAACAGAAGAGTTAAACAAACACAACATAGAGGGATACAAAACACAGACAATTTTTTTTTCTCAAACTGTACACTTAATAAATATAAAAAAACAAACCTTCAATTTCATAGAAAATGAAAGTGTACAGTTTAAATTTTTTGCATCTTAAAAAAATTTATAGTTCTGTATCCCTCTGTGTTGTTTGTTTGTTTTTTTCTGTTAGGAAGATAACTGGCCCTTTAAATCTCCTCTGTACATTTACATAAGCTTATAAATCAAGAACAAGGCATTTATAGCTGTATTTATAAACTGCTTACTAATGACTATTAATGTTGGAACAATGCTTTATAAAGGATGAACTGACTATTTATTAATGCTTAACTAATGATTAATAGCGTGTAGTTATTATAAAGTGTTACCCATTTTTCTTTTAAAATATACATTATATATTTCTTAATATTTTTCTTATTGATATTTCTTTGTAATGAATTATATTCATTATTCATTCACAATATTGAATACAAACACAAATAAATATAATATTTACATTTGTATAACTTCTAAAACCTCATTCCTATGAAAAACTGTGTAGAAATCAATGAACCTAAAAACCTTGAATGATGTTTATTTTTCACAGACTTCATGAAGTCCTAAGGTGGTGCGCAAAGACTTGTGGGAAAATTTTCATCATCACTCTCTATATGGGTCTACACTTGTTTTAAATTGGAATCTCACTTTAAAGGGCCAAAATCCCTGTTAAGTTCAGTTTCCAGAGTGCTATAAGCCAAATGGGCATACCCATATTCTAACAGGTGGTGCTGTGACTCTGAGTTTAACCTTGCAGAGTTGTGTGATGGATAAAATCAAGCCACGAGCGGCATATATTCAGGGTGACTTCCTCTCTATCTTCCTCTCTCCCATTCCTTCTTTCTCTAATGAATATAATTAACCTTTAAAGAGCTGTGAGCTTGTGCAGCAGGTTGAGAGAGTCAGTAGGGGCCGGGGCTTCAGACATTGATTGATTGATGTTCCAGCCAACAGAGCGCAATGTCAGGTCCCTTTAATTAGCCTTCCGTTAACGGAGAAGAGAAAAGAGCGAGAACGCACAGGAGCAAAAAGTAGCAGATGAAGTTCAAACGCCCCTGGCTGAGCCGGCTGACAAACAGACACCCGTCTGGGCTGATGTTGCCTTGGAAACCGATCGCTGTTGGATGAAGAGGTGGGCTGCCTCACCATGACTTTAACCTATTCGCAGACGCGATTCAGCAAAGTCCTCAAAGAAGTCAAAGAAAAAGTTCCACGAAGAGAACTTGAGCATTGATAGTTTGCTTCAATAGTTTGGACTCCTGCCCACAGAATTTGATTTATGCTCACAAGTATGTAGAAATAAAACATAACCTTCAAATAACATGAGAAAAATTCACTTCATTCGTAGAGTTACAAATAGCACGAGAGGTTAATCTTCCATTTTTTTATTTGATTTTTTTTCCCCGTCACATCATAGGACACATTCATATGTCAACTACCCATGATATATAATACAAATAAATACTACAGAAACCATCCAGTCAAACCTCTCTAGACCTACTTAAAAACACATACATGCATATTGGCAATAAGCATAAAATATATTGATACTCTATATAGCTTTATATTTGGAGAGAGTGAGCTGGCACTGTTAGGCTCTATTATAAATCTGTATCCAGCTTGGTATCGCAATTCAAATTCTATCCAAATTGAGCTGTTGAATTTTAAAATCCATTCTCAATACAATTCTGAATGGTGCACAACCCTGGCATGAACTGCATACTTATGAACATATTCAACAATGTCTGTAAGGTCAGACTGCAACAGTTCCATTGGGAGGTTACTGGAAACCAGATTATGGATGCACTCATGCATACACTGATATAACACCAGCCACACACACACTAAAAATGCTGGGTGGAAGTCTCATATTTCAGGTGCAGAAGAGAATCCATTAGCATTGTCTGGACGGAAAGCTCTTCTCAGTGAGTGTGTTGGTGTCGGGTCACTGATATCCAGAAGGCGTCACAACAGACCACGCTAATGTTTCCATGAATAAAGAAAACAACAGAACCAGTGCCGTCTTTGACATGAAAGAAGAATGAAAGTAAGAAAGCAGGTCTTTTTGTACAGGCCTACACTGCAGGTGATTCAATTTGCTGGGAGCGAAACGCAACATCGGCTCAGCCTGCAGGCGCTGTTACGGGAAGCACTGATAACATCTGCTGCCTATAGAATAATCAGTGCATATAGTTGATGAATGGCATAGCCTTTCAGTAACCAAACAACAGCGGTACTTGCTGTTCTGGTGACACTAATGGCAAGTATGTTGAAGTAAGAAAAGGATGTTTGCTTATACGAGAAGCAGAAAGAGCGCACTTGTAAAGCACTGTTTATCTCAGTACTTGGAGAACAACTGTACGCTGTTTATTTGAATGGGGTCAATGACTTCAACGCAAATGATTTTAAACTTCCTTAAATGATTGATACTTCTGAAATGAAGTGTGAAATAATGAATGTTTATACTCAAATGTAACATCTACATTTGGTCATATGGTGACTACACATTTTTGCAAGGGAAGTAACAAAAAATGTAACCCCCTCATAGTCTCATTTAATCCAAAAATAAAAATTTACTCATTCTCGGGCTGTTGTAGATGTAGATGAGTTTGTTTCTTCATCAGAAGAGGTTTGGAGGATTTTCATTACTTGCTCGTCACTGGATCCTCTGGAGTGAATGGGTGCCGTCAGAATGAGTGTTAAAACTGATTAAAACATTGATAATCCACTAGTAATCTACAGACTCCAGTTCATTATTTAACATTTCATAAAGTGAAAAGCTGCATGTTTGAAACAAACAAATGGTTTCATCAGCTGTTTGGACTCTCGTTCTGACGGCACACATTAGTGAGAAAGTGATCTGTTCCAATGAACAGAACTTAGAAGAAGAAACAAACTGTATCTTGCATAGTCTAAGGGTAAGAATAAAATTTCATCAAATTTCATAATAGTAACAGGAGATTAGCATTAGCTGTTCTCAGTTTTGAACTAATGTTTGAGGTTTCAAATGTCCTAAACATGCATTTCTAAAATTAATGTGCCATGTGTTTGCAAAATCAAAAAAAAAAAAAAAAAAAGGCTAATGTTACGTCCAGTGATGTGTCCGAAGCAGCGGAGTTGAAACGACAGAGTAGATGATAAAGAGTTTTTATAACACAATCAACTCAAGACATTAGAACAGGGTTCCTCAAATCTTACCCTGGAGGTCCGATGCACTGCAGGGTTTGGAACTAACCCTAATCAAACACACCTGAGCATGTTAATCAGTGTATAAGGATCATTACAAACTCACAGGTAGGTGAGTTTTATCAGGGTTGGAGCTAAACTCTGCAGTGCATCGGACCTCCAGGGTAAGATTTGAGGAACCCTGCATTAGAACAAGATTAATTACGGACAAGGGTGAACTCAAAAGGACAGGTATAAATACACTGAGGACTAATGACAACATGGAGGACAGCTGGGGAAACACAGGTGGGAACAAATTAACTAATTATTACATACAGACACAGGAAGGACCAAATATGGGCAAACAGGAACTAAAACCGGAAAACAGAAACCGAAACTAAAACAAGAACACATGAAAACGAAACTTTGAACAGAACTAAACAGACATGTAACGTAACAACTACTGAACTGTGATAAAAACCAAACTGTGAAAATCATTTGCACACCTTTCCTCGCCAGACACAATTTTCCCCAAATATCTTCTAAAGCGTGTGAAGTGTGTATTGGCATGTATCACTACAGCTTGATAAGAGGGTAAATGGAGTGAAAAACCAAAACATCTATGGCACAGCAGTATTTTATGGGATCTTTCACTGAATTTCCATGAAAACGCTCAGTGGGAACTCATCGCTGCCATCCTCCAGACAAGGCAAAACATTGCACTGAACTCTAGTTAATTTGTGCAGATCCAGCGTGAAATTGTCCCTGTTA
Source organism: Enteromius paludinosus (assembly GCA_032361165.1). Taxonomy (NCBI): domain Eukaryota; kingdom Metazoa; phylum Chordata; class Actinopteri; order Cypriniformes; family Cyprinidae; genus Enteromius; species Enteromius paludinosus. Next base: position 15,202,969 of record JAUMHQ010000069.1, read on the forward strand.
ATGTGAAAATATGGTCTGAGAGTCAGCCATGAGAAAAACTTGTTTACTGAGAGTTCAGCAAAAAAACAGAAACCGGAGAGAGCAAACTGGAGAAAAGAACCAAATGATAAAAGAATGAAAAATAGCGAGGATGGCCTTAAAACATATCTGCAGGACATTAATCTGAAATGCTAGATTGCTCTTTTCTGCTTTGTCTTTCTCTTGAAGCAGTATTGTTATGATCCAAGGCCTTTAGAAACAATTTAGATTTACTCTTCTGTGCGCATCGAAACCTGCTGTCCTTTTATTATGATTTGAATGGTGCAAAGTGTTGAAGAGGCAAAAGCATTAGTCAAAAACATCCTACATCAGACAAATAATGACTGAATTTACACTGCACTTTTTATGTTTTTGAAAGAAAGTCTGCATTTATTTGGTCAAAAAATACAGTAAAAATATTATGAAATCGCAATAGCTTTCTATGTTCGAAATGATTTTTTCTTCTGTGATGGCATTATGTCGGTATTCAGAGTATTATTCTTCAGAAATCATTCTAATATGCTGAATCATTTTTTTTATTCTTATTATTTTTAAAGACACATTTCTTATTAATAATGTTGCAATCTGTTCTGCTTTATTCTGGATTGCTTGATGAATAGAATTCAAAACAGTTATTTAGTCATTTATTTAAGCATTTATTACAGATATAAATCTTTTGTAGCATCTTTAATGTCGCTTTTGTTCATTTGAATGCATCCTTGCAGAATAAAAGCATTGATAACTTTCTAAAAAAACATTCTTACTAGTTACGAACTGTATATATTTTTAAGTATGCTAATTTACTTTTTAATTACAATTTTAAACGTTTAAGACAAAAGCAATTCTCCTTTCATCGGCTGGAAAAACATCCAGTAGTGGTTGTTCCAGGCAAGTCAGTTTTTTCATGAAACTCAATCTATGATGAACTTAATTGCCTTTCATTTTAAGATGGAGTAAGCAAAATTATTTTAACACTGAAAAATTACACAGTAACATTTAAATCCACTAGTGTTAAACAGACCCAGAATACACGCTTGAGCTGATCAGATGCCCAGGCAGGCTGATGTCATTAGCGCCACAGTAGCAGAGTCAGCTGAGCTGGCATTAGAGAACAACACTACTGCCAGACAACAATTGATTGAGCTCATTTGGGAAAGTCTCCTTTGCGTATGAGAGAAGCACACACACACTTATGTGTCAGGGGGCTGGGAAAGGAAAGGTCATTGTGAGAGCTGGGAAGCTTTTAAATGACGATTCATCACTCTCTCTATTTGCGTAGAGGAGCAACCATGGCCAAATTACCATTCAGCTTTGCTGACCTTGCCACTTTAACATGCCTCCGCTTGTCATAGGGGGAGGACGCCAGTGACACTGGAGGCATCTCATACAAACACAAGTCTGTACAAACATCCAAAAACTTTTTTCAGTTGGGTTTCTTTACATTGTAGTTATCAATGATTCTGACCTTTGATTATTTACTTGACCTCAAGATGTATCTGATTGCATAACATGGTGTCCTAACCAAGCATAAGAGGAAGAGACACTACATTTTGTGTACAACAAAAAAAATGACATATAAATTAAATATCAAATGGCAATTAAAATCTGATAATAATTAATGATACATTTATTATAAAAAAATAAAAAAATAATAAAAGTAACTTTTTTCTTGTTCATAAAACACTTATTTACACTTATTTATTCTGTTTTTATTTATAAAAAGAAAACAATTATGCTGGTATAATCTGGATATGCTGTATGCTATTTATTTATTTTCTTTTATTATTTAGAATTCATTTTTAGAAATTCAGAGTGAAATGGAAAATTGTTATGGGAGCACTTTTTAATTTTTTTTCATATTAATTTCCTTGCATATAATATATATATATATATATTTTATGTTTTCATATTTAGATTTTTCACAACTCTCTCTATCTCAAAGCACTTGTTCGTCACAACTCTCTGTTTTAAAGTGCTTGTTATTCATTTGTTTGACAAGTACATTACAGTTTGCATACAAGGCAAATTGTCTATATAAAAATTGTGTTATGATTTACTTACTCTTATGTTAATTTCAAATCTTTATAACTTCTGTGGAACTCGAAAGAAGATATTTTGAAGAATGCTGGGGTCCAAAACAATATTGTATCCCCTTGGCTTTCGAGGATAGGAAAACAAATTATTTATTTTATGTTCCACAGAAGGAAGAACGTTATATAGGTATGGAATGACATTTTATTTTAGCGTGAATCTTTTTAACCATGTGTATAGTAGTTATTAGAAAGAGCTCAACTGTAAATTGATTTTAGTGATAATTAATGTAAACATGGGAAGAGATAGGGAGCCTCACAGAGCACAGTGACCAGCACACCATATGTACCCCGTCCTGTCCCTCGCTCTAATCAGCCAGTTTTATCTTTTTAATTAAAACTCCATTCACCACAGCTCCAGAGTTTACATTATACTCTGAGGGTAGTTAATTAAAAAAAAATCCAAATTGGATGACCTGAACAACATTTGATGGCAGATACAATCGTCTTTAAAAGTGAATTCCTGCTTTTCAACACTGAATAATTATTCCTTTGAATCTCTGCCTCACAAAATAAAGACGGAACAATTTATGTGTCATCACATTCCTGCTGTTCTAATCACAAGTACTATTATAAGAATTATAACCTAATAAAACTAATATTCTCATATTGGCTACTTCCATTGCTAGGGGAAGATTTTCTTGCGGAGAAATATAGCTTCAAATAAAAAAGTGCTGAACTTTTAGGGAAAGTTCACCTAAAAGAAGAAATATCTGCTATCATTTATTCATCATAATGTCATTTCAAATCTACAGTATATGGCTTTTTCCATGTTATAGGAATTAACTGTTGTTGTCTACGTAAGTCAGTGGGGTCCTAAACAACACTGGACTTTCCTTGTATGGACAAAATAAAGAATTTTTTTTCTAAATATCACATTATTATAAACTTACAGTACACATTTGGACTGACATGAGGGTGAATTAACTAAGTAAACTGAAAATAAAATACTATTTTCTTTCATTTGTATTCTCCACAAGAATCCATTTGTATGATTTGACTTTGTCTGGGTTATTCAAAGGGCGTGAAAGAGTCCAAAACACATCAAAAGCTAGCTTTGAAGTTACACTCAGAACTTTTAGTAAAAAAAATAAATCAATAAATCAATATCAACAAAAAACAATATATCTTTACTCTTACTTTAAATCTTTCAAATTAATAACATGACAAAAACATAGTAACCTGTTTATCATGTGATATTACTTTTGGTACACAGAAAGTGTTTTCTATGTAGACCTATGCTGTTTTCAATTATTTCAGGTTTCAGCATCTATCCAAACGTAAAAAATGTGTTTTATACCTATAAATGTTACACAGTACTACATTTGAATACATAATAAAAACTGAATCCACGTTTCTGTCAGCGTAAAGCTTCATGGTTGTCCAAGCAATCTGGTTCTGATGCATTGCATGTTAGAAGACGATACACATTAACAAAAAATACACAAAATAATCCCTGCTTGCAAATCAGATGCATGGAAACACACTGACCTGTACTCCAGCGAGAACCGTGTGATCTCTGTGTCGTTGTGGATCCATTTAAACTCCAAAGGCCAGCTCCCCTCGGCCATGCAGGTCAGAACCAACCGGTTCCTCTCCAGGTGCAACTGACTCGGTACAGGCTCTGTTTTAAAGTATGGAGGAACGTCATCTACAAGAAGAAACAAAGAAAGAGAGAGAATGTAAGAAGAAATTGCTTCTGAGGGAAAACACTGTTTGACCTGCAGCAGGTAAGCATGACCAACTAATGCTCACAGACACTTGCTGCATCGTGCCCTCAGTCTGCTGCTGGTATTTGCACATAGAATGTTAAACATGGCCTGTTGTCTTGTTTGCAGATCAATAAAGCAAAAACAGACTGAATATGAATATACAGAAGAAGAAAAAAAAAACACAATAAGTGGATGAATAATAAATATATTTTGCCAATTCCAAACTAGAATTAAAATGTAAACACTATATATATATATATATATATAAACATATTGGGTGGTCCTTTCTTTAGACTTCAACATCCATCTTAATTCTAGAAATGTCTTTATGTGTATTCTCATTTCATGAAACACAGCACAGTCACGTCTGGCCATTTAAAGTGGGTCCATGCACTCAATTACATCTGAGAATATTCGTTCCTCTAATGGAAAGACGCTGGAAGCAGATGGAGCTGATATCCCATTCCTATAGGAGCTGGAATATCTGGAGAGCTACTCCAACAGATAGCCTGCGTCTGACACGCAGAGCCAGTGACTACAATTTCGATTCTGATCCTAATCATCGGTGTAAATATAGACCAAATTAACTGAACGGTTGGATAATACAATTATAAGATTGAATGATAATCAAGCATTAAAATTAAACTGTCAGAATGATCTATTAGGCAGACGGTTTGCGGTATCTCTGTGGTTTCACTAAAATCTAGTTTTAGCTCCTCCACTGAGAACAAAAGCAATAGAGAAGTGCATATTTTGCATATTTCCATTATGTCCTTCACTGTTGAGTAAATATAGGCTAAATGAATGGATACAGATTACAGTAACATTACAGACAGATGTTGCATAACACTTTTACTGCGTGAACATGAAGACATAACAAAATCCCATCACATTCTAACTTAATTATTATTATTTATAGAATCACATTTTTTCGCAGGTCTCCTAATAGTTGAACTGTCATCTTGTCTATGTATGCCAACAAGTGTCAACAAACACTTCAAAGTGTGCCTACACAACACTGTACGGTTGACAAGCGCATGCGACACAATATTTTGCAAGGAGCGTAAATAATGGAAGTTTTTACTCAATTTGGAAGTATATACGCAGTATATATATACAGGCTGTCAAATTAATCATCTTTAATCAGGATTTGTGCATCGCTAGATTTGCCGTGCCTTAGTGCTGAGTCTAAAAGTCAGCGAAAGTAAATCATATTTACCTCAGTTTGCTGTCCTACACATATATAATGACTTAAACAATTAACATTTCGTCAGATAATGCCAAACGCTTCTTTCCTTTGAACTGTTCCCTTAGTAAACAACAAGTGAGTTACCGTGATGTGCAGTGCGATTCACAAATAAATGACTCTTATGAACCGATTCTTTTTAGTGCATGGAAAACATACAACGCAAATACTGAATCACGAACAAATGACTCTTTTGAATCAGAATCATTTAAAGTGACTCAAACAAGAGTTAAAGTAAGACAAAAGACGATTTTGTGGCAGATTTATTCAAAACAACTTATTAAAAGTTACAGTAGCATATACTCTTTTAAGCCCTTATCATTAAAAAAAGACTCAGTTATTACAGTTACAGTAAAATTTGTATTTAGTTTGGTCACTAAATGTCAACTTATTCCAGGATGAATGGAATTTATATATATGTAAAACTGAAATCAAATAATTTAAATCTGATCAGGAGATGTATTTAATATTTATATAAAACATTACATAAAATATAAATATAATATTTAGCCCAACTAAATATTATATAGGCTATATTACAACTATTTATGTACAGCGACAATGTTGTAATGAAAGGGAAAAATGCTCTTTTAACTTTGAAGCTTATTCATTTACTGAAGCAGTTTCAAAAACTCCTCGTCTTCCTAAGTTCAATTTGAAATGGGCCATAATAGACCCAAGCACACACAGATTAGCCATATTAGTCCCAAAAGCACACACGGATTAGCCAAAAAAAAGTCGGCATACTTTGAAAATCCATTGCAGATATTTTGCCGTCTGTGCATTTTGAGACATGCCAACTTTTTCACACGTACTATGATTCCGGGCGCATTAATCCTAATCTTGGATACTATTTAGGATGGATAGTATGCAAATTAGGATTTAACCACTGTAAAGAGCACTGAAGACACAGAAGCCAGTTAGAAGAAGACACAGGCTAGATGAGGAGGAGGGATATTAAAGTAATGCACGGTTTGGGATATTCACAAGGTTTGATGAAAATGAGGTGGAAGGATTCGTGCACGAGGGATTTGATTAGACGGGTGAGGCTAATTGTTCCCAGGCGTTTCGAACTCCACTTTTATCTCAGATAGAGAGATAAAGATGCAGACAGCGAGAAAGAGAGAGAGAGAAAGACAGCGAACAAGTGAAACAGTTAAAACAGGCAGAAGACATTGATCATCGATGAGTATCAGGGCTTGCGTTTCTCCCTCTCATTAGAGAACAAATGATCTGGTCGACTAAAAGCTTTAATGATCCGTCAATGGAGCTAACAAACATCCCGATGGGCCTCCGAGGGGCCGAGCGGAGCGGAGATACAACAGTAAGATCATAGAGTTTCTATTACTGATGCAGTAAATGGCAGAAAAGAGGGGATAATGCCCTTCTGTAACCTTACATGAGTGGGCCAGTAACAAGTGCTCTGGGACCAAATTGTGTAAATTGTACAGGGGCTTATGGGACGCATATCTTAATTGACAGATATGAAAGAGACAGTGCAGAAAGAGGCCTTTGAAAAAAAAAAAAAACAGTCAGATTACCACTGCAAGTCCTCGGAGAAAAACTACCTTAATGGGCGCTGGCGTTAGATGTAGACGGTGAAAAGCTGTAAATTCTAGAGATTGTTTTAAAAAAGCCTGTCGGAGGGGTTCAAGACACTCTCAGAAGACACACTGCAATTATGGGCTCTTTGGTTCTCCTGTGCTTGTTATCGTGAGTGTGCAGAAGAACGAAAGGGGTCAGACGGGGTCTCCGGGGGGGGCTGTGGTAGTTGTTTCGGCGACAGGTTGTCGAGGAGCCAAAAGGGGTCTGGTGGCTGGGTTCACAAAAGGCCTGGCACAAGCGCTACACGGAGAATTACACTTCTTAACTCATTAACGAGTATCTCACGCACACATATGCGAGTATGCGCTGCCCAGGGGTTAACATCCATAATTAAACACAAGCTATGTAGTTTCTATTAAAAGTACCGGCACCTTTGCTCCTCTCTCTCTCACTTTCTCTCATAATGAGCGATTATGTGTCAGACTCATTAAAGCGAGCCGAGGTGTGATGTGCTTACAAACACACAGATACAAAACAAATATACAAATTTGAAAAATGCGATGCAGTAAAGCAGGTAGAGTAACTGCTTTTAGATATTCACAAGGCTAAGGATGATTTTTTTTATATTTTCTCCATTTTGAGGTTGATATCATCAGTTCATAAACATGTACACTTCTGTTTTATTTTTTTGCATGAACAATTTCCATTTTTTTTTATAAATATTGAATTAATAAAATGTGTTGTGTAAAAATGTAAAAAAAAACAAAACATTAAATTACAGCAGTACATTTATCAAAAGTGTACATAAAATCTAATGCTGTCAAACGATTAATCTTAAATATATATATATATTATATGTACATAATAAATATATACAGTACACATACAGTATCAGCAAAAACGTTTATTTTGTACATGATTAATCACAATTAATAGTTTGACACTAATACAAACATTTACAATGTTGCATAATATTTCTGTTTTTAATAAATGCTGTTCTTTCTATTCACTAAAAAATAGAACATTTCCACAAAGATATTAAGCATCTCAACAGTTTTTAAATGTTAATTACACACCATATCACATATTAGAATTCTTTTGGATCATCTGACACAGAAGACTGAGAATTATGGCTGCTGACAATTCAGCTGTGACCTCACAAAAAAACATCACATTTAAAATATATTAAAACAGATTTTTTTTTTTTTTATCAAATATGTGCAGCCAAGGTGAGCATAAGTAACTTCTGTCAAAAGGTTTACCACCTCAACGTCAGGGAAAACACCCGTCAAACTTGGGTCTGTTCCAAAAGCTCTTTAACTCTATTCTAAACAAAAACAAACAAAAACTAAAAAAATAGAATACTGCATTCATAAGTAACTATCTCCCAGCGTCTCACTTTAATCCCAACATGGCCTATATAAGGGTGCATCCGAAAAACCAGCCTCATGATTTCCACAAAACTACCACAGACGATCCAGAGAAGGAGCAGAGAATTCTTTAGGAATTTAGGTGTTTTCCTCAGTGTCTTCCTTGCTGCCTATATTCTATTCACATACAGTAAAGGCCAGAAGTTTGGACACACCTTCTCATTCAATGTGTTTTCTTTATTTTCATGACCATTTACATTGGTAGATTCTCACTGAAGGCATCAAAACTATGAACCCTTGTGGAGTTATATACTTAACAAAAAAAGGTGAAATAACTGAAAACATCTTTTCTATATTCTATATATTCTATATTCTAGTTTCTTCAAAATAACCACCCTTTGCTCTGATTACTGCTTTGCACACTCTTGGCATTCTCTCGATGAGCTTCTAGAGGTATTCACCTGAAATGGTTTTTACTTCACAGGTGTGCTTTTCAGGGTTCATTAGTGGAATTTCTTGCTTTATAAATGGGGTTGGGACCATCAGTTGTGTTGTGACCAACAGCCGACAGCCCTATAAACTGGCACACATGAGCACCGACCCAGGAAAGGAAGACCAAGAGTAACCTCAGCTTCTGAAGACAAGTTAATCCGAGTCACCAGCCTCAGAAATCGCAAGTTTACAGCAGCTCAGATCAGAGACCAGATAAATGCCACACAGAGTTCTAGCAGCAGACCCGTCTCTAGAACAACTGTTAAGAGGAGAATGCGCGAATCAGGCCTTCATGGTCAAATAGCTGCCAGGAAATCACTGCTAAGGCGAGGCAACAAGCAGAAGAGATGTGTTTGGGCCAAGAAATACAAGGAATGGACATTAGACCAGTGGAAATCTGTGCTTTGGTCTGATGAGTGCAAATTTGAGATCTTTGGTTCCAACCGTCGTGAACGGATGGATTCCACATGCCTGGTTCCTGCTGTGAAGCATGGAGGAGGAGGTGAGATGGTGTGGGGGTGTTTTGCTGGTGACACTGTTGGGAATTTATTCACAATTGAAGGCACACTGAACCAGCATGGCTACCACAGCATCCTGCAGCGACATTCCATCCCATCCGGATTGCGTTTAGTTGTATGATCATTTATTTTTCAACAGGACAATGACCCCAAACACACCTCCAGGCTGTGTAAGGGCTATTTGAGAAGGAGAGTAAAGGAGTGCTGCGGCAGATGACCTGGCCTCCAGAGTCACCGGACCTGAACTGAAATCGAGATGGTTTGGGGTGAGCTGGACCGCAAATTGATGGCAAAGGGGCCAACAAATGCTAAACACCTCTGGGAACTCCTTCAAGACTGTTGGAAAAACATTTCAGGTGACAGCTTGAAGCTCATCGAGAGAATGCCAAGAGTGTGCAAAGCAGTAATCAGAGCAAAGGATGGCTATTTTGAAGAAACTAGAATCTAAAAGATGTTTTCAGTTATTTCACCTTTTTTTATGAAGTACATAACTCCACATGTGTTCATTCATAGTCTTGATGCCTTCAGTGAGAATCTACCAATGTAAATGGTCATGAAAACAAAGAAAACACATTGAATGAGAAGGTGTGTCCAAACTTTTAGCCTGTACTGTATATATGTATATTTTAAACAGTCTGTGGAGCCTGAGGTAAAGTGTGCGCACACACACACACACACACACGCACATACAAGAAGGAATGTCAGGTGGACATGCAAACAAATACTGTACACATAAAGCATATATCTAGTAAGTAAAATATGATTAAACTGAACTAAACTGAACAATCTCATGCAAGACTGTGTTTTTACAGGCTGCTTCTCTGAGCCAGTTCCCCACACATCTTTAACCGGCATGTCATCTAGGCAGAGACATTGCTGAACCGCTGTTTGTCTTTCTTTAGCCTGTGTGTGTGTGGCGCCATGACAGTCTCTAACCTCTTCCCAGAGAGACACTCAGTACAAGGCCAACATTCACGCACGCACACCTAGAGAAAAGTTTCATTGCTCAGCGGTTGCTCTTTCATTGGACAGACAACTTAATGGAGCCCTTTATTATTTATGCATCTCAGATGTTTCTGCCAAAATTCTGTAGGAGAAATAAAACAGAAACAACCTATCTATCTGTATGTCTGTCTATTTGTCTGCCTACTGTATCTATCTAAAAAAAGGGACAGTGGCAAAGATTAAAAATGAAAAATTACAAGCAAGTAGTGTTTAGGGGAAAAACTGCCATAAAAGATTGTTACACTGAATGGCATTTTAGTGGTTATTTAGCCAATAATGCTAAACGTATACAGTAATATTTATTTATTTAGTGCAAAGAAAAAATATGTTATTAAACAGAATATTTAAGAAATTAAATCATTATTAATAATTATAAAAAAAACAATGACAAAACAATTTAAAGCTGTATTACACTAATTGTTACACAAAATTTTTGGTATTTTCTATATAAATATATACCTTCTCCATAATTTTTCTTCAATGCTTCAAAATTTTTGTCTTTAATTTATATAGTGTGCATATATATATATATAGTATGAAGTAGAAAGTATGAAGTACACTGCATGTCTAATGAGAAAGGATTTCTAGGAAATGCAGATTATGTGATTATTCACACAAAATAGGTTCTTGCATTAAAAAAGAGACAGAGCACAACAAAACGAAATGTCGACAGAGTACATTTTGTAATTTTGTAGAGTTTTGCGTTTTTTAAAAAAGAAAAAAAAAGTTATTTTACAACAGCGAGACACGACAGCTGCCTTCACACAGACAAATAATTAAAAAACCACAGAAAGAATGCATGCTAGACAGAATTTATAACTAAACAATGTCTGCGCTGTTGTTGATCTGCACTGTACTCGAAATTGTGCAGCATAAACAGACACAGTCTCACTCTTTCTAACTCTGTAAAATCTGTACTTCATCCAGGTCTTGAGAGCGTCTGTAAGGATTCAGTCAAAACAACTGAACCTTGTAATAGATTGTCATGAAAAAGTCTGGGATCGAACTAGGTAACGTCTTGAAAATAAATTACAGTCCAGATGGCCTGATTGAACTTTTCCAGACACACACACTCTTGCTCTCTCTCTAGAAAAAGACAGACTTCACAAAGGCTGATAACACAGTGACTCTGTCTGTCTGTCTGCGTCAGTGTGTGTGGGCGAACTGCTTTAATTTCCCCATAGTAGCTGGAATAAAATCTCTCCAGTGGATTGGCTGCACTAAGCAAATTATGGCATTATGATTACGGAAAGCAAATCTAATCCCACACTAGAGCAGACGTTATGGCGGTGGCATCTTCAAGAGAGCGTCGGCAGGGACAGAAGCGGTTCCATCGCATATGGAGCAAGAAATATGTCTCTATAAAGCCTGCAGAAAAATACAATATTACAGTAATGAAGAATACACTTGCTGTTGGCTTACAACACAAACACACCTAAACAGTCAGAAAACATAGCTGAAGATAGTTTGTCACCTTACAGCCAATTGTTTCAGTGACATAGGTGCAATTACACTGCATTAGTTCAATTCAGTAGGTGAAATGCTGAGGTGATTCACTGTTTTCTTAATTTAGTTTTGCATTTGTCTGATTCTCAAATGAAAAGCTATTTGAATCAACATTTTAAACTGTATTGCCTTTGTTTGTAGCTAAAAGATGCACTGGGAAATCACACAACACAGACCCGAAAGATAGTAAACAGACTATGTATTATTAATGGTGAAGGACACCGACTTATTTTTTAAGCACTCTGGGCCCCCAAGGGCCCAACCTGACTACACTCTACCTCTAATGGTGGAGTCAAAACAACATGACAACAAGAGTTAAAAATGTGTTTGATCCTATTCTATGATGGAAATGAAACTTTAAATTTTGCATTTTTCTGGCTAATTTCAATGTATGTATTATTTGTAACTAGGGGTGGGCACAGATTAAAATGGCTCATTTGAGATCTGCCAAAGGCATTCAGAATTTGTGTGCTACCTACTATATTTGAGATATCTGT
>JAUMHQ010000069.1:15239751-15250729 GCA_032361165.1 Enteromius paludinosus
GCTTCCATAGACATCTGTGTGTATTTTACAAGCTCTAAATGTATTGTTTCGCTAGTGCTTATGTGTATTTAAATGTCTGGAACCTAAAATATGCATTATGTGGTTAAGAACACTGTATATTTGTGATAATATGACAAGCACAGTGCATTTCTCTCTGGCTCAGCGCCAGCAAATGCGCGAAAGCTCAGTTTGAATTTGGCCGTTATGCGACGACCGTAGCGCTCAACAGGTTAATAATGTTACAACATATATCACTGATTACAAAGAAACATTAAGCAACTGATTATAACAAATGCTTTTTGAACAAATCAGCATATTAGAATGATTTCTGAAGGATCTGAATAGAAAAGCTCGAGTTTGAAAACACATATCACACGAAAGTCATGATTTTAATGTGTATTTAATCAAACAAATACAGCCTTTATGCTGAGCATAAGACTTATTTCTTACCAAACCCAAAAATTTGAATGATTTCTGACATATTCAACTGACATAAATTGAAAGACATATTTCTTCTGATTCAAAAAATAAAGCACACCACAAATATTCATCTCAAGAAGTTCAGATGCTCCTTGTTAACCAGTGATGGGAATAACAGCGTTATAAATAAACAGTGTTACTAACTGCGTTGTTTTTTCAGTAACAAGTAATCAAACAGATTATTGTTTCATCCGTTACAACGGCGTTACCGTTACTGAAATTAAAATGTGGCATTACTATAATTTATTTTAATATTATAAGCATTTTATTTTTCAGTCCATCTCTATGGATGTGCAGTGTAGCTGTATTTGCCTACCATAAACTCTGATGGGTTGCCATCACTTTGTGAACAAGAGATTCGTAATTGAAGACTTGACGCGTTACGTGTAAACGATATTCTTTGTTGTATTTTCCTGTCAAAATAACGGATTTTGCTTGGAATTCCTCAACTTTTAAGAACTGCTGGTTTCTCTGTGGGGCCAGACTAAAGCTCTAATGACAATCTTATTGGCAGGCATTAACCTATTATTGTCCCTGTTATGATTTCAGCAAATCAGTTCGAATGAACGCATACTATGTGATTAATATTCATGAACCCAGCAACTTGTTAATAATAAAGTGCTTTTTATATTGTTTTTAGTAGTAGAATTCATAGTAGTTTTGTTCTCTAATATTTTTTTTTTTATGCCTCGTTTTTTTAGAGAAACACTAAATGGTTAAGAAGCACCGCCACCAGTTAGTTAATTAATTTAACATTTAATATCGGGGTAATCCATGTTTGCCATTTTTTGCCATTTTTGATTTATTTATTTATTTTTACATAACGCAATAGTTATTTTCCCTGCTAATTAGTTACTTTTATAATGTCGTAACTCATTTACTAGCTCAGTTACTATTTGTTACTACATTATCTTTTCAGCACTCCACTCTTTTAAACTTTGGATGTAGCTATAGTTGCACTTTCAACATGTTGCAACAGAAAAAAACCCTAAGCCTTGACGTGTTTAAAGGGTCCAAGATAACCCACAGAAGCCACAGGTTTAATGGAATCAGTCCTTCACCCTCATGTTTACAGCCAGGGAATCCTTTAGATGGATGCTCTCCCATTCAATCAATCCTAATCTATAGAGAGAATTACACCAAGGTCTAGTTTCCTGGAAGAAATCAATGAGGTTACTTTTTCACCTTAGAAAAAAGACTCAAGAAACCATTATGCCAACAGATGACACCTTCCTTTAGAAACGCTTTGTGATGGAATTAGATGTTTTGCTATAAGTTTCCCCAGCACCGTCCCTCAAACATCATCTTCAGTTGAAAATCAATGGTTCCACGAAGGACCTTTCCATTGCACAAGTAGAGTATTAATAATATAAAAAACACTTCAGATTCAGAAAAAATTTCACAAAAAAGTTCCCAAAACGGTTCTTCAATTGCATCGCTTTAAAAAAACCTTTTTGGAACCTTTATTTTTTTTCTCCATAAACATGGCCAAAGGACACAAATAGAAAAGGAATTAAACAACAGGACAGAACCTGGAGAGACAAATATCAGTACTGACAAGGCAGGCAATTGAGAGCTCGGATGATGAAAGCCGCCCACTCCCAGTGTCAGCCTGGGATGGGATTGTTAGAAATAAAAGGAAAGGTAGAGGCTGGACGGGGTGATGTCTCTGTGGGACAACCTCCAGACAATAAAAGCCATTATGCTTGTTGTGGCCATTAGGGTTCCTAAAAGCCTGATCCAGACCTCGCAGTCGGCCCTCCACCTGCCTGCTTGAGTCGACTTGACAGCTCAGCCCCGAGTAACCTACCCCCATACGCCCGGAGGCATGTCCTGGGTATGTGGGCAGCAAGAGACATGCCTTGATTGTGCATTCACCTGGCTGATTTTCAGAAAAGATACACAACTAAACATGACATGAAAGAAAACTAAGCACAAGCAAAGCATGAGCTCTTCCTGTCATGGAGAGCGGGTATTTTACCAAAGAACATTTGGTCGTGCTATTTCATGATCTGAGGACATTTTCACGCGCTTGGTCGTATTTGCTTTAATACGTTCCGAGTCTTCAGTACACAGTTGTGAATGTTTGTCTTCATAATCTTTCATCAAAATGTATGAAATAAAAATGTGCTGACTTTTTAAGCTGACAGTGGTCATCTATGCTGTGAAACAAAAACTTTAAAGGTGAAGTGTAATTTCGGCACTTCTAGTTCCAACAAAGAGAGATGCAATAATGAAAGCTACAGGTTTTCCAAACTTGGCCTATCTGCCATTGGTCAAATAACTTAAATCCTAAACTCCTGAAGCCAGTGTGGTGCTTGCCAGAAATGTTCCGATTAGACCACAGAGCCACAGTATTCACATTCTTAAAGAAAAACAAACCTACAGTCCATCCAAAAATGTATATATGTTGAGGATTGTTTTGAAAAACCATTGGCTTTGGTTTTGTTTTAAGCTACTGTTGTAGGTAACAGACTTTCTAAAATCTTGGAAATTGTTATTGCAAAAATTGATGCCACAAAATACAGCAATAATAGTAAACAGCAATATTTGTAAAAGAGAAGCTTTACCATTGGTGTACGCTGAGAACATCCATGTCACCATCTCAGTTCCCAGTAGGTAGAGACTCAAATAAATATGGCCTGACTCCTGGGATAACATCCTCCTCTCTCCGCTGCAAGCTCACAGATAGATCTGGCTCCATTCTGGTGTGAAACGCCCACTTCTCAACATCCAATCCAAGTCAGATTAGGATTAAACCCCACCCTATATATTTATATTTTCTATAATGTCCTGTCTAACATCAAGGTAATGTCTAGAAAAAAAATTCTTCTATCATCAAAAAAATAATTTCACAATAAATGGACCACGTGAATGTGTTTATTGATTTGATATTCAATACTGTATGTAAAAAAATAAATAAATACAAATAAAAAATTCTAATTTAAATGGCCAGTAATGTTTTCCCTTTAAATAAATTAATACTTTTATTCCGATGGGATGCATTAAATTGTTTTTAACAACTTTTATAAAAATTTATAAATTCTAAAATGATTAAAAAATATATATTTTTAATAAATGCGTACATTTTGATAATTAAAAAAAAAAACGTATTTATTTTAAAAATTAAATAAATAAAATAAAAATCATACCAACCCCAAACTTTTGAACAGAAGCGTATACTATTATATGATATTATTAACAAACTGCCAAGTCACATTTAAGCAACAACAAATGTACATTTCAATTCCAATTCTGATTAAGAGTTGCAAGAGTGTACCTAATGATGCATCAAAATGTATAATTGTGACTAATGTGAACATTTACCAATGTTTACTCTGCCATCTCTAGGTGTTCATGCAGCTTTGACAGAGAGCTGTGCTGTGACTTCACTTCTTCCAGGCATGAAGATCAGAGAGACAACTGGGCCTCAAAATCCTAGCCTACAGCCAAAACTGGAATCACACAAGCACAAATAAGGGAAGATGGAAAAGAAAGACAAGGTGACAGGGATATTGCACTCCCTCTCTTTTCTCTGTCTACCTCTCTTTTCTCCTCTGTCCTGCAGTGTGAGCTGTCTTGCATGGCTGCCGGAGCATCTCCTGTCACTGGGAGGCATTCGGAATGAGCAAAAGGCCAGCAGCCAAATGGCTTTTTTCCCCCATGATCTCCACTAGTACTGCACGTTCCTGAGGTGATGACTACAGGACGAAAGAACAGGCCTGTTGTACAAAACTGGGATTTCCATGATGCTTAGTCCTAATTGACCTTTCTTAAAGGGTTAGTTCACCCAGAAATGAAAAGTCTGGCTTCGAAATCTGCATTATTTTGTTTAGGTGGAACAAACAAGGAGAAGATTAGTAATGTCTATTTGCATTGGTAGGAGGGACAGTAAACATAACATTTCTTCTGAGCATTTTTTGAAGGGGACACAAATAATACAGTCAAATTGTACTTAAAAAGATATGTCAAAACTGTGGAAAAAGTAGCTTCTGTTATTATTGTTGCATGGAGACGTTATGGTTTTTCTCAAAGTTTTTCTCTGGTTCAATGAAAACGCAGATTTTTTCATCAAAACTATTTATTGCAATGTTTGCTATGTTGTTTACAGTCGAGTCATTTAGCTTATCCACCGCGTGCTCACTGCACAAAATAGATGCTGAGGAAATGACTTTTTCCAACTGAATAAAAGCTGTGCACCTTTTGTGGCCAAAATGGGTCTCAAATTCAATAAATGTAAAGCCTACATTTCACTAAAGTCACTGAATGGTCACCGGTATGTGCGACACAGGACTTGAATGTCAAGAATGGGTGGTTAACTGTGGCCACAAGTCGCCACAAATAAAACAATGCATGGGAAACAGCTTTGGCGTGTTAGTTGCAGTGCACTATGGAACAAGCTATCGTAAACAAGCTAACGCTAACTAGACAAGTAATGTTTTTATCGCGAACAGCAGATTCATGGAAAATGACATCGGTAATCAACATTTTTCCCACAATTTATTAACGAGTTAGCGTCTAATACATTAAAGAGAATCGCTTTATTTAAAGTGAATAAAATCCCCTACTTACTGGAGTTCAACAACTACTAATGAAGTGAGCTGCAGCCACATACCTGACTTGTATGTGTGTAGACTAGGGCAAGCAGGCCAAACCACTGTGAGGAAGGGGAGGGGGAACTCAACTATTTCGAAATGCATTTTTTGCGTTTGTATTGTTTTTTTTCTATTTACACAATTATTTTAGGTATGCATACATATATCGTTCACAGTGCGATATTTTTTATATTTTTATTTTGGGGGGGGGGGCAACCCTTGGATGGAGGGGGACATGTCTCCCCCCCTCCTGGGATTTACTACGCCCATGTCTATTTACTGTCTGGCAGTTGTGCTTCCGTAAATGATTATATATATATATATATATATATGTATATATATATATGCAATACCGGCCCACAGGTTGAAAACCACTGCAATATGCAATTTTTATTTCTTTTTTTACAAAACAACTTAGATGCTTCTTAAGGTTTCACGCTAGGCTAATTTCTCATCCCAAACCATTTACTCTCCAGCAGTGCTGAAGAAAGCTGCTGATCTGTCAAAAAAAACAACAACTCTTGAGCCAGTGAAAACTTCAGGCAAACGTTTAGACAGGGTTTACTTTGAATATCGCTGTGTGTGGCTTGTTTGCGTCGCATGGGGAATCAGAAAAGGACAAAATTGTGTGAGTGTTCCGTCAGCGACACTGAGCAGAACATGAAAGCCGTTCTCACTCCGCTAATACAGAAGAGAACTCAGAGCCAAAAGCCTGAGGGGACCAAACAAGCTCCTACACACCAGTTACTCTCAGATAAAGAAAGAGAGAAAGCCAGAGCCAGAGAGAAGATGAAGAATAACGCTTTTCGGCATTTCTAACAAGTAAGATCCATCCTTATTAGTGGCTTGCAATCCAAGCAAAAGTGAAAGAAAAAAACTTGCTAAAGGCTCACTTTGCATCAACACAAACTTGTATGACTTTTTTCTTTCTTCTATGTGTGAAAGGTGGTTTTTAGCAATATGAAAATGGGCGAGACCACTCCAAACCTGCAAATAGATGTATAGACGTAAACATACACCCCCGTCTCCCTTTAAGTTCCCTCCTGAGAATCGGCTCAAGGGGTGTTATTCAGTTTTTCCATCTCGCCTTTGAGGAGACTGGAGGATCTCTGTCCGGTGTCTGAGATCGATAGCTGGTTGGAGGGAGACGCGTGGGCCCCAGATCAATGCTAGCGCCACTCCACAGAGCTTTGAGCCTCGTTGGTGGGAGAACAACGCCATAACAGCAATATGGATGCAGGAAAGATCAAACAACTGATGGGGGAAAGGAAGATAGACTAGAAAGGGGGTACAGAGCAGCAAGAAGGGGAAAGTAATCAGAAAGACACATGGAACTTGGCAAAAGTCACTCTTTCATGCACCTGTGGCAGAATTTGTTCTGGAAAGCAAGGTGAAAAACCAAAACAAACATATTTTCATAAACCAGTAGCTCTGTAAGAGGTGTTAGATCGTCGAAAAATGAATGAAGTGTCAGAAAGCTCTTGGACTTCATCAAAAATATATTTACTTTTGTTTCAGGTTTCTGTTATTTCCTGTCGTAATAATGAGAGATATTTGTGAAGCTCAATTATCTTTTGCAGCATATAAGAAATCTGTATATATATATATTTTTTTATTTTTTATTTTATTTTACTTTTTTTTCATTGTGTTGATGATTAAGGGATTTTGGGCTTTGTTATCCCTCCTATTTATATTTTTGTGAAACAGGAAGCCAGGGCTGGATATTTTCATGTTCATAATCGCCCTGGAGTGCTCAAAATTGTCAATATGAATGGGAAAATACTTCAGAGATATTTTACTCATAAAAAAAATTCTAGGGGTACCAATAATTGTGGCCAACAAGTATTAGAAAATGCCAAAATGTTTTTGGAACGTGAAACTTAATAGACATCTATACCTTATTAAGTTCCAAAATATCTTCATCCAGAAAAGGTTAATGTGTTATTCATCAAGTACAGTTATGTACGGCATTCATTTTCTGTAAGTATACTGATCAGATAATAATATCTTGGTATTAAAACTACTTAGTTTTAATATCAAAAATATGTAAAAATACTTAACTACTCATTGTGAATATTGTATTTAGACTAAAACTGTATAGCACTAAAAATGTGCAGTACTAAAACTGACTAAAAACTGCTCTCACATTGCTTTTTCACTAAGACCCCTCTTCTACCTGACAGTTGCTTTTGGCAGGAGTGATCCTTGTAACAACTATGAATCTCTGGATCGTCCCTGGCGAGCAACAGATGAAACTGGATTTTACATTTGTGATGAATATTTAGACTGGAACAGCTGGTACAGATTTTTCTACAATGGAAAGGACATCCGAATGCCAGAGAGCTGTGTGAATGCAGGCAGCTGTAACACAGATTACAGTCTGTGGCTCAATGGTTCTCACCCTCAGATAGAGGATGGAGAGGTGACCATGGAGGTCTGTGCAAGCACATTGTATGACTGCTGCGATTTTGAATCAATAACCATCAGAGTCAAGGCTTGCCCAGGCGATTACTATGTCTATGAACTTGTGGATCCACAGTATGGGTGTTCAGGATACTGCACAGGTAGCCTACTGTCTTGCTTTTCAGTAGTTATGTATTTATTTCTTTAAATAATAATAGTAAAAAAAAACTGTTTACAAATTTAATTGTTTCACCCCCACTTTTAGATATCAGCACAATATCTCTGACAAGTTCTACTTCAAGTCCAGCTACGAGTAGTGAATCCAGCCTTTCCAAGTGTATGTTGCTTTATTTACATGTGTGTGTAAATACGTTATATACAGTATACTACAGGGCCGTTGAACCCTTGAATGTGATTTGGCAGAAGAATTATTTTCAAAGACCAGTACGGCGAATGTGGTTCCAGGCAACTCTTTGACCGCATTACAGTTCCATATAACTTTGCCATATGGTTTCTATTATTTAAAAGTTATTGCAACCATAGAGACATATACAGGGTGCAATTTGTAAGCGGGGAAGGATACATATATACATTTGCTTGCTTACAAATCAAAATAACCAACTTCTCACAAGTAAGGTAACAACAGCGTTGTTAGTGAAGAAAATAAACTTAAAAGTTTCACGATTAGCCGAACATTTTTGAGAGATGCAAAGACTCAGAGGTCGTTCACGCATTCCCTCTACCTCTCTCTCAAACACACACACACATAACTTAGTTATTAACTGTGTTAGTCTGCTATCAACAACTTTTAAGTTTTTAAGTACACAACCCAGACAAATACCTTGAAATATTTCATCTGATCTGCTTCGCATCATGGCCACATCACCACCTCAGGTGTGCATTATTTTTTCTAAAAATTTAATGGCCAGTCGTCAATAATTTCTTTTTACCTCAGGGCTTGGTTTTTGCTCTGACATGCATTTTCAGCTGTCAGACCTTTTAATTAAGGTGTGTTTGCCTTTTCAATTAATACAAATTAAATTGCATTTGCCTGAGGATAACTTCAATTGAAATGTAGTAACATCTACAAGCAATATGAAGAGCTAAATTTAAGCTGTCCAAGATAAGGGTTTGAAGGGTTTACTTAAGATATTTGCAAAACCCACTAATACCAAAATGTCTGAATTAAAAAGATAAATTACTTCTTTCTTTTGGTTTTATCAGCTGACATCGATTATGACCCATGCCACATCTACAAAATCCTTGATGAACACTGGAGAAGCACACTTAATTACTGGTATCAATACGGATATATGTCTGGATATGATGACACTCGTGTTGAATGGGATGGCTGGTATCGACTCTTCATTAACGGATCGAGTGCTCAGATGCCTGAGTGGTGTTTCAGTTATATGTCATGTGGAGGTTATAGTTCTCTTTGGCTTGGTGCTCCTCATCCTCAGCCAGAAGATGGAGTTGTTACTCGTGAAGTCTACGGCTCTGTTAATGACCGGTGCAGTCACTACAGATCTGATCCAATCCAAGTCAAAGCTTGTCCTGGAAATTACTATGTCTACAAGCTTGAAAGCCCAAAGCCATCAATCCCAGTGCCTGTATATTGTGCAGGTTGTTATTTTACTTCATCATTCACAATATTAATAGTCACCTTTCACTTTTTACAGAACTGTAAATGCTAAATGGTATTAATTGTGTTGTCTTTAATTCACAATAAATTACATTTTTTACTGTAGTTCCATTTAGCACTCCAGATAATGATCCCTGCTACAACTACACCAGTCTGGACGACCCTTGGCGAGCCACTGACAATAATTATATCACTTATATGTGTGATTATAATGTCAACTGGAATGGCTGGTACAGGCTCTTCTACAATGGTCAGAGTGTCCAGATGCCAGATTCATGTGTTGGTTCTAACATGTGTGGCACAGACAAACCACTCTGGCTTAACAGCCCTCATCCACAGCTGGAAGATGGAGTGGTCACTCGGCAAGTGTGCGTTTCTGCATGGAATGACTGCTGTGGTTACAAATCTCATCCAATACGAATCAAAGCTTGTCCTGGAGACTACTATGTGTATGAGTTTGTCAAGCCGCTGTTGTGTTCATCTTACTGTGCAGGTAAACATAATTTTTTTATCATGTACATGCTTTGATTTGAAAATTATGGATGTAAAAGAGAAAACATTGTTTCTGGTACCAGATGTCTCAAGTCTCAGCAGCCCAACATCTACAACATCACCTTCAAGAACAACGCCACTCATAATCCCAGAATCCATTACTCCACCTGTCACACACACAGGTATTGAACTAGTTAAAGAACATTGTGTAATTAGGTTTTATTTTTAGGTAAACTCAAAAGTTGTCATCAGCATTTTTTCTTCTTCTTAATAAATAGAAGCTTTACAATTTGTGATGTATTACAAAAGTCTTCAGATATAATTTATAAGACAAAATGGGTGGATTTCACACCACAAGAATAAAACATTTATATATATATATATATTTATATTAACTATGTTTTCACAGCCCTCCACTCTGACCCCTGCCATAGTTACACTGTGCTGGATAATCCTTGGAGAGCCACAGACAATAGATATACCTTCGATCTCTTGTGTGATGTTTATGTAAGCTGGGTGGGCTGGTATCGTCTCTTCGTTCACGGCCAGAGCGTTCAGATGCCAGACACTTGTGTTGATCGGTTAAGCTGTGGCACTCATGCCCCACTTTGGCTAAACGGTCCACACCCAAGAATTGAGGATGGGGTGGTGACCCGAGATGTGTGTGGTCACTGGTGGAATGACTGCTGTGCTTTCCAATCCAATCCCATTAGAGTGAAAGCCTGCCCGGGCAATTACTACGTCTATGAGTTTGTTAGCCCAAGTTTCTGCTATGGGACCTACTGCGCAGGTAAACATATCTGCATTCTCCCATGTATGTGCAATGAATTACATTTATGAGTTTGCTTTTTGGCATTACATTGAGGTCAATACAGCAACATGTGCCTTTTGTATTTATTAAATTATTTTTTTTTAGCTGTTTATTAATTAATAGTCATTTAATTCTGTGTTACAGATGTTAGGAACATCAGCATTCCTACTTTCACTCCAGTGACAACTTTGTCTGGTAATGTAGTATGCTATGCCCTCTACTGACTGTTGTTGTTGTTGTTGTTTTTTACAGGAAATGTCATGAAGCAACTGGTACACTGTCAACACACCATATGTTTGTTTTAAGACATTAGAAAATGTTTGAAATTTGCAAATGCAATACTAGTTTCTTTGCTGAATTTCATGTATAGCTACGTAATATTTATGCATTCAAATTTAATTTCACTGAATTAACAT
Source organism: Enteromius paludinosus (assembly GCA_032361165.1). Lineage (NCBI taxonomy): Eukaryota > Metazoa > Chordata > Actinopteri > Cypriniformes > Cyprinidae > Enteromius > Enteromius paludinosus. Next base: position 15,250,594 of record JAUMHQ010000069.1, read on the forward strand.
GCGCTTTACTCAAATGTAGGTTAACAAAATCTTTTCACTTAAAATGTATGTCTCTGTGATGTTATTTGTAACAGAGGCTTTCCGCACTGACCCCTGCTACACCTACACAGCCCTGGATGATCCCTGGAGAGCAACA
>JAUMHQ010000069.1:15267344-15287347 GCA_032361165.1 Enteromius paludinosus
ATGGCCCTATGTTGTTGAACTAACGTGGTTCAAACGACGGAGATGCGACCGTGTTCGGGAAACAGTCGTGTGTAGCTGGTTCGTTTCCAAAACAATTCATCGTACTATAGTGGTTTATCAGCGAGCTACATCGTTGCTCGGGAAACGCACCCCAGCTTAAATATAAGTTAAGCTTGTAAGCAAGTCAAAATGAATCAACATTACAGTATGCCACAAGTGCGTACGAGTCACCTGACTTGTATTTAGCCAGAAATGTTCCCTTTAAGCCACAGTGAAACACATGACAACAAAGTAAAGTTAAATCTTTTCTTTTTGAAGTGCTGTATCATGGTACAAATGAAAAATTTTGTGATTGGAGTTTACTACCTTATAAAAAAAGTCTTTGCATATTTAATGCTTTATTGATATATTTTTGAAAAATGTTAGCATATCATCGCCTGCATACATATAATATATATTATATTATTAAATATATATTATAGGCCTATTATATAGCCAAGCTATGTATAACCATTTTATATATTCAGCTTTATCAGAATACTTTACACTGTACAGAATACATTTATCTGTATAAATACAGTATACTTGCTGTTTTGCAGTATACTATACAGAATGCCTCAAATTCATTATTTTTATATCGTTGCAAAGAGGAAAACTGGATGTCTCTGGTGATGTACAGTATGCAGTCCTTTTCTAATCATTTAGAAGGCTTAAATAATGCCTCTGCAAACTCACGTTTATCTGCTTCCGTTAAAAAATAAGACCACACCAAGTATACTTGAATGTACATCACAAGAAAAAAAATCCTTTAAAACATAAGAATTCTGTAAATATTCAAAAGAACTGCATTGTTCTACAAAGGCATTCAAGCTGTAGGCTGGTCTTAGTGTTTGTGTCTGTAAAAGTGTGAAAAGTATGTGTGTGTCAGTGAGGGCCAAGTTTAATTAAGGCTCTCACAAGCTCACAGTTCCCCTCTTCAATCTGCTCCAGCTGGCCCTCAAATGAGACTCTGACGACTGAGGCCTGCTGTGAGTGTGTGATAGAGAGAGAATCAGAAAGAGAGAAAGAGAAACCACTTCCATCCTGCCATGAAAGGAAGATACATAAGCACTTGAAACACAATATTTCATTAGATTGCTAAAGAGAACCAATATTTATCCAGAAATACTTATTCTGATGGTGTCTGTCATACAGTAATTGTCAGGCTATGTAACAGTATTCATGCTGTAATGTAGAATCCAATCTAGGGAGAGACTGTAAGCATAGAGTTTTTTGTGTTATTTAAAGAGAGCCTAAATATACACTATGGTATACAATAATATGAAATACAAAGTAAGCAAGTTAGAATGATTTCTGAAAGACCATGTGACACTGAAGATTATTAATTAATATAAATACAGCTTTGCCGTCATAGGAATAAATTACATTACAAAACTTTTGAATAAAGTCGCGTACGGTGGCCGAGAGTGCTTAACGCACTGCAAACAGAAGAAAACACATGCAATTTGCAAATACTCACAACTCAACCAAACACAGAGATGCGCTGCAAACAGCACAGGCCTCAACAGAAATGTTTTAGGGGGACCTCAAAAAGTGAAGGACCTGATTATTTGTTCAGTGGCTTTTGGTCCGAGCAGAGGTGTTGTCGCTGAACTATAAGGTTTAGTTTTTTTGTGTGTTTATTTTAACAACCTGATCATATGGTATTTCATTCAAAAAAATCACAAAATTCTAATCTATTATTGAAGTAAAACAATTGAAAATGGGAGGAAAAACTCATGATCAAATAAATGTTTTCTCCAATACCTGTTGGCCACAATTATTGTTATTTTTCATGATGGAGGAGCTAGTACTGTGATCTGAACCGGGGAACACACTGCTCACATGGTCAGACACATAATTGCCTGCTGTAAATATGTTGTCGTATGCTTGGAATATTAACAATAAATAAATTTTAACATGGGAGAATGAAAAACAGAAGCATTTGACTACCTACATGTACAAGCCATACACTCCAAGAAACTGCAAATGTATGAAAAATAATCAACCTTCCTTTTTATTTGAAGATTTGAAAAGCTCTATGTAGAAAGTTTTAATTTTATATAATTATATACTGGTATTTTAAAACACTGATCCCCGGTTTCACAGACAAGGCTTAAACCTAGTCCTAGACTAAAATATAAATCTGAGCTGTTTAATCTCAAATAAACTTGCACTGACTGATCTTAAAACATGTCAGTGCCTTTGTTTTCTCTTAAGATGCAAACAAGTAATGCTTTTTTCAAAGGTGCGTTTATAAAAATTTCTTAAATGTCCTAATTGAACTATGACCTACAGTAATCCTGGTTTAGGCTAAGCCCTGTCTGTGAAACCAGGCCTGAGAGTATTTAAAAACTTTATTTAAAAAGTTTATTTCTTTTTACCCATTGTAGGGTTCCATCACTCCCTCCCATCCTCGCCATACATTGCAGAGCCTGAAGGTCACAGGTTACCACCCTCAGGGACGTTGTCATCAGAATTCTTAAATCAGGGTGGTTCTTCAAAGATCCTCCTGTTAATCTGCAATGTTGCTGGGTCTGGCCAACAAGCTGCAAGGTAACTAAAGCACTACGTATTAAACAAATGTTACAGGCTAAGAAACCTTTTTGCCAAATGAACCCCAAATGATTTACTAGAAATCACATTCGGTGGACTCTAAGATGGACAATGAGCCAGAACAGTGAATTATTTATATGTTGTTTAAAATTCAGTGGTACTTATTGTGTACAGTATTGTGTTATGGACCATGTTAATTTATTTTACAGTGCTTACATTGCAAAGATTGCACAATTCTCCTTTAAAACATCCTCTCAAATTGAAAATGCTAACCTGGTACAGCTCTTAACTTTTGCTGCAAACATTGAATCAGTGTAATACAAAATTCTGCCCCAACTTAATGTGTAGAGACATAATGTGTAAGGCAATTAAAACAACATTATAATATCACTGATAAACATTCATACACTTGTGCCTTTTAATTTCAGTGAAGTAGGTGTAGCTGAACTTTTACTTTACTTCAGCTGAAGTGAACTTAAACATGTCTTTTTTTTTTAACAAATCAAAACTTTTATCCAGAAAGGATACATTAAATTGAGTATTATTTCAAATTAATACTCTTCTTTTAAGTTTTTTCTTTTTTTTTTTTTATCAAATTATGTGCCAAAGCTTACACAATTGTTTTACAGTAAGCAGCACAAATGTTTTAGTCTGTGAAAATAATAAAAAATGTTTCTCAAGCGCCAAATCTGCATTTCTAATGGATAATGTGACAGAAAATAGTTATTTTAAATTCTAATAATATTTGTACTTTTTACCTCAAATAAATGCAGCCTTGGTGAGCATACAACTTATTCAAAAACATTGAATGGTAGTTAAATAAATAATAATTTGAATTATTCAGCTTTATATGTAATGTTTGCTATATGTGTTGGGATAGTGTAACACAGAGACGAGAAGGCGTGCTGATCCATATGCAACTATTTATTAAGAAAACTCAAGAGTACCGACGAGCAGATGCGATGACAGCACACACTAACATGAGAGGCAAAGACAGCAGAATTATCCAGAGTGCATAGCGTGGGTCAGGCAAACAGTGTCCAGGGGGCGAGGCTAGAGCGAAAGTTCTGGGGCAGGCAGGGTCGATAATCCGAAACACAGAGGGCTTACAAAGGGGAAGACGCAGGGTACATCCACGCACAGTGATCAGCGAATTCATAGAAATATAAACGGGACTTTTATAAACACGGAAACAAGGCTAGGGGGTGGAGGAACAAATGAGTCACCATGGCGACAGACAAGGTGGGTGGAGACACAAGTTCATAGTAAGAGTCCAGGGATAGCAACGGAGACAAACACACAATGCATGCATGGAGCTGGAGTGCCATCCAGTGGCTCTCGCTGGCGCTTCGAGCTGAACTGTTACAGATAGATTTTGAATTGTTTGTTTTACCCATTTAAAAATATACATAATAAATGTATTTAATTATTTATTAAAACATTTTTCAAAAAAAACTAAACAAAATAAAAATCAGATGGTGTAATGCTGCAGCGTTCAGCTCTTTGATAAAGCTACAAGAGACAATTCAAGATGCACAAAGACATTAATTCATACAAGTCAGATCAGTCAGCTCTGTCAGAATCAATAATCCAAGTAAGTCAACTGCAGAATAGGGACCATCTTGCATGCTCCACCTACAGCTGCACTGATCGCCTGGACTCTTGGGAGTGCTGCATCTGGCACAGTCTTCGTCGCTAACCTCCAGCTGTCAATCAGAGCTGCACACAGTCTCGCTCCCTCACCCGTGGACATGGAGCTATGGGTGGAAACAGATGAGGCGTATTCCCTTGAAACACTTACAAATGTCAAGATGACATTTTAGGGCCTAAAGAAAAGGGAGAGAAAGAAAGTGTTTGTGTACTGCACCTTAATGGCAGATGCCTGCAGCCTCTGGCCCACATTTGATATGGTCTCGCTGATTCAACGTTTGCAACAAAAGTTAAAAGAGCTGTGCCAGGTTTACATTTTCAGTCTGAGAAGGTGTTTTTTGTGTAAGTTAATTTGATTCGGTGCCAACTTAATGTGCAGAGACAACTTTAAATCCATTCCTAGGTGTAATTCCCTAAAGAGTGCGAGTGCATTGGTTCGATGGCACTTTTAGAACATTTCTCTGTGTGCTTGAGCAGTCTGATGTGTCAACTTCTAATTCAGCCAATGTTGTCAGGCAGGTCTACCTGTAATATCTGATTTCTGAGAAAAACAGTGATTGTGAAATCCTTTTTGTGTGGTGCAGTAGTTCTGCATAAGTAAGAAAAGTGTTGAGTTAACATTGCCAATTAAATTGTTAGGTGCTATGTTACTAAGCATTGAAAACATACAAAGAGAGAGTTTTATATAAGACAAATAACACAGTGAGCGATAAGAGGCATCCCCTTGCCTCTTCTTTTGAATTGACTATAAAACTATTTATAGCTGTGATCAGAATTTCTGCAAGTCCATAATTTCCGCAGGCTGTAGTTAGCTAAATGCTTAATCTTTTGTTTCGAAGATTTGATGTCACTACCCTACAAACTGTAGAATATGTAGGTTTTTTTCATTAAAAGAAGTTATTGTTGTATCGAGTTAAAAAAAACGATGTCCCCTTTGCCCTGTAAGGTCAATAAATCAGATTGGAGCTTGACGGATTGAGAAAGTGTAAATATACAAATGAATAGAGATATAGATTGATTTTTACACATTTTTACTTTCTCTTTTTCTTTTCAGGTTTGGACCTCCGATCCTGATGAGAGTAGAAAGGACTCTGTCTTGGGATCATCTACAACAGACTATCTGCAATAAGCTTTACTTATTTCAGAAAAATACAATCATGAAAGTGAGTGAGCTAACCATAAATTATTACTTTCAGGTTTTGGTGTTAGCAGTGCTTAGAGTTAAAGTAATTATATCATACCGAATCTCTTTATTATGACAGAAGCCCCTCGGTAATTATGACACCCCTGTCCCTGCAAGCTTAAATATGCACATGGGAGAAAGATAATCATAGAGACTAATGATTTTAACAGGCGATGGAGAGATGAAGAGAAAGAGAGACGGTCATGAGTGTAGATTCTTTTTCACTCGTATTAAATACACACCTGTTGGAGGTACTGACTGAATATGAACAAATGTACTTATTATCAGGCATCTTCTTTTAGATGGACGCTGAAGAACCTGATTATTGTAAGTTCATATATACAGGCATTACTAGAGTGTAAATGTCCAAACCCCACCCCCAAAAATAGAACTTTAATGTTCATAAAGTCAAGGTATCATCTTTTTTGAGTTTAAATCTAAAATACATTTTAATCACTTTAGTAGAAGTATCTTACATAGAAACAGCGTACGTACAGTATATCAAATTAAATAATGCATTAAATGCCACTTTGAAAAATAATGGTCATTGTACGATGACTCTGAAATTTTTGTATGCTTTTTTCATTGATTTTTCATTTTTTGCTACGTATGCAAAAATACAGTAAATCCAAGCTGATTCAAATTTTTTTATGACAGACGAACATTTCGGAGTCAGTGTTATTGACACATGTATTTATTTTTTAACGTACGTGACGTTTCAGACAGTGTTTAAAACTGGATATCACTGTGTTGTACACTTTTTTTATTTTTACTTTACAATATTAGACCTGATAAATTGTATAGAAGCCTTGCGCTGCACAACAAACGAAATGTGTTAGAGCAAGTTTCAGAAAATTAATGAGATAGAAAGACACAACAGATCTTACAATGTCTCCTAATTGGTTCAGTACAACAGATTGGCCAGTACTTCAGAGAGCAGAGTTGTATTGTTCTAATGTCTTCACACCGTAATAAATTAAAGTACCAATATAAACCCACCTTCTCAAACAAAAGACTGCTGCCGTTTTCATCTGTTCATTGGTTCCCATTAAATCTTTAATTTATCACTCTGTACGCTTGAGTACAGCTCCATTTTGCTCTGTTTCTGCTTTAAATTGCATCTTTAGAGCCTGATGTTGCCCTCTTCCTCAGTTCTTCTATAACTCATGCTGCTGTCATTCCCAGAGAAAGAATAAAACAAATTCTTTTTCTAAACTGTTAATGCAAGAAATGTGTTAATGCAAAGAATGTGATATTATCAGGAAACTGTTTTCCTTATTTTCAGTGGTGCTAGAATGTTTATGAATCAAGATTTTAAAATGTTTAATAACAGATCATTAAAAAATAATTGGGTAAAAATTGTTTAGCACCTGGAGGTTAGGTCTTCTAAAGTAGTAATAAAAAAAGTATTTAAAATACCTAAAATGAGTTACCTAGATTGTTACTAACTACAGTTTGCATCATGTAATCTGTAATTATGGTCTACAAGTAATCTACCCTCTATGAAGAATATTACTACTCATCTAAAGTTTGCCAAGGACCATGTGGGTGAGACAGAAGACAATTGGAAGAATGTCTTGGGGACATTTAAACTGTACAGCATGGTGGTAGCATTGTTATTGTCTGGGGCTGATTGTTGCCTCTATACAAGGCTTGGCATCATTGATGAAATAACGAACGCTGCTATTTCTACAGAGTGTCAGTCCTCGAACTGAAGCTAAACAGAAAGAGGGTCCTGTAACAATACAATGACCTTTACACACAATTAAATCTGATCCCCAGTTACAGAAAACATTTGAACATTTAAAGAAATAATTGGACCAAGACTACAATTATTCTATCAAAAATTCAGTAAAACAATAGTGTGATAAATTATTAAAAAACAAAGTTTTGCATTTTAATTTATTTTAAAATATGATGTAGTTCTGTGATGACAAAGCTGAAGTACAGCCATTACTCCAGTCTTCAATAACGCATGATCATACAGAAACCTGCTTATTTAGTGCTCAAGTAACAAATCTTTTGCATTGTTCTCCCCTAAAATATATCTTCTGCCATTTTAGAGAGTATCATAACACAACGCATACGCACACTTTCATGTATTTGATGTAATCAGCTTTACGTCTGTCACGCCCCCAGGCGTTCCGTGTTCCTGTCAGTTTTGTTTTCATGTCTTTCCCTCACGTGTCTACCTATGGTAAACCCCGCCCCGGTCCTCAATGTGTGATTGTCTGCACAGGTGTTGTTAATGTTGTCTTGATTAGTTTGTCTTTAAGTACCGGTGTTTTTCTGTTCTAGTTTATGTCCTGTTGTAAATGTCCACTGCCCGTGTGAGTTCTCGTTTTCTGTATCCTGGATCTCTGGTTTTTGTTTATATTAAAAAAAGGAATTCTTAGTATCTCGTTGTCTCCGTGGATCTCTCTGCTCCGCCTCAGCGGGATACGTGACACTTGATATGCTTCTTACGGAGCCTCTCCTTGGTTTTCCTGGCTGTGTGCTTTGGGTCATTGTCATGTTGGAAGACCCAGCCACGCCCCATCTTTACGCTCTGACTTAGGTTTTTGCCGAATACGTCACAATACATGGCCCTGTTCATCCTCTCCTTAATACAGTGCAGTCGTCCTGCCCCCCATGCTTTACATGGTATTATTGGGATGATACTCAACATTCTTCTTCCTCCAAACACGGCGAATGGAGTTAACACCAAAAAGTTCTACTTTGGTCTCATCTGACCACAGTACTTTCTCCCATAACTCCTCTGGATCATCCAGATGGTCCCTGGTAAACTTCAGACGGGCCTGGAGGACATGGGCTGACTTAAGCATGGAAACCTTCTGTGCGATGCAAAATTTTAAACCATGACGTCATAATGTATAACTGATAGTAGCCTTGGAAATGATGATCCCAGCTCTCTTCACAGCATTGAAGCATGCTAAAAAAATTGTAGACTGTAAATAGTGCAGTATATGGCAGACCTACAGTACTGTATATACTGTATCTTTTTCAAGAGAAAATTGGTCCAATTGGTCCATTTCATCCAAAAAGATGTCCAATAGAGGTTCAGGTGTGAGATCTGTCAAGTTCTTTCATGCCAGACTCATTAAACCGTTTTTTGATGGATCTTGCTTTGTGCACAGGGCCTTTCCAAACTATTTCCACAAAATTGGAAGCACAGAATACTCTTTAATGACATCTTATGTCATTGCATTAAGATTTATCTTTACAGAAATTAAGAGGACCAGCTGGAAACAAGTTAATTAGAAGGGTGTCTGCATACTTTCAGGCATTTAGTGTAGTTTGAGAGAGAGAAGACATGAGAAATTGGAAAAGAAATAGGAATAAATCAAAACTATCACAACCCTGGTGAAGGATATTCAGCTTTAATCACAAAAGCATATTCATCATGTTCCTGAGGGAGATATATCCAGAGAAAAGTTCAAATAATTCATCTCAAATGATTCTCTTGAGCTAAGTACGTACCATCTATTCAGATTTTTTTTTCTCCTTTTTTCTGCACACTTAAAAAGGACAAAACCAGGTTTGGAGTGTAACTGAACAGAGCTCTTTTTTCTTTGTCCACATGTAAATGATGACTTAATGGATTTTTAGCCTCAGCAAACAGAAATTAAACCATACCTTATGCAGCATGTCTTGGTTAATTGCACAAAGACTCATTCAGTCAAGGGACAAATTGACACTCAGCAATGTGAATCAATGAGCATGCATCTTTATTGGGGAGAGAGGTCATTAATCCATTTCGCAGTCAAGAATAGGTGGACGGACGTGCCCGGCCTGTATCTATCTGGCTTTTAATCTGACCTTCAGATGTTATGCATGAACAGTGCTTTTCTATTGGCTTTTAATTACCTCTGTGAGAAAGTCTATTTCTATGGGAATTGATTATACATTACAGTCTTTTTCTTCAAAACCAAAGGGGTGGGAGGTGAAACACCAAGCATGGCTTCATTTTGAAGAGATAAAAAGTTATTTCTCTACAGGTTTCAGCCTTTTTCAAAGCACATGCTATTTTTATAGTAAGGTGAAATTCATAAGACATGCATAATGCAGAATAATTTCTTATTAATTTTCTATTAATAAGAGTTAATTTGAACTAAAGGATGTTGAACTGAAATTTAGAGAAACGTCTAGGTTACGAATATAACCATCGTTCCCTGAAGAAGGGAACGGAGACGTTACATATGGGAACTCACCAGAGAGACCAATTGCCTTTGAGCTTCAAATAAAAGGACAATGAATATTGGCGTGCACGTGATTGTATTCAGGTGCGCCTCATCACTATGTCAGTATAAGAGGGCATGAATGCAGTGCACATGCAGGTTTTCGCTGAGGAGCCGAGCCGACGACATGCGCGACCTCAGAGTCGTGGCACGAAAGTGTAACTACTCCGTTCCCTCCTTCAGGGAATGTGGGTCATGTTCGTAACCTAGACGTTACCCTTTCAGTCGAATCACTTCGACGTTACATATGGGAACACCCATGGAACAGGCCACGACCGCTGAGGCCACGTTATGCGGAAACCCCCCCGCCAACGGTGAGATACTTTTCAACTTCGTCAGCAGAGGAGTCAACACCCTGGGGGCCAGATTGGGGTCCCCACATAGCTGCCAGTTGTTACTGAAGCTGAAGGTTGGGGGAGCAGAGCACATGATTTAAACACATAGTTTCTGCATGTGGAGTAAGGAAATTTCAATATATCGATAAAATTATGGATATAAATGAAGGGAAAAACAGCCTTCTGGCTGACTGTGGAATTATAGAGATTTGTAGCCACTACCTACTGGGCGAAGGAGACACAGTAGGAACACAGTCCAGAGCTACTCCGCACTGCAGGGCAAGAAGGACTCATGTTCGCCTATTTAAAGGGAACGCTGAGAGAGAAGCGCACGGATCCCCTGGGAATGGCGCAGCAAGCTGACAACAGCCGGCTCCCGGTCTCAGGATTAACCCGACATGCACCTCTGAGGAACCTTACGAGAGTCCAAGCGGACAGCCTACGCTCCAAATTCTCTTGCAGAAAAGAAAGCACAACTGCAATCGTGCATCTCTGTGGGTACTCTCTGCGAGAGGAACACCAGTCGACGAACAGACCCCATCTCAATGCGTAAGCCTGTCTCGTAGAGGGAGCTCTTGCCTGAGAGATAGTCTCTATCACAGCGCTTGAAAAGGCCAGAGAGGTCTGCCGCGTCGGGTCCAGGAACCAGATGTGCAGGTTTCAAAGATTGGGGCGCGGGTGCCAAATCGTGCCCATCCCCTGAGAAAGAAGGTCCTTCCTAAAGGGGATCTTCCTGGGAGGGGCTGCTGCGAGGAACATGAGGTCGGCAAACCAGGTCCGGGAGGGCCAATAAGGCGCTACTAGCAGGCCTTGCTCCTCGTCCTCCCTGATATTGCACAGTGTCTGTGCAAGGAGGATTTCAGCCGCTTGTGACTCCACAGGAGCAGATGGTCTGTGCGTGCTCGCTGGTGAGGCGGGCAGTCATTTCGACCGAGTCCAGCTCCATACCAAGATAAGAGATCCTCTGCACTCGGGAGAGTTTGCTCTTCTCTCGGTTGACCTGAAGACCCAAATGGCTGAGGTGCCGTAGCACCAGATCCCTGTGCATGCACAACAGATCTCTCTCGAGCTCAGTGCTTGCTGTCAGATGAGAGAGCAAAAACTTGCAGGAACTCTTTTCAGTAGATCTCAACTCCAACTTCAAAACAAAAGCAGAGGGGATCTCCAGCTCAAGAACGGCGAAGCGAAAAGCTGCATGTGCACTGCATTCATGCCTTCTTATACTCACATAGTGATGAGGCGCACCTGAATGCAATCAAGTGGACGCCAATATTCATTGGCCTTTTATTTGAAGCTCAAAGGAAATTGGCCTTTCTGGCAAGTAATTCGACAAAGGGTAACTCCAGTTACAATTGCTTTCTTTTAAATTTCGTTCATTTGAATTACGTCTCTTTATATTAATATATAAAATGTGATTCTGTATCCCATTTGCTACCTTCAAACAACATTCAGTATCAGAAACTGAATTTTAATTTATAAAGCATTCTCAATTCAATTCAACACAATAAATCTTTTTTTAAGCAGATCTCTTTTTAAATGTGCACTGTATCTTATTTTCAATAATTCAATAATTAGTTTAATTTAATTTAATTTCAAGGATGCATTAAATTGATCAAATGTGGCATTAAAATCTATATATAATGTTACAGAAAACTTATATTCATTTAATAAAATAATGTGTTCTTCGAAAATGTTTTCACTATTGATAATTATAGAATTTTTTTTTTGAGCAGCAAATCCACGTTTTAGAATTATTTATTAAGTATCTTGTGAACCTGAGCATTGAAGTAATGGCACATAATATGTGTTATGCATAAAATATATTGAAAATGAATAAGTATTTTAAATTCTGACCATAAAAACCCAAACTTTTAAACAGCATGTGTATCAGTGCAAGTCATAATGCTATGAGGTTGAGGGATCCCTAAGCTTTTGACCTCACGGTCCTGCTAATGATAAGCGATTATAGCACCTCTTTAGATGTGAATTACTCGAAAACCTTCCTAAGCGTTGAGAATGAATACCAGCCAAACGAGCCTCTAGGATCAGAGCTGTGATCAACCCCAAGGCACAACTCCAGAAAGAAATACTCCTGTGCATGCCAGGATGTGATGCCATAATGGCTGCACACTTGCCAAGGTGCCACTTTTTTGCCAGTACATATTAACCTGTCTTGCTTACCCACTTTTGGCATCTCAAAACACAATCTTTTGAGACTTAAAAGCTATCTAGACATCAGTTTCACCTTCACTGCAGAGACTTTTAATAGTTTTAAGAAACAAATATTCCACTAAATGATACAGAATCATCCTAAAAACAATCTGAGTCACTTGAAACTTGAAAAACGTTCACCATGTTCACTCTATAGCTTCCATGTATGTCGATCTGTGCCTCAGGGCACAATTACAACAATCTTCACCTCCTAAATTGTGTTTCCTAATTGTGTTCCACTTCCTAAATAAGTGTTTCACTGTAACACTTACAGAAAATATAAACAATGACATAAATGAGTAGAAACGCACATGCACTGACACCTCAGTGTTAAAATTATTCAGTGTCTTTCAGACCTTCAGGTTGAACCATAATTCTAGACAGTGACAGTGAGTATTTGAGGACTTTAAATGCTGTGAAAGGAGGCAGTTTAACACATTTTATTGTCCTGGTAGTTGTTGGCACAGTAATTTACTCCTCTGAGGATACAGAAGGTAAATAGAAAGTGTGAAAATGGAAAGCGGCAGTGGCTCTGTAAATGAGTGACTGACAGTGACCCACTGTTTCTAAGGTTACAATTTCAATCCACCACTCATTTCTCTCAGAATGACAGTAATGCAGAGATGAGTACAACAAAAGATAAAGTAAAAACTCAAAAGAAGAGACACAAAAACACCAGAAAATAACGGAAGCTGTGTCGCTTTAAAAAATTGTTGCCTTAAAGGGACGAACAGAGTGAATGGAATGATAAGAAAAACGTAAGTGACAAGTGCTTTTGACAACAGGATAACCTTGAACAACTTTGGAGAAGCATATCAGATGTGTTGTTAACACACTTCTCGAAGTGGTTTCAATCACTAAGATCACTTCTGAGTGCTGCTGTGTTAATCTTACTATAATTAACTAGGCACCCATCCGCCCCACTAATGCTTTTAAGATCTCTTATGGATATGGCGCTTTAGTGTAGAGTGACAACAGACATTAGAATAATAGTCACGCTTTAACTCAGGGGAAAAAAAAGCATCTTCCCTAGTGTGTGTTCACAGACAGCCTGTGAGTTATAAACTGATTTTGTCATTCATGAGTATGAATGCATCTTTCTTTTGGATCTATCAGTGAATCAGTTGATCCGGTTCTGAAATTCAACTCACTCACTCACTTTTGTTTTTGTGTCTTTTTCTAACTTCTCCCAGTAGCTATTGATTCTAGTTGAATCTTTGTGATTAATCACATTCATTTTTTTTTGTAAATTTACATAATATATGAGTGTTTATTGTGCATAGACACACACACACAATATATATATATATATAGACTGACATTCCCAGAATTCCCTGCACTGCATTTCAAATTTTATTTAAATTTGATGCTTTTTCTTTAAATTAACTATGTCTCTTCTTAGTTCTTTCTTATCAGTTATGTTTATTAGATTTGTATGTGATATTGAATTAATGTTTGCAGTATTTAGTTTCATGAGTCTCACCATGATATTGTTTAGTCGGTTTAATTGACTGTAACAGATGGTGTTCAGTGTAATTTAAAGATACAAAAAAGATTTCAGTGCTTTAATAGGTTGGTATATTAACATATCAGTTAATAAAATTACTGTATTTTAACATAAAACCCATAAAACCTAAAATGTTGTTATCATATTTTTTACGCTTGAATTCACAGAAGAGACAAAGTCAATGACAAAATGTTCATGTTTGGGTGATCTACAGTATCTATAAAACTGTTTTAATATAAATATTCCTTGAGACTGACCTTCAGTTTTGGCTTCCTTTAGAGGAAAGACAGCTGATAACTGCAATCTGTTTACAGTTGTTTTGATCAAAGAAAAATCTCTAAACTGAGGTCAAGAAGGAGAGCATGTTCTGGAAGATTTCTCTGACCACAGTGCACAGTGCTGTTTTAGTTTCAAGGCTTCCTTATTCTGAGGTAACATGACATAATGGAGATAAATCAGACAAAGAAACAGAAGAATAGAGCAGAACGTAAACATCACAACTGATATGACAGCAGGCTTCAGACTTTTAAAAGCAGCTCTGTGACAAACAAAGTACAAACCCCTGTATCAGTCACTGTCGGTTTTTAAGAGACGCGTTCAACATGTGTCAACATTTAACATGTTCTGAGAAGCGCGGCTTGGTGACGAAACAACACAATTCAAAAAAACGGCTCCGCTGGGATCTGTCCTCCTTAAGTGCACACACTCACACTAAAGATTCAGGCTGTAGGCCAGGATGGATTTGAAATGTCTCCTGCATTTCTCATCCTGAACTCAATTATAGCTTACAAGGGATGAAATCCCCTGTTAATTGCTGCCTTTCCACATGACAGGAAAAAATGTCGTCTCAATTCCCAAGCCATGTGTATGCTTTTCCACATGTATTGACTTCATCAAATCTTTGACGTTATGAAATTAATTCCACTCGTTTTGGACTGTTAAAAGCAATATATTAAAATTGGAAATTATAAAGCACAAAATTTAGTAGATATTGGGAAAACACACACACACACGTTGGTTTTTGTGATATATGGGGACTCTCCATAGTAATGGTTTTTATACCGTACAAACTATATGTGGTATTGCCCTACACCTACCCTACACCTAAACCTACCCCTTACAGGAAACTGTGTGCATTGTTAGATTTTCCAAAAAACACCATTTAGTACTTTTGAATTACGGGGACACTGAAAATGTCCTCATAAAACACCTACTTCTTGTAATACCTATGTCATACCCATGTCATTATATAAATTTGTGTCCTCATAAACCACATAAACCCGCCCACACACACACACACACACTTATTTATTCATTTATTTATCTGTGTAACTCTAAAATCCTTGAAATAACAAATAAGTTTTTATTTCATTCTTTTTTTATTTTTTCAGTTAGTGCAAAGCTCAGCAAACCCACATGCAGTTCTTTTTGTTGAGTTAGATTATAGCTGAAGGTGAGGAATACGCTTCATTCTCATCAAGTATTTTACAGAAATAGTGTGTTGTAGAAAAAGGAAGGGAACGTGGTAAATATTTATGGATAAATGCATTTTATTTAATTCATCATTTTATGCATGGAGAAGCTTCTCCAGTTTCTGGAGTTTCTGTCCATTTCTGTGTCATTTCAAAATAAAGAAGTATTGAACCTTAACAAGCCTGAAAATTCATATTACTGTAAATCACTTTGAGCGCATTAAAACCACATGAAGCACATTCACTATTACCTGACAAACTGTTTTACAGCAAATGTCATGTCAAGCATTATAAAATCAATTTTCAAAAGAGGTTTTGAAGTACACACAAAAAAAGATATTCTGTCTGACGCTGACATTGGACCCCATTGACTTTTAATGGAGAGAAATAAGTTGAAAGTTATGTAGCATAAGGGTGAGCAGCCTATATGACGACAGAACTTTTCATTCTTAACGGAGGTGCGCCATTAACAGTCATTGAACTGAGACAATGAACTGTTCCTGAGCTTCGCCCTTGAGATATGGCAGCAAAGCAGGGTCGGGATAAGGAGCGAAGAGTCAGCTTTCTGTGTTCCATAAGTGGAACTTATGATGTCTCTTCTCAAAGACTGACAGCCCACTTGAGGGTGATGAGGTAGGATTACATGATAATCCCATGCTCTCAAGGCCCACCGAGTTGAAGTAGGTCACCAGCGGTGGGGCAGATTACAGGTTTAATCTGACACTGAGGGGCCGTGATCGACCTGTGATGACCCACACGCATGCTAACAACAACAGTGGCTAGCTTTGAGGTTAATGGGTTAATGCAGCCAAATTTAATGAATTGTCAAATAAATAAATAAATAATATAATCAACAACAACAGCAATAATAATAATTACTACTAATGGTCATTTGACAATTCAGTATAGGTCAGACTCATAAACTATAAACTATATGAACTGTGCAAATTAAAATAATGATGATGATTATGATATTGCAACCATTATCATCACAATATTTAAAAAAAACAATAATGAAGTTAATATTAATAATTTTAATAATCTTCATGATTTTATTTTCCATTTGACAATTCAGACTCGTCCTACAGCCTGAACTTTATGAATAGTCAATAATAATAATAATACATAATCATAATTTTATTTTTATTTGAACGTTCATAAAATTCTTGTCTACTGTATGTTGTCTTGTTGCTAAAATTTGTTGTTGTTAAGCATATACAGTATTTAGGATTCAATTATTGGGGGTTGGTGCTTTCTTAAAATTGCTAAAAAAAAAAAATCTGAACCAGAATGCTTCAGTTTTTCTATTCACACCCCTAGTATACTATCTGTTGCCTGAACACACACACACACACACACATACACATATTCACATCACCTAATGTCCTTCTCATCTCATCTCAATCCTATTGCTGTAATCCCACTGTGATAATGCTATTGTCGCTCTTCAGTCCTTCTGTTTCGATTGGGATCAGTGACATCATAGCGTCGGGTTTAGAAATACCGCTTATTTGTCCCTTTTGTAAATAAGCGCTTACTGGATTAACATACACATTGCTAGAATTATCCTTTCTTGAACCGGGAAACGAGGTGGAGTGCATTGGAAGAAACGCACACACTGCTGATTAGAACACACAACACAGCGCTCCTGTGCAGACTGCAGATTAATTAACGGACAAACAAGCTTTATTGATTTCTCAGTGACATTGCAGTGGGGCAAAGAGAGCGAGGGTTATCACCTCCCCTCCATCGTACAGTTCTGAATCTCTGCCATTCCCTCCATTCATTAAAGGAAACCGCCAGCCTTTCCCCCAAATCACTTCCATGTGGTAGTTATTTTACACCGCTCAAGACTGTTTTACATGCAAACCTGCCAAAATATCCAAATTTACTTAAATTGTCCTTACAATCCGGCTCAAGCACAACACTGGTCAACATCTGCAACTCTTGATTGAGATGAACAGATATTTGCATTTCATTAGTTAATGTGAATGCTGCTTGCTACTCATTTTACTTTCATAATCTGATATACAGTGAGAAAAAGACTGAGACCATTAATGCTTCTATTTTGACATTGTTTTTGTGATACAAATGATATTATCTACAATGGAAATCTATGGCCAAATAAATTTTTGGCAAAAGCAATTACGATCTAAATTACATACAGTACATGATATTTCTGGGAAATCTGACTTTATAACTCACAATTGTCTGATACAGTGTAAAGTTTATAAACTTGTAATTGCGAGTTATAAAGTCCAATTTTAAGTGAAAAAAAAGACTGATATGTTCACAGAATTGTGATTTTATATCTGACAATTCTGACTTGATAACTCGCAACTTTGACTTTGAGTTTGCATAACAATTTAGTTTGTGTAGCAAGTTTGCATCACGCAATTCTGAGTTGCACCAAAGATTTGTGCACTATAAGGCCAGAAATGTACATTAAAACGTAGGGTAAATACGTAAAACCAGCCTTTGGTCCAACATGGCTAACTCCCAGGAGGAGTGTGTAGTGGGCTCTGGCCAGAGTATGACGCCTACTCCTGGCCACAGATGCCCTTTATCACGGCATTACAGGAACAGAATGCAGCCCAGGACTCAATAGGAACCAGATGCCCAAATTATACCATTTCCTGATTAAATGGTTTCAAGATGTCCTGATGCTACCGTCCTGTTGTTAACGTGGGGGCTGGGGTCTTACTGGAGTAAAAAGGAACGGGCCGTTAAATGACTGTATGTGTTGTAGTTTTAGTAGATATAAGTATATTCAGGGCATCATGGGATATCGACTGGACATCTGACACACAATTTCTAAAGTTAATGAAGATGTAGCCACATAGGCATGAGCTTCTGTTATTTAAATATGGAGTTCAGCAGGCCAAAAAAGGCAGCTAGAAAAAAAAAAAAAAGTCTTTCACCCAGAATCATAAATTAATAAATCCTTTCTCTTTTTCTTTGTCTTTCTGTTGCTATATTTCATTGTCTCTCTGTCATTCTGTCTTAGAATTTTTTCTACCTCTCTACATTTCTATTTCTTTTTCCATTAACGCTGTGTAAATGTGATCTAAAAACTTTTTAGGAGGTTTTACTTCTCAGAATGTAACGTTCTTTCCATTACAGCTACATAAATTAATTACAAAGTTCGTTCTCTGGATCACCATTTCTCTCTGTCCTTTTCCCGACTCACTCTTTTTCTCCATTAGTGCAACCAAAGTCTGATTTTAAAAGTTCTAAACTCTCCAATATTGACCCTCCTTAGCAAAGACAGGACTTACTTCATTCAATATCTAATAAATAGTAATTATTGTAAGATTTACAGAAATAATTGTATTGTATTTAAATATTGCATTACAATGTAATTGCTCTTTTCTTTTAAATAGAGTATATACATGCAAGTTACGTGAATGACTGTCAAGTGATTTAATGAGTCATTAAGTCCATCGAATTGTTCAAAATAACTGACTCATTCCAGAACAAAACAAGTTACTGTGTTTATGAGTGAGTCATTGAGTCACTCCAATGATTCATTCAAAAAGGCTGATTTGTTCAGAAATTTAAAGTCATTTGCCATTAATTCAAATATTCTGTGCCAAAACACTGACTCATTAAGAAACAAAACAAGCGACCACAATGATTCTTTCAAAAGTTCTGATGAGTTCAGGTTCAACCAGTTAATTCAAAAACACTATTAATTCATCAACAAAATAAATGCTGTCTGTAGACACTTTAAATAGCTTTGCATAAGATGTATGGTGCATGTATGCATGTTGAATATCTTGCAGAACTAAGAAAAAATGTGCTCTAAGTGTGATGATGAAAATGATTCAGTAATTTACTTACACAAAACCTAAGACTTTAAGGCTTTAAACACTACAGTTTTGCTGCCTTACAAGGACTTCTATTTATTTCAAGAAATTCCAATACAATGTTTCTCCATTGCTTTACCTTCATTGCTCAGTTCCTGCACCATGCTCTGTAACTTGAGGGAATAGTATGTGAGGGAGTTAAAATACACACAGGTGTGAAACAAGGTGCCTTGTGAAAGTTAGTGTTTAAAAAGTGTAGCGCTTTATTCCACAGAATACCTTTTCCTTTTCTTCCTCTGCTCCCTGGTGAATTGTGGGACTTTGAATAAATAACGTGTTTGAGAGCTAAGGGTACGAATGCAAAGACTGACAGAAGACCTCTGGGGGTTTTCTCTCTGTGAAATGTTGCCTGCATCTCTTTCTCTCTGTCTTTCTCCAGTCGCCCTAAATATACCGCCTCTCTCTCTCTCTCTCTCCTTACATTTGCCCTGTAAATGACGTCAGGAACTCTTAACGCTTGACAGATTTAGAATGGGAAGTGTCTGAGATGAAGGGGATCCACTCTTTGCAAACTATTTTGTTATTAAAATGTAACATATTTACAAGTAAATAAATAAGTAAAAATTCAAAATAAATAAAAATAAATACGGTATGCTATTACTATAAACTTTTTTATTTATATTTTGTGCTGTATTATTAAAATTGATTTGTACATTTAGTTTTTATAGCAATTTTTGTGCTTCTCCGTAAAAAAATAAAATATATATATATTTTTTAAATAAAATAAAATAAAATAATTTTATTTAATAAAAAATTGTGGAATGTAGCAAATTTCTTTATAAGTGAGACATTTATGTATGTTTCACATGATTCTGTATCATATTACAGTATCACTGTACTATAAAAAAATGGGTAGTGCTGTGAAGTATACAGGTCCTTTTCAAAAAATTAGCATATTGTGATAAAGTTCATTATTTTCTGTAATGTACTGATAAACATTAGA
>JAUMHQ010000069.1:15303202-15318931 GCA_032361165.1 Enteromius paludinosus
GCAGACCTCCTCATTACTATTCATGAACCTTCCAAATAAGGCAAAAATAGACTGTTTCATTCTAGGGTCAAATTCTAAGGTTGTAAATGGACCTGTAAAACCGTTCTGGGCATTTTTTCCCCCTTACCTAAGGTACATACCTTCTATGTACATATCAGAGAACAATTTAAAATATTCTCTCAATGCATTCTATGGCACCTTTAATAATGATCTGCTCTGCTATAATGTCTGAGTGTCTGAGCATGTTAAGACCATGTATACGAATATATCCCTTATATTACTCATAAAGCATGAACTTGAATTGATTCACACTGACATTAAACAAATGTCAGATGAAAGTGCTCTTACTGTGGTTCAGATTTAAAATGAATCCTAATTAAAAAGTAGGAAGAAATAAATGCTTGATTAAACTTTCCGATCGTCTACAGTAGGCCACAGCAGCAAACCAAACCAGCAGGCCTCATGCCAAAACCATCCCTTCCTTAATCCCAGGAAGACCTGGAAAAATGGGACGGTGGAGGTTGTCTTATTTTTTTTTTAAGATTTGCTCTCTTTAGATGAAGGCAGGGAATTTTGGTATGTTGTGAGGTTCTGTGCACTCTCTGTCCCTGAGCTGAGTCCGCTCCGTCGCTCATGAAGTGACCGGCCTACTTACTGAGACAGCCACACGGCTTCACAAACAGGCCAGGAATAGCGTGGCGGTATCAATATGCTATTTATAATAACTGGATGCATAAATTACATTTGTCAGAAAGAGGGGGAGAAGGAAGCAACCTAGTTTGCGCCATGCCTTCGTTTGTTGTCATGCTGAATTTCTTATGTGCGCTCTCTCTCTTTGTCTCTCCCCCTCTCTCATTAAAAGCTGGCACTTGAGCCATCGGGTAATGAAGGTGAGGAGGCTTCAAAGTGCAGTCTCAGGGGGACGGGGGCCAGACACCAGACGTACTTGTGCAGGATTGCGAGACATTTGAGAATTCAGAGCTCTAATAAACTGCTTGTCAAAGAGAGGAAGCTTACAGGCATGTTTATGCAGATGCAGGTGGGCACGGAGCATGGATGGTGGCACGTGGATCGGATGACTCCATCTCTCTGGGCTGGAGACTGGCCAGCAGCTTGCCTGGGCCTCCCGGGACTCTCCGTTCATCTATTGGAAGGTTAATGCACCCAGAGGTACTGCACTGCAGTGGACGAATTATTACATATTCCTCTGGTGTCCGCAGCGAGTTTTAGATACACCGGTTACGACCCAGACTTCATTTAGCACTGACCTGAAACTGGCAGGATGCTGGCATGAGAAATGCTTTTGAAAAGGTGCCATAAAGAGAAAAAGATGATAAAAACATGGTCACTTTTGCAACACAACACAGTAGAAAGTGTTGGATTCTAATGGCCTTTCTGTTTTATCTTGCTTCAAGAAAAGAGTTCACAGCCTTTACAACTGGCTTGCAATGCAAAACACATTATGACTTCAAACATTGAAATGCATTACAATATAATAACTAGAATGCGACTGAAACTACACAAAATGCATTTCTGATGCGTTTAAATGCCTTATACAAAGTAGCAGAGTTTCTGCTAATTTAGACTACTTCTTTATTCATTCAATTGTAGGCGTAAAGTCATAAATTAATGCATTATTTGTTTATTTTTATAAATATATATTTATTGTTATTATGTATATATTATAAATAAATATAATTAGATAATGTAAACAAGTAAAACAATAAACAAATAAAAATATCAATGAATGCAGAATGAATTTATTGGTTTAATAAAATGTAAGAAATAAAAAGCAAAATGCATTATTTATTCATTATTTAAATAAATGTTATTTTTTTAACAATAATACAGGAAATACAAAAATAAAGAAAGAATGCAGTGTTTATTTATTAAAATAATAAAAACAAACAAATATCAATCAATCAATAAATTAATCAATGAATAAAAATGATGTTCATATCTGGGTTCTCAGAAACCCCAAACTTAAAAAAATATATATATATAAAATATATATACTGTATATATTAATGAAAGGATTTTATTGTAATTAAGTAATTCTGTTCATAACAAGATTATTAAAAAAATATATATATGTACTGTAAATAAAAATTGAAGTATCAACCTGACAGTTAAGCTACGTAAAGGGCCACAGGGACAGAAGACGAGTTTAAAATATTACTGACTTGACTTAACTCTATGTGAAGTAGCCACAGGCAGGTAATACCTGGCTGTTTTACAGGTGTGTAAAGCGGCATGAAATCAATTCCACAGAAAAGTCCAAGTGAAACCTTTCCGCTACAAGAGAAAATAAAAACCCCTCAGAACTTATTTAAGCCCCTTATATTCCCAGACCTGAAGTCATAACTGCAGAACGCACTCAGAGGCCTCCCATCCATCCACGTTTTACTGCAAAGTTCTATTGACACATAGAGTCTCAGGTCCAGGAAAGTAATCCACTTATCAGTCCTTTGTATCGCCGAGTACACTACCGGCAGTCGAGTGCCAAATGCATCTCGGTCTCATCAGCCCTGCCTCTCTTTTCCGGCAGTGAATGTAACGTTCAGGTCCACAGAGGAATAAAAATGAGCCGGCATCAATTTGCGATGTTTACCGGAAAGGCCACTGATTACCCCAAACATTTATTGGTTTTCATTGTGCTGATTTATTTATGTGTGTTAAGCGATGAATGGCAAGCGAGACGGGTTTTATAACTCATCTTTTATGAGAGGAAGAGAGAGAGAGCGAGCGAGACCGAGAGAGATAAGAGAAGCCAAGGCTGGCGATGGTCAAGCCGTGCCAGGTTCAATAATGTAATCATCTGTGAGAAATGGGAACCTTTCATTTTGTTCTCTGCTTCCATATCACAATGCCACCGAGAGGCTTTTTTTCAAATGGGAGATTTAATCAAGGCAATGGCAACACAGTGAAAAACTTTTCTCTTGATCAGAGTTGAGAGAAGCTATTAGTCTCTGGCGCCAAACTTGCAGAAGGAGGCCTGGCACTGTACTGCTGGAAAGTATGCAATCAATTAGTTATAAATCAATGCGGACTCAGTTGTATGTAGTTCGCTTTCATTTCAAGGAGTACATGCAATGTCTCTCCGAACTTTATTGATCATGTAAATAGGCAGTGGTTTTTGACATCCTCAGATCAACCTATCTGTTTGATAACGGTAGGAATAGTTCAACCCCAAAATATTTATATAATCATTTATATATTCAGCCTCTTGTCTTTCCAAATCTACAGTATATAGCACAAAATAAGATGTTTAGTAGAATGTCTGACCTTTTCATTCAGTTAAAATGAAACAATAAGTGTGTGAATCAATTATATATCAGTTATATCAATAATCAATCACCTAGATTAATTAATTAGTTAAAAATATATCTTTATTCATTCAGGACAAGCATGGACAAGCCATATTATCAACAGAATCGATTAATTAAAGATTAAATCAACAAAGAAGTTTTTATCTTTTATCTTAATCTTAAGTCAATGAATCATTCAATCAACCAAATCTGATTTGTTTGAAAAGATTTAGTAAGAACTGAAACTGAGATTATATTTGCAGGAGTCATATGATTGTTCACTCAACCAAATCGACTAATGCAAAAATGTTGATTCTCTTCAAACTGAATCAATTATTGTCTTTATGTGTGAGAATGTTAATTAATCATTCACTCAACTGAATCGGTTTGTTTGTAAATGTTAATTATTCAGCATTATTGAATTTTGCTCTAAGACACATAACATGATTTTTGCAAACGAATTTTGAGAGGAGCACGCGCAAGTAATTAATCAGCCTGCTTCTGATCATCTTTTTATCTCATCATCATTTTAGAGCAAGAGAGACTTCCTATCAATAGCACAAGACTCTTTCCCTCAGTATCTCGATCCAAGCATCCCTCCTCCTCCCCTCCTCCACCAATTTGCTTTCTATTCTGGGCGGTGAGCCACGCAGAACCCTGAGTCCTCTGCACGGACAGCACGCCAAACTTGCGTTGCCTCCTGTAAATTACCAGTAAGTTTGAACTCGTGAAATTTACAACATTCAGAGAAAAACGTCCAGGTTACGTAGGTAACCCACGTTCCCTGAAGGAGGGAACGAAGAGGCTACATATGGGAACTCGCCTGAGAGACCAATCGTTTTGGAATTTTAAGAAAAGGTCAATGAATATTGCTTGATTGCATCCAGGTGCACCTCGTCACTACGTGAGTATAAGAGGGCACGGATGTAGTGCACCTGCAGGGTTTCGCTGAGGAACCGAGCCGGCATCAGCGTTACATCCCCTTGCCCAGGATCGTGGCAAGGGGATGTAACATCTCTGTTCCCTCCTTCAGGGATCATGGGTAACGAGACATTCCCCTTCAGTCGAGTCACTCCGACGTTACATATGGGAACAGACCCGTGGAAAAGGCCACGACCCTGCGGCCGCGTCTGCAGGAGAGTCTGCATGTAACCTTCCCAACGTCCTGGGGGCCGAATAGGGGCCCCGTATGGATGCCACAAATCACAAGCACTACGGTAACCGGGCATCTCTGTGGGTCCTCTCTTTATTCTTTTTTCGAGACGAGCAACCAGTCGACGAATAGATCTCAGTGCATAGGCCTGCCTCGTAGAGGGAGCTCTAGTACTGAGAGATAGTATCTATCACAGCCGGTAAAAGGCCAGAAAGGTCTGACGCGTCCCGTCCAGGAACGCGGTGCCATGCTTGTGCCCATCCCGGAGAAAGAATCTTTTTCCCCACTCACTGGAATTTCCCAGGGAGGGGCAGCCGTGAGGAGCACTAGGTTGGCAAACCAGGTCCACGAGGGCCAGTGTGGTGCTACCAGCAGAACCTGCTCCTCATCCTCCCTCAACTTGCATAGGGTCTGTGCAAGTTCAGGTCTGGCTGGATAGACATTCTGGAGAACGCCTTACCAACCGTGAGAAAATTGCTCTTTTATTTCTCTCCCGGATTTCCCAAGGAGGACCTCTCGCAGCACGCCGTACACTCAGTAAGTTCGATCGCTGAAATGCAAAAGGCTGGCTGCTCTCAGCCTTTAAAAAGGCTACCAGCCCGCGGGGTTCACTGACAGCCGTCCCAGTCTTTGCTGTCAGCGAAGAGAGAGCATGAACTCGCAGGAACTCTTTCTGAAGATCTCCTTCAGACTCAAACAAGGCATACAAATGCAGTGAAGCTCCGAAGCGAAAAGCTGCAGGTGCACTACACCAGTGCCCTCTTATACTCACGAAGTGATGAGGTGGATGCAATCAAGTGCACACAGATATTCATTGGCCTTTTCTTAATACTCAAAGGCGATCGGTCTCTCAGGCGAGTTCCCATATATAACGTCGGAGTGACTCGACTGAAGGGGAAACAGTGTGCATAAAAGCTAAGTTTGTGTGTATACAAAATGTCCAGAAACTGCAAGACTTATTCTGAAATTAAAAATTAGTTATAAAAAAAAATTGGATAACAACACACATACCCTTTTCATTTCATAGAGTCAAGCAGTACTAGGATGTCTCTCCATTTAAGAACATTTATTATGCAGTCAAATATCTAAAATGTAGGTTGGCTCTTCTTTTCTCTAGATTTAGCACAACTACAGTATATCTGCAAGTGGCCCAGTATGCGTGATTTCACCGCATGGCCTTCAGGTTGATGATGCGACAACTCAAGGGTCACAAATCACAGCAATGAAGTGGGCAGAACTTTGACAGAGTGATGACAACTTCCATATCAAGCGGGAGATGGATAGATCTCATAAATCTTGATCCAAGGGTCTCCAATCAATAGACTGAGGGTGAATGGCAGCTCATTCTTCATATATAGGAACAGCCCATTTTAAAGCCACCCGCAAAATCTTAGGACCTTATTGTCATAAACTGTCACCTATGTCCCTTTTGTGACACCTGGCTCATGTAATCATGGCCGATATCGACTGATCACATGCAACAAAAAAAAGAGCAAAAAAGGGGGCTCCTGTTAGCTGAACACAATACTTGATAAATTGTATAATATTGATACAGTGTAAACTGCACCCATAACCAATGAATGTATTATGTATGACATAGTTAGAGCTTGTCAAATTCCCAATGTCACTTCAGATGTTGTGAGCTGAAGCATATGCCCATGTTGTGCTGCCACAGCGAAACACATTTATATTTGACAGCACTCTTCACCGTGGTAGTCAATGTTCAACATTACCTCATTTTTTTTTTAATACCATACATCATCTTACACAAACCTCCAGCATCCTCCCCCTGCCATGTACCTCACAACATAAAAGGTCATGTTTGACAATATGAATTCATGCCGTTAGAATGAACTTCTATGACTTATTGCACTGGGCTGCATTAATGTCAAGAGTATTGTAAGACTTAACTCCTAAAGGTGGCCTTCATAAATATCTCTGAGAATATGAATGCAAATGTTAACAGCAAGTTAATGCCTTTATGCATGAACCAATTAATTGTTCATTCAACTATATTTGATTTGGTAAAAATAAAAACTGTATTGATTCTTTCAAAAATACCAATTTGTTTAAGAATTAATCAAATGACTGCCTTTATTAATGAATCAGTGAATCATTCACTCAACCGAATCAACCTATATATATATATATATATTTAAAATATTCAGATTATTCATACATTTCTGTGAGAAGTAGGAAAATGCAGTACAAAGAATGATCAGTTTTTCTTCTTTGTGCTAGTACTGCAAGTCACATTTTATATTCTCAATATTTCAATGCAGAGCTACACTAAGCCAAAGCAGCATGACATGAGAGAAGAGCATCCTGTAGTGTTCTAAACAGCCGGGTGCGTGTTGAATGTCAGAAGAACTGTGGGGTCTCCAGGTGGCCGTGAGAAACTGAGGATTATCCGAGAACATTGAGTTTAAAAGTAACAAAACAAACATTAATTAGCCCATGCAAGCCACCCATCTATTACGTACCGCATATCAGCAGATGTCTTATGAATTTAAGGGTGAAAGAAAGCAGAAAATAGAAAATGCAGGCAGTCACTCCCCTCGTGTTTGTTTATCTGCACAGGAAGCATCAGGTGCCAAGCAGTCTGCCATTTTTAATGATTGATAATGGTATCTCTTGAGAGTTCGGCTGAAACAAGCACAGGAAATGTTGAAAGGATATTAGCCAGGGCATCTCCTCTGTGCATTAATTCTTGAATTTACGTGACCGTCACTCCAATAATACGGGCATGATTTTGTAATTGACACAATGATGCTGCTTTACTGTTGATAATTATAATTAGCACCAATCATGCCATCATTACCATTGTTTTCATTAGTATGCTTATTTCTGTCTTCAAACAATCAAAAATATAAACCATAAACAATAACCTGCATTACCTTTGTGAAATTATCTGTTGTTAACGTCATTGCTGGCCTTGACAGTGAACATTTTCTTCTTAATTGTGATTAAAAGTAAATATGCATGAACTGTATCCAGGAGCACATGTGTGAACAGAAAAAAAGTATTTAACAACTGTTTTAAAAAAAAAGGCGAAAACATTAACATTAAAACATTAAATTTTAAGCAATTTGAGGTCTTTAATATCGTAAATGTGATATCAAATGCCTTAATTATAATTATACCAGGTTTTATATCTGGGAATGGAAAATCAGGGAATTAAGATGTAGCCTAATCTAAAAAAAAATTTTAAATGTGAATTTTAAAGGAACACTTTTTTTTTGATAATAGGCTAAAGTCCCAACTCCCCAAGAGTTAAACAGTTGAGTTTTGCAATTCATTCCATCCATTCAGCTGATTTTCTACTTTTAGCGCAGCTTAGTATAGGACATTGAATCTGATTAGACGGTTAGCAAAGAGTTTTGTTACTTTTCCTATTTTAAAGTTGACTCTTAAAGTTGGTAGTTTCATCGCATACTAAGACTGACGGAAAATTAAATGTTGCAATTTTATAGGCCGATATGTCTAGAAACTACACCTTTATTCCAGCGTAAAAATCAAGGAACTTCGAAAACTCTTTGTTCACTTTTGAGCGAGAGATGCTAACGGTCTAATCAGATTCAATGATCTATGCTAAGTTGCACTAAAAGGGCTACCACCAGAACCGGAGATCGGCTCAATGGCTCCATAAATGATAAAACCCAACTATTTAACTCTTGGGGAGTTGGAAAATTAGCCTCTTTTATTTTTTTTTTAAGTGGAGTGTTCCTGTAAAGTAAAATTCTTTTTTCTGAACAGTTGTCAACCAATGAATACTGTACTTTATTACTTTATTAGATTTATTTCCCTTAATGTTTTTTTAAATAGCTTATTATCTACTCTTGGTGAATTATAGCAATGTTTACTTTACCTTTATTTCATTTCACTTTATCCTCCTCACCTTTTGGAATGAGCTGGCAACAGGAAGGCAAATACATTTCAAAATAAGAGTCGGTGTATTTTAGAATTGCTTATAAAAGTCCTGCATTAGAGAAAGTTTGTATTGTTCAATTAGTATTTTACAATGTTTATGTAATGCAAAACTGAGGGGGAAAAACATCTAAATTGTGAGTTTACATCTCCCAAAAAAGTCAGAATTGCAAGATAAAATGTCTCAATTAACTTAACTTAAAAAACATTCAGTGGAGGAAACAGGTTTAATAAATGCACAACATCCAACTCAGCTCATCTTTTTTGTTGTTGTTTTTTTGAGGATGTAGATGGTTTTTCGAGATCATAATCACATTTGGAGTTCACAAGGCCTCCACCATTCAGCTTGCAGCATTTGCCTTAAAGACCACAATTTCAGTCCTCTTGCTTGCATAATCTAGGACTCTAAGAAACAAAGGTCTTCTTATTCTGCTCTTGCATTTCTGAGTCATTAGGGCCTGAGGGACTTTAGGACTTCATGATAAAGCAAACAAATGGCTCATAATCACAGCCGTAATGTGGATATGGGTGTCATTAGCAATGCTATTTATTTCCCCAGCGCTAGTCGAGCAAGCACAGCTCTCATTTTCCCTCCATTTCCCTCACTCTCCCTCTCCTCTCAGCGGAGTGACTTATTGTCTCTGACAAGAACGACAGCTCCTCCTTCCCGTTCACGATGATCCTTCGAACCCTACAGCATGGCGCTGCTCATTTATGCAGCTTTACTAAAGCCACAGCTGATCCAGAGTCAGTGCTTGCGATTCGGCGGATAAACATGAGCCTGGTGCCCTCGATCCGCTGCAAAACACCACCAGACAATAGAGCAGAGCCTCGGATTAGCCAGAAAGATCACCAAGCCAGGCCAAAAAAACTGAGATGGATCATGGAAGCATTTCAAAGTAGGATAGCACTGCAAATAGATTCAGTGCAACCCTGGAGAGACAAATAAGAAACACCTAAGATGTGGGCAGCCCTTCAACTATAAAAGATGGGGAATCTGAGACTTCAACTGTTGGCCTCAAAAGTGAGACTGCCTTTTCATGTAGGGTCAAGAGAGACATAATTCACTGCTGCTATTCTGTCTTGCCACACAAAAAGATGAGTACACCCAAAAATATAAAAACAGGGGCATGTCAGTATGTTGCATCACTCTCAGAGATGTCATCAGCTCACTGTCACCTCAACACAGCATTGAGCTCTCCATCACTCTTCCAGGGATCAGCATGAACCCTCTCTGGCAAAGAAGCATATTCCTCATTTTGTCCAAATTCAAAGACTACATTACATCTGCGCTTCACCATAAAGCCGATCCCAGAATGCAGTGTGCTGAGCAAAAAAAAAAAAGAATGTAGAGAAAGGAATGATATATATATATATATATATATATATACACACACATCATTATGCTAACTTAATATAATTAATACTATCAACATAAAAATTATTATGTAAAATGCAAATTAAATACTTAATTCTAACTTAAAAAAACAGCTATAAATACATTTAATTCAGTAATCAAAAGTAGCAATAATTTTTGAATGTAACTTTTGACTGAAAATATTTATATAAAAAATCAATTAACTAAAACGGACTAAAACAGATATATTTAATTAAATACTGAAAATCATTAATAAAATACCTCATATCTAAATATGAAATTGACTACATATATTTAATTACTACATAAATCAGCAATAAAATTATTTAAAAATACTGAATTAAAAACAGACTAATAACAAGCAAATGAACTACAGATACATTTATTAAATCCTGCTAAAATATAAATATATTTCAGCAAACATAAAATTGTTGGCTTATAATAACATGCTATTATCAAACTCTATTGAATTAGTTAAGTTTTGTGTAGGTATACATTTGTTTTGTTGTCAGTGCAGATCTTTTTTTTTTATTCTGCTAACTAACCTGAACTGATTTGCTGGTCTAGACAACAGCCCAAAACTAGACTAGAGATGTAAGAATTTATTTCAGTTAACTGATTATATTAAAGCATTTGACATACTCGACAACTGTGCTCTTACATTGGTATTATAATTGGTTTTATAATTAGAATTATAAAATGTCAGTTTATTATGGGGATATCAATGCATGATAAAAAAGGTTAATTCCTGTCAGCGATTCTCACTCGGTTTGTAGCTGACAGTTACAATGAGTTGAAGAAAAGAAAAATGCATCTCAAAAATAATTCAGCAGCACTGACAGATTACCCTCTACATTAGAAAACCTTTCTGCAAGTAATCAAAAAACAATCAGCAAAGAGCAAAAAGTCGATGGCCAAACCAAATCAACATGAATGTGTTCAAACATAAAAAAAGCCCTTTAGCTGGGCTCTGGTTTAGCTGATTGTCATTGTTATAAACATCTGAACATCACAATTTTATAAATATGCCACACCAGAGAAGAAAACAATTCATCTTTAAAGCACTTTTTTCTCACAGCCCTACCATCAGCCCTCACTGATATTATTTACATTTTTTTCAAATTACACTTTTACATTTTCTCTGAAATCAATACATTTAATTTATTAATGGGGGAACTATCAACAAAAAGGCCAACCAAGGGGTCTTTCAGTATCATGGGGACGTCCCATAGGGCTGCTGTAATATCTTCCTGTAGATTACAAAAGTCAACCGTTAAAAGGACAGTCCAACCAAAAATTAAAATTTAGTTATCATCAAATTTAGAAACTCATGAACTATATGAGCTTTTTTTCCTTCTCCCGCTGAGCACAAAAGATATTTTGAAGAATCACAACTGGGTGGTTGCCACTGACTTCCATATTATGATGAAAAATATACACACACACACACACACACACACACACACATTTCTAACTCAATAAGGTTTGGAACAACTCAAGGTTACTTTCACATCCCATTTCCCTCCTTTCCCCACAACTTTCGACACTCTTTTCAATCTCCTATTCATCGAAGGCATAAAATGCAAACAATAAAATAAATAAATAAGTTACTGTGTGTGGGTGTAAAGTAAATTAGTTTGCTTAGAATTAAAAAATAGGTTAGAATTCCATGGCAATATCTAACTGCTTCAAGCCGCTATAAATAAGCCTATAAAAAACAAAATCACCTTAAATGACAAATCAAAACTCCAGTGTGCAATATAAAATAATTGCCATACCTGTTTTCTGTCAAAAGTGAGACATCAAAAAAGTGAATAATAAAAAGTAAGAATATTTATATGCATAAACAACTCCCTCACTGTGCTTTCATTGCTCGTGCATTGCCATAGTCATTAAAACGAGACAAACCTGACCCTCCCTGTGGCCACACAAATGACTCACCACAATACATTTTCTCCCAATTACAGACATGCTCCACACATTTTACTGGTCTGAACACATTCTGCTGTAGCATTCAATCAGGCGCAAATAATTTTTAATACCGCTTTACCCAGCCCAAGGGGTAACTCAAACTGCAACTATGAGGGTCTGTGGATCCTTCCCCCAAAAGGCAGCTACTGTAACACCTCAGGAAGGCAAAACAGGCATCTGATTCCATGACAACTGAATGATAACACTGGTTTATTGCTTGAAGGAATGTGAACGAAGCAACTCTGAATAGTTCTCCCTGTTGAAAAGACAATGGATTTTGCCCTAAATTAATTCACAGGAAAACTTTGGGTGAACACATATCCTTCAGGCCATTGTGTATATTGTTATTGTGCTTGTATATCGTCTTGTGTATGGTATACTGTTTTGTGCATGTTTGTGATAGATCACTAGCAAATATCACCTCATAATATCAGCACATTTCTTGTTTGGTGTCTAAGGACTCATCTTCAGACGATCTCATTAAGAGTGCATGTTACATGTTGATACTTTGCAACAATCAGTGTTCAATGTTTTCTAATTTGTACAACAACCTCCGATCCAGTGCATATGCAAATTACCATGCTTAGAAACAAAGAGCTATAAAAGTTCCCTCAAAAGGATCAACACACTATTGGCTCAATAATGTGTTGATCCTTTTGAGGGAACTTTTATATTTGACCGTCAAGAGGTGCTTTTTCTGGATGCTGGACTCCCACCATCTCTCTTGTCTCCTGGTTAAGGGCCCGATGCAGATGCAGCACAGTCTGCAGTCTTGTGAGACAGTAAGATGAGGATTTAACGCCACGGCAACACCTAAGTTTTACACCAGGCCGCGACCTTGACTTTCCATGTAACTCAAGATCCACGGATCGCGACGGATCTCTCTCTCAGATTCTCTTTCAACTACCAATCATCAGAGTCAGGACATCTTTGGAATTCATTACTCTTCAAACCAGGAAGAACATGATTGCCAATCCAAAACCTTGGAACCATCAGGACTTTGAGACTGCATCGGACCCTCACCAACGAGGCAATGTAAGTACCATACATATAACTAAACGTAACAGAGGTTTAGTATTAGTTATAAAACCCGTTATGAACGGCACTGATGGTTTTAGAGGTGGTCAACTGACTGAATTTTCATAGGTTTAATTTTGCATATTCCTCATGGTTTGCCCTTAAGCCTTACATTTACATCTATGCATTTAGCAGACACTTTTATCCAAAGCGACTTACAGGTGAGCAGTTGGGGGAACAGTGCCTTGCTCAAGTCTCACCTCAGTCATGGAATTAAAGGTGGAGAGAGCGTTGGTTTTCCACTAACCCCACCCACAATCCCTGCCGGACCTGGGACTCGAACCCACAACCTTTGGGTTACAAGTCCTTGTAATGGCTAAATTGGACTGCTTGTTATTTTACACAAAATACATTGTACTCAAATGTCACTAAAATGTCTTGAAACATAAAAATTAAACATGGAAAGCCTCTGCAAAGCGCAAAATATAAATGTAACGGCAGAAAATTAAATTGCTTAAGTTATTTTACACTATATTTACTCACAAAAATGTCTAAAAACTCACTAAAAGCATCAGCCAAGTGAATAAATGAAAATTTAATGACAGCAAATGAGTTGGTTCACATATTATTTACTAAAAACTGGATTGAAAACAGCAAACATTGGCTGATTGCTCTAAAGCTTTATCAGCTAGTCAACATGAAAAGGTGGTCGCAACTTACTTTACCTCATGTTCCGATGCGTTTCCAAATTCCAACAGAATATTTAATGTAGAATAAAAACGTAGGACTTGATTTCACAGAAGAGGAAGGGATGAAAACAGTCTTTAGTGACATCTGAGATGCTTACGGAGCGCAGTTACTACATTTGAATGAAAGATTACAAAGACAAACCAATGAAACGTGCACAATAAAACCAGAAGCGTGCATTAAGAAAGTAAATAGGGTCAATTTTGTTTTCAAATTCAATTGAAATGCAGAGTTTGGCAGAGATAAGAAATAGAGCGTGTGTGGGGAGAAAGAGAGAGAGTTCTTGATAGAAGGGGAGTTTCTTTCATCTTCTGCTTACTTTGAGAACCACCTACATTATAAACAGAGCTCTCAATATCTCTCTTTTTCTAACTACCTAAGCTCTAAACCAAGCTTGCGCTCCCACATATATACACAGACCCACAAACATCAAACACAATCATACACACACTTACACACCAAACCTCTATAAGCAGACAAGCTTCAGAATAGAAATGGGTCCACCTCTAATGGATGGCAGCTCAAAGAGCTCCTCCAAGAACGAAAACACCTCCATTTGCGTTTTGTTTTTTTCAATCAAAAACTTTCAGTTCATTTCTCTTTCCATCAGGTTGTCAAATCATCATCTTCAATCAGCAGCATGGCTCTCTTTGGCACAGTAACGGATTAATCTTACAGTATCTGTTACAGCAGCAAGTCTCCACCAATGAGAAGAGCACCTCTAACAAGAAGAGAATGAACTCCTTTCCTTTTGTTTTTATGCATAATTCATGCACTGCATCTCTCTGCCTTTCTCTCTCTGTCTCTGCCTCAGAAATTGATTATTTCACATCGGACCCGTCATGCAGATATTACACACCTAAAGGAAAACAAATACGGTTTATTTGCATTCCCATACATAAAAAAGTCATACATATTCAGTTATTCCATGCATGTTTCATCTTAACCCAGTTGTAAATATGAGGGGAAGCCGAGATAGGAGCTTTTTTCGAATTCACAAAATAATCATAAAAACTTCACAGGATTGAGAAACGTGTAGTTTTTCTTCCCTAAGCATTTCTGATCCAGCCCATGGAGTACATTATTTGATCTGTTATATTTCAATATATCCCCCCCCCCCGTAGCATCGCATTCGTGACTAGGGTGTCAACCTCGAGCTCATTCGAGAGAAATATCTGAAATAGATGACCCAGTGTGCCATGCTTGGACGAGGTACAAGAATTTCCCATCCAATCTGCCTGCTTTACCTTCACGGAGCCCGTCCATTGCGCCAATGTAGAATAAATGAATGGGATTTCAATATTCCTTCTAAAATAAATAATGAATCTGAGTATTTGCTTTGAAAGTCATTGTGGCCAGTCTCATATGTCACAGAGGCTTGGCAGCTGGCACTGTAAATGCGATGATAAAGCTTTACACAAAGGCAAAATCTCCCTATCAAACTCTGGCTTTTCCTTTCACAAACTCCCTCTGGCTGACAATCTTTCTTTGTCAGTTTTTTGTCATCCCTTCATTCATGAAAGAGTCTAATATCTGCTGCTCCAAAGCTCTTCCCCCCCAACTACATTGCTAATATTAAACACCTGTTCCATTTCATTTATTGCGATTATACACTGCATGCAAAACTATTCAGGCAGATACAGAGACATCATGCAACTATTTGATATGTTTTTGAGGGGTTAACCAGTAAAAGTTCTTGCCCACTAAAATAGAATGAAATAAAAAGCCTTTTAAAAATATTTTTTTTAATTGTTTTTTTTTTTTTACTTTATTTTAGTGAACCAGAAACTTCGCTAAGGATAAGTACAGTAATAGGCACATAAGCAATGCTGCATTGTGTGTGTGTATATTGTGTATATTTATTATGTATAAATAAAGAAAACATTTTACACTTATTTGCAGGTATTTATTTTCATGTAATTGATATATATGCAAATGCTCCGCCCCTGCTGGATACGCTACAAAGAGTGTGTCTTTGCATGCGAGTTCGCGTATCTCTCCCGCTGCTGCCGAGGCACGTCGGCGATTGAAATCGCGACAATCGCATTTGGATCTGGCGGAAGGGTTGGAGACAGGCTCACCCTATCTCCACCTGCGTTCCCTAGATCCACCTACATTCTAGGGGTGCAACGGTTCGCGTATCGTACGGTTCATGGTCATTTCCCAAATCATCAAAGTGATCATTTGTATCTCCTTGTTATTGGAGACTTGAGAGAGCAGAGCACGTG
>JAUMHQ010000069.1:15321655-15340303 GCA_032361165.1 Enteromius paludinosus
TATATTACAGAAGCATCATGTGACACTGAAGACAGAAAAGAGTGGCTGACTGACAGAGAAGTGCTAAATAAAGACTTTTACAGATTTCCTAACTATTATACACACTTTATTAATAATTACGGTTAATTTCTTAGTATGATCTCAACCATACTTTAACGTCTCCTCTGACATCACGTTTCCTCTCTCTCCCCACCAATCGCCTTCTTTTTCTCTTGCTCTCTCTTTTTCTCATCCGTTCGCTTCTCTCCTTTGACCACAGATCCTGTGCACTATTAATATCAATAACCCACAAATTCCATTTCCCTGTACAGAGACAGAGTGAGAGTACGCGCAGCGACAGAGGAAAGCACAAAATCTCTCAATACAGATTCACTTCTTCTTTTGAGGCAAAAATCTAATTGGACAAGAGAGAGTGGAGACAGACACTGTGCGAGACCGAGGGGGATCCAAGGTGCACAGTCAGAAACGTAAGCGTTTTAAACAGTATTTTTAGCCCAGTGAGCAAAGAGGGAGAGTAAATGCATTGCTTAAAGTCTGTGAACACTTACCCATGGACATAACCCAGTGCTCCACGAGCCAAATCCAAACAATTACTGCGTCCCACACTTTGATCTACACTATAACAAAAGTCCTCTCTTCACCAGCTGCCTCTATATCAAGTTGTAAGTGAGTTGCGAGCAGTGTGCAACCAGCAGGCTTGCCCCGTTCACGCTCTCTGGCTCGCACACACATGCACTCTCGTCTCGGGGGCTGGAGGTATGTGGTCTAAACACAACAAAAGCCTGAGTCGAAGATTGAATATGCAGGAATATGCGTTTGCATAAACAAAAACACTCAGCAAATGAAGGGCTGGCACCGATCGCACCACTGCCTGCTGGGAAACGCATACCTGTCCCATTCGATCCTTGGAATACTTTAATCAAACTACGCCTGGGAAGAATTTAACTACACTGGTGATAAACTACTAATGTTTGCTTTGATGATTCCTAAATGAGTAAGTGCTAAATGTATATGTTCTTTGCAGATATACTACAGTAGATATTCTCTGCATGAAACACAATTATGAATAATTTTTTGACTATATTCTCAACTATCAACTATATAACTATATTCCTCATTCAAGTTCTCCGACAAAAAGTGCAGCATATAATATAATACAGAAAATATCACTAATATTTGTATACTAATTTGTTTTGGTTAATGCTTTGCACTAGATTCACACTTTATCAACAAAAGTAATATTAAATATAAATATTAATAATAATAGTGATTATGATTTCATTTCATTAACTTATAATCATTCGTTTTTGCTGATTTGCATCTGATGTTTCCACTTTTCTTTAATGCTTGTTATAAATAAAACTTAGGAATGAAAACAACTTGACAAACAGGATGTAGGTGGAGGTAAAAAGGACAGTGCAGTTCAATAATATGGTGCTTTACTTCTTGCAGCTCTTTCTCTCTCTCTCTCTCTCTCTCCACCTTAAAGTGCCTGTTGAGGGATGCAATATCACATGATTGACGGTAAGCTGAGCAATCACGACTCATTCCTGCAAAGAATCCCGGCCATGACACTCATTCATAACCGCACTCACATGTGTGACTTTAACAACTCACTTAAAAAAGGAGCAGAGAGTGAGAAACTTAGAAAGAGAGAGAGAGATAAGAAAGATGGGGAGAGAAAAAGGGGAAGGGATCAGGACTGATGGATGAGGTGAGTGAGAAAGGAAAAGAAAGAAGGAGCACAGACAGAACCTCCAGAAAATAAACAGGGTGTCTTGTTTCAAAGGCGAGGGGGACACACAGGCATTCCATTGTTCAAGCCAATTATCAGAGGCAAATAATAACAGCAGATGGATCCAGCAAGGCCAAAGAATGAGTGAGTGAGAAGTGGAGAGCTGCAGAACAGATGATGAAATGTGAGAGAGGAGGAGAAGGAGGGGTCAGAACAACCCGGTCCTAAAGCCCCACACACCAGATGTGGACTTCTACAGGGACGGTGCACAAACTTTCATCACAACCATGCCTCACAAACACAAGATGTTTTAAAGATACAAATATTCTATTTTATTCATTTGTATTGTGTGTGTGTTTTATTTTTCGCTATTTTTGGTTTACAGACAACAACAGGTAGAGGCCAAGAATGGAATCAGGGGCCTGTACCATGAAGCTGGTTTAGGAGGCTAGCCAGGCAAGTTTAGAATTAGTTTGCGGCAACCCTGGGTTTTAGGTCCCATGAAAGAAACTCGGCTTCAATTGGTGTTATTGCCTGCTCTGGGGCAGGTTATGTTCTGGGTTAGAGATCTCAAAACGAAATTTGACCAATCAGCTTACAGCAAAAAAGATGTCTGATGCAATAAAGCCACTCCCCTGGCTTCTTACTCCACATTAAAGGACGCTACGTAGTAAAAACATTGTTTGAAGATAAAATCATCTGATTTTTTTGTCATCCACTTTCATTGATAGATGGTTTTATCTTGCTGTGTGAATTCTTCATATTGTTCAAGCTTTAATCTTTGGTATGAATTGCACTGACTCTCTCACGAGAAGTGAATCACAGTTTAAGGCCTGTGTTTGGCTGCTCATTGCTGATGTCACACTTTCATGTGCACGTGCTACATTAAGGCCCAATCCTTTGCCTTCCCCTTGCCCCTTGAAATAAAGGGGAAGGGTTAAAAAAATTTTCCCAAAGAAATGGGATACCACTACTACACTGTTATACGTCATCATCCATTGTCACTAGCTCCTAACGTTACGTCAGAGGACATGCGCCGATGTAAGCACCGTTCATTCACATGTACACATACGGCCGTAAGTGAAACAAAACAATGCGTTACCGGGGATATGGCATAAAAATATATTTCCTAATATTGTGCAATCGGTGCTATCCGCTAGAAAACTTCAGCGTTTTTTTTGCAAACGTTTCTTTACAGAACATCACAAGATCGATGGTAATATACGTATAGTAAAAAATTGTCATAAAAATCCTTATTAAATGGCAGAGATTACTTGGCTTGCTCGAGTGAGCCGCCCTTCGTTTGAAGTGAGGTCCCGAAAAATCTTCGTTTTGAGGGCTATCTAGCCCTTCCCCTTCCCCCTACCCCTCTGACCAAATGAGAATTGAGACACCACTACCCCTACATGTGAACGCGCCAAACGGAGGGGTAGGGGAAAGTGTAGGGGTAAGGGGTAGAATTGGGATTGGGCCATAGACACAGGGCAGGGACTCGTTCCCATAGCGTTTCGACGCAGTGTTTTTGGAGACGTTTTTGACTTTGTAAGAATAAAAGTTCTTCTTTGACACTGATGGTTCCATGAACAATTAACATCCATGGGGCATTTCCATGGTACAGAAGATTGTATATAATAATTTACACTAAGAAAAAAAGTTTATTTCTAAAAATGCTGAATGAAGGTTCACAACAACTAAACAAAATTACGCCTCACTGACGTTCATCCTTTGTAGAAAGACAAGTTTAACATGACATAAAGGTGCGAAGAATATTGATTTTGAGATTAACTTTCTTTTTAATAACAGGTGTGAACACAGCCTTTGTGTGATGGTCTTAGACACCAAAGAGAGCTGTGAAAAAGAGAGAGATGCCTCAGAGAGAAGGAGATAGAGATTGAAAGACAGAAAAAGGACGCTAAGAGAACAATGTGAAATGTGACAAGTCATATTTAATTAAATTTCACAGGCGCTGAGGAATCAGATACAGGAAATTCAAATAAATGCTTCGGTCACCCAGTGAGTCAGATGAGATTTGTTTTCAGGGCTTCTATTAATTTATGGCAAAGTGCTTCTCTGATAAGTGAATTGCTTGGCTGTAATTAGCAGCCTGAAGGATTCGAAGCAAGACAAGAGGCCATGGAAGGTCCGCCAATATAAACAAAGAAAGATTAGAGGAAGAGGGAAAGATCAATGGTCATTGGTTAATGTGCTAGGCTTTGGTTGAAAAGATGCAGCAGGTAGAAAGAGATGCTAAAAGTGATTTCAAATGAGTCAAAGTGGCTACACTTAAAAATAGCAATGCAAGAGAATAACCATTTTGTTTCCTCAAAGAACTTATCAGTAAACAGTTCTACTAAGAACTTTTTGTTTGTTCGTTTATTGTTTTGGCAACCTATTATTTCCACTTTAGAGAATGTTTTGTGCAGTGGAATGGTTCTGTGGATGTTAAAGGTTCTTCTTGGAACTATTCATTACCTACGTAGTACACCAACAAACACTGAGTGACTCTCAGCACAGGTTTGACTTTGGGTAAGATCTGATAACGTCCGGTCATTGGCGTTGTCTTGACCTTTGTCTTTGCTGATAGACAGTCTGATAAGCCAACCTTTTCAAATCTCTCTCACCATCTACAACTGAATCATGATCACTGTTCAATCTCAAGTGCTTCCTGTTTTACTGTTTCCGTCCTTTTTCTTCTTCTTCTGAACAAGTAGAACAAGTAAATGATCAAATCAGGTGAGGTTTTGTGAATACCTGTGTGTGTGTGTGTGTCCATATATATCTGTATCTATATATACAGTAGTATTCATGGCACAGGTACATATGTATATGTACCATGATACAAAATTATTCATATCTTCTTGTAGTATTTAGGTTATTTGATCACCCACCCCTACTGCTCCAAAGATGGCAGTGCTTTGAGAGAGTGCTTGTCCTGAGAAAGAAAGAGAAATGAGAAGAAAAACAATAGAGAAACCACGGAAACCTTCAGGGCCAGGAGAAAGACAGAGCAAAGACAGAGTAGGCTGAATGAAATATGAATGTCACAGCAGGTGGGGGGAGCTTTTTGTTCTGTTTGTAATGGTGAATATTTGATGAGTCGAGGCTGTTCCGTAAGCATAGCACCATATGCTAACAATCAAATTATGAGCAGACTGCGAAGTCCCTTGTCACGTGAGCCATCAGCGCTGCAGGGAACACGGCATCTCGTGCCTCAGTGGCTCATAGCAGAAGCGCCCAATCCTGCCAGTAAAGTTTAGCTGAACTCCTCAAAGCAATGATCTAATCCTGAGAGTGTGTCTAAGAATCATGTTTAACTGTTATACATCTTATGACTCAAGCTGAGTTTCGTTTCTCAGGGTCCCTAGACACCGAACAGAGATGACTGTAGAAGTTTGCTTCACTTGACAAAATTGTGCTTATTCGGAATACCTTCAATGTCATCAAACACACAAGAAAAAAAATCTGTTTCCAAGTATGATAAATAATAATCTTGTGTAAGTCTACTGCACATAAATAATAGAGAATCCATATAACTAACAATATAAACAATGTACATGATGAAATAAATGACAAAATGTTTGTGTGTGTGTGTGTGTGTGTGTATTACAGTATATACTACAATAATTAGAAAACTATATTCATATAAAATATATTATATATTTAGTTATTAATAAATACAGTACATATAAATAAAAAAGAATAAATTATTATATAATCATATAATTACACACACACACTTACATACAGTATATATATATATATATATATAAACCAATGAATTACATGCTTAAGTAATGTTGATTGTACATTTCTGTACATCAGCAGAACCATCTGACTGATGAGCAACAGCTATGACATCATTGATTTCTACCGACCCCTGAGAACTTCATTTTGGACTAGTTCTCTGACTACTAATGAAGTACAGGTCTGAGCTATTAACGATTGTCAATAGAAACTAATTGCTGGCAGCGCGATTTAATCAAGGATTTAACTAAATTTGTATCTAGGAAACAAGCCCAGAGAGTCAACATCGGCAAAATCATTAAAGTCACTTTTCAAAACATGCCAAGGATTAATTCACATTAACTGCTCGAAACCAATTGCATACCAATTCTTTTGGTGTGATTTATGAAAGTTTCATAACACATTCAGGTATAAAAGTTGTATGAATGACATCGTGAGCAATGACATATGGCTGAAGCCCTGGGGAGTCCATCAGTCAGAGCCAGAGATGCACTTGCACTCAAAGCCATCATGACTTACTGTTTGATTCTGATTTCTTTCCCATTGTTCCCAATCACAACCCACTCTCTTTTTCCTTGTCTCCCAAAATGACACCTGATCGTTATGCTCTAATACCCTTTCCGCCTTCATTCAAGGTGAGCAAAGTCTGACATTAAGCTTCGAGACAAG
Organism: Enteromius paludinosus; assembly: GCA_032361165.1. NCBI lineage: Eukaryota > Metazoa > Chordata > Actinopteri > Cypriniformes > Cyprinidae > Enteromius > Enteromius paludinosus. Next base: position 15,327,804 of record JAUMHQ010000069.1, read on the forward strand.
GATCAGCCTGGTCCCGAAAAAAAAAGCTTTACTAATCTACGGTAACACTAGAAAGAGAGCGGCAGCATTTCAAAACAGATTTGACATTAACATATCCTTTTTAAGGATGCAAATCTGCAAATATGAGCGGGAACCTTGCCTAATTAGTGAGGAGAGCTGGAATCAGAGCAAGATTGAGCTCTTTCAGGCGCTGCGGGAACATCACGTGAGTGAGGGTTTCATGATTTAATTGTACCCATTTACCGAGATCAGTGATCCAACTCTCAGAGATACCAGGCATGAGCTGGGCAACTGAAGTAGATGTTTATTGACTAATAGAAATCAATCAAAGACATGGACAACAAGTTGAATGAATGTTCTACAAATCTGGAAAAAAAGAAAATAATTTATAATATACATCCAGTATATATATATATATATATATATAGGTATATGTACACAACTTTTAAAAGACTGGAGCAATTATGCTGAAAATGTAGCTTTGCATCACATATATTGGCCTTATGTATTATGTATTTAGTGCTTTCAAATTAAAATTTCTTATTTCATTTTTGAATCAAAGAACGCAGCCATACTTTTAAGAAAATCTTACACCCCCAAACTTGTGAGTTATTAAACATATAAAATTAGTAAAAAAAAATACACACATTACTATTCTACTATACTACTATACTAACTATTCCACATAGGCAGCTACAGGAGATGCACGTATCTCAAAGGGTAACTTTTAAGAAGGAATGTGACCTGTGCTATTGTAAAAGCTTTCAAGTGTAAGGTAATTGGTGGTTGTAATTTGGACCAGAAAAAAAAAGAAAAAAGCAACTGGATATAAACTAATTGGGGCGCTAATTCACTTCAGGGAGGAACACGTAAAATCTCATTTTGTGCTGGTTTGTTTTCCTGTAATTGTTCTCACGCCTGCCTGATCAAGGTCATCTGAGCCTGCTGTTATGAACCTCCACCATGCTCAATAAATATTAAATGCACCAAAGACACAGGAAGGAGAGAAGCAGGAGACTCTAAGGGTGGAATACAGACCCAGAAAAGATGATTCCGGAAAGATAGGAAAGTTATTATGACCTTGTGCTATCTGTTTGTTAACACGCAGGTTTACTTATGTCTAAAAAAAAAAAAACAGGTTTCCCTGGTGTACTGAGCAGCAGGGCTTATGCACAAAAGCTCTAATAAAACATTCATGAGACCACAGCACTGAAATACCACACAGGTTCTTCAGAGTTAGGCCTAATTGACTCATCTGCACCGCATGAATTTTGACTCATCCACATCTTGCAGGAAAAGTTCCTACCTCTGTAGTAGTGCAGGAACTTAAGAAAATAAATAAATAAAACATTAAAGTTGGCATGACTGATTGGGTCTGTCATGCAATAGAAAAAGCTAAATAAAATAAATACATTACAAAAAATTATAATTAACAAAAACAATAAGTTTGTTAAAAAAGGTAATGCATTTTTTAAACGCCTCTCTTGTCCTTTTCACTAAGCTGTTTAATTTACACATTTTAATTTTATGGATGCTTTCTAATACACCTTGCTGTCACAAGTGTGATCATTTGGGCCTTGTAGAAGCAAAGACTTATTGCGAAGGAGACGATCAGAGTTGACGAGTAGCTGCAAGTTCCTAGTGTTCACCAGAGCGGAGTGTGACCATCTGTCTGTCACACTATCACACAAACATGTATCTGGAGCTGTACGTGTGTGGAGATTTTTATTAGACACTTAATTACAGTGATAAAATTACTGTCTACTGCATCAGTGAGTTAGAGGTAAACGAGCGAGTGTGTGTGATTGTGTGTCTCTAGGCTCTACGCTGCAGCTGCGTGCCTTTGTTTCTTTGTCGATGATAATGGTTCTGAGTCACTCATGAACACCTGCAATGCTATTGAATGGATCAGAAATTACAGAGGTCAATTTTAATCTTCTACATACAGGACACATAAACATGCAGCACCTATTCTACGGTGCAAACAACAACAAACAGATGAAATGACGCTACATATGTTCTGATAATGTGATAATAGCATCAGCTCAAATGATCAGAGAGACAGATTTAAATAAGAGGATCGCCAAAAACCACACAAAAAGATACACACTGTGGTGTGAATGTAAAAATAATAAAAATAAATAAATAAATAAATGTAAAACTAAATTAAATTAAATTAAATACAAGATTCACACACGCACACAAATGAATGAATGAATAAAGCCTGTAATTCCCCTTTATTTATTTATCTGTGTGTGTGTTAGCTTTTTGTAGATTACAATGCAAAATGGTGCATTTGTGTAATTATTTAATAAATAAATATATGAATAAACAAATAAATGAATGAATAAATAAAGCCTGTAATTCCTCTTTATTTATGTATTTATTTGTGTTTATGTGTTAACTTTTGAAAATGTGTATTTTTTAAATAAATAAATATATTGTAAGTGAACAATAGGTTCCAACATATTTAGTTAAAAAATAAAATAAAATAAAATAAAACTAAATTAAATAAAATTAAATAAAATTAAATTAAAAGTTAAATTAAATTAAATTAAATGAAACAGTAAAAGATTATTATTATTTTATGAAATAACTCTGTCATTATTCCTTCTTCACCTGTGAAGGAAAATCCCATTTCCAGCAACCTTTACTCAGGTCTGCTAAGAAAACACTGAGTTAGTTCATCCATAGAAAATCATTCTAATGTGCTAATTTGGTACTAGAGAAACCTAAATTATCTTGGCACAGTTAAAACTGCCGTGCTACTTAATGAAGTATGTAAATTGTAATAATTTTTCATCCTCCTTTTTCAGCTGCTGTAGTAGAGTGCACTTATTTCTAAACTAGAAATTTGCTTTAAAAAAAGCGACAAATAGAACCATTAGGCAAATACAGGCAATGTATTGAACAATTTTGGTTCTCAAAAGAGCTGTAAAAATAAATAAATAAAATTTTTAGTGTGAGGAGCATTTTAATAATTTAAGAACGCTTTGTGGAATGGAAAGTTTCCATGGATGTAAAAGGTTTTTCACGGAAAGTATCAAATACGATCCCAAACTTAGTAGTGTAAAACACAACTGTTAAAGCACACACTATTTTATCTCTTTTTTCTTTTCTCATGCACAGTCCCTGTCAAATGAGCATTAGCTGATCAGACAGCCGATGTAAATGGACCGTATTTAGTAGGATGAACAGAAGAAACAGAGAAAAAGAGAAAATTAAAGTGCTTTGAGGACTAAGAAGAAGGTTGAACCCTCAGGCTGAGTGACTCTCAGGGAAGGACGTGCCCGCTGCTCGCTGCCCACCAGCTGGGACTCACTACACTGCTGGAATGTAAGGAGGAGGGAGCAGAGGCCAATGTTATGGATGCATAAGGATCAGTACCCAAGAGATCCAGGCAAAAGACACAGGGACCCACAGATAAGAAGAAAGAAGGGGGAGTGGAGGAGGGAGAACGAGCAGACAAGGAATATGACAGGTTTGCAGGGATAATAAAAGCACAAGATTTACACAAGGCTCTTTATGGTCAAAAAAGTAATTCAGTGGTAGCTAATATACAGCACGGGTCATATATGAGCATATGCATGTCTGGAAAACTGACATTTTAATCGTATAACATATTTTAGAAAATTAGGAAAATGATAATAAATATAAGAATATGATATATATATATATATATATATATATATATGTGTCACGGTTCAGTGTAGGTTTAGGCAGGTAAAGACAGGACAGGTAATTTCTCTATGTAGTTTAATCAAGATAACTCACAGAATACAGGGAGGCAACACGAACTCAAAACAACGTTAATAATCGGAACGAAGGACAAGACAAACTAAACAGGCTTTTAAACAGGATAACATTAGGGAGAAATCAGGACAGGTGAGGAGCACAGGTGGATCGGGTAACTAATTATCTAATCAAGGACAGGAACATGACCAAATAAGGAAAACCAGGCAGACTAGAAAACGAAAGCAAAACAGAACTACAGTATGAAACACACACATATATTTATATATTTATAATTAGTAGTAGTAGTAGTAATATTTCTTAATTGATTAATTATTATGATTTTGATCAATTAAATGTTCCATAAGTAAGCTATATCAATTTTCAATTGAAGTACAGGTAAATGTAAATATTTGTAGGAATTTATTTATGCACATATGTACACTGTAAAATGACTTTCCATGGTTTGAAAATCATTAGAGTATTTTTTCAGTGACTTATTTACTTTGTTTTTGTTTAAAATGTCAGCAGGTTACTTGCAGCATGTGGAATTTCTAAACAAATTTCAGAGTAAAAAATAATTTCTGAACTGTATATTTTAATAAAAAATATTTTCAGTGAATGAATGACTGAACAAATAAATGAATGCATACCACACATAACCTAAACATTACAACAATGGATATACTTTGATTCACTGAAGAAACATTTAGTTAATTAAAATAGTCAATAAATAAAAATATTATAAAGAAGCTGCATCATAGCTGTCTCCACCTGTGTAGAGTTTAACAGAATTGAGAAGTAACATTGTTGCCAAACAAATCTCCAAAAAGACTACAAACAGCAAAATAAAAAAGCTTTGGTGGCTGACATTTTTTAGATAAATATTTGAATATGTAAAAACTTTACAACCAAAAGAACTGCTAGATAATGCTACGTTTTCTTTTTTTTTTTTCTTTTTCTTTCTCTCTATTAGCTTTTCCTCTCTCACTCTCTTTTCATCCACAACCGCTTGTCCCCCGGTCTAACTTGGCAGGGTATTTTTTTTCCTGTGCCTCTCCTCTATTCCTTTTTTGGTCTTTAATTATCACTAATTAAGCTCTCCCTCGTTTGCTCCATTTTTCTCAGAGGGTGAGAGCGGGTTGAATAATTGGATGTAGAGAGAAAGACGGATGGCGCCTCCTGAGCCCTGGGTTTGTTCAGTCACGGCACACAGGAGTCTTCTGCGTGTGTTCCATCCTTTAAGCGACCTTCCTCTTTCACTCCAAACACCCGGGATACTAAGCAAACCTTTCTGGGCACCGGGCCTTAAGAGTTATTTTTAAAGATGCTCCAGCTATGTTAATTTCCTTTCTTATGACTGAGCAAAACATGCAGTGGATTTATTGTGCAACCGCACTCGAACAGTGTGTATTTAATACTATTTTGGGGGCTTTTGCAAATTTACTAAGAAAAAAAATCTCTCTCACATTTCTCAAATATGTTTCAGAAAAGATTTCAACAACATTACAAACTGTACTCAGATTTGCCAAGGTATACAGTTACTCAGATGTGTCCTAGACAGTAATGTGATGTTTTCTAAAATCCCAATATGAATTCAAAATATCTCAACACTTTGCTGTATAGATGTTTAGGTAGAAACAAAGTTGATGCTTGAAAGAGCAACCTTTGAGCAACAGAATTTCCCATAAAAATGGGTCCAAGGCACAAAATAACCCTGATTCAGTTCCTATCTGAGCAGTGTAGCTAAACAAGTCTGGTTCTCTAATCAGCTCAGATCATTTGGCACATTTTATATGAAGTCTACAGACAAATTCCAGTTATTTACAGACTGGTTGAGGTGAAATAACTGTGCCACAAATAGTCTACAGATTGTTTTGTCTTTCTTTGTTTTTAATAAGCTGACCAATAAGGGCTAGATTTACTAACAGCTCTTTTGGCAATAAAATAGTAGTCTTGACTGAAGATGTGCAGTCAGCCGTATGAGCCGTATGAGCGTTAGTGAGATAGTCGAGTTCTTGCTTCTTGGCTGACCTTTAATTGTCTTAATTCCTTAAAATATTTAATTGTCAAAAATTTAATATTGCGCTACCCTGAATAAGGTCTATCATTGAGCTGTTGACTCAAGTCAATAAAACCATTTATGTGCAGTGTTACAAGATACTTAGGCAAATCACAAACTATTGTGCATGTGTGAATACTGCAAGAGACCGGTTTTCCTTTGCCTGAACAGACACAAGGTCCTTAAGAAAGGCTAATTAGACCCCTGACGCAGCGAGTATTTCTCCCCTACTGTTGACTTACTGTTTCTAAATCAGATCGCTGTCGACTGAAGAGGGAGAAGTCTCACCTTTGCTGTGCTCATAATAAAAAAAAATCTGTTTTGGAAAGTTTGTTGTTTTCACTCATTAAATGGCCGATTAAAATTTTGCTCAACTGAAATGCAGAGGTCTTGAAACAACCAAACCAATAATCATACAATCAAACCAAAATCTCAAGATGTTCCTTTCAAACTAAGCAAACAGAATGTTACTCAGCTTGAATGACTACGTTGATGACAAGAGTACAAATAGAAGGAAGATGGATCAATATATGCTCTCAGCTCTGGGCAAGAACTGATGCTTCACAGTTGAGTTTGTTTGGATTACTGTAGAGCAGGAAATAGTGGATTTCTTTGTACGCTGAAATGTTCTATTAAGATGAATGGATGGCAGTGACTCATGCTTGGCAGAGAACACTTTCTGTATTGTGGTGGTATTCAGGCTAGAGAAATAAATATCTGCTTAAATTATATCACATTCGAATACTGGATTTCAATCGTTGGGATCCAAATAGAGGTGCAAAATTTGTAATCAGCTGGTAAATTTTTAATTCGATTCGGTAACACTTTATAGTAACTACACACTATGAATGATTAGTTAAGCATTAAAAAGCATTTATTTTATCATTTATAAACCATTGTTCTAACATTTTTATGCATCAGTAAACAGTTTGCAAGCGCATCTATAAATGCCTTGTTCTTGAGAATATATATAATGTTTAATAATCGTATTTTCATACGAGTTTATTTTTTTTTTTTTTATTGTTATTTGCAAAACAGTTATTTAGGAGTTGTCAGTATTTGATAAAACCATTTAGAAAGTCTAAGTAAAGATTAACAAATTATTTAAATTTACATTAATTAATCTTCTTATTTAGACACATGATAATAGTTGTTCAGTGTGTTAATAAACGCTTTATTAACACATGTTCCTGCTGTAATTCATGATTAAGTCAGGTAGCATTTAGTAGTTGCCAGACGTCTGTTTTTGTGAGCTCATCTAAAGTGAGGACTATTTATACATTGCAAAGCATTTATTAAGCAGATGTAAAGGCTAATTTATATTCTAAACAACAAACTTAAACAAACTCAGCACAGAGGGATACAGAATATATACATACATATTTTTTCAAGATGTAAAAAATGTTATTTGGAAAACTGTTCACTTGAAAAAAAAAAAAACAAAAAAAAAAAACTTGCATCTTGAAATAAATAGTTCTGTATAGTGTGTTGTTTATTTATTGTTTTCTGTTTGGAAGATAACTGACCCTTTTTATCTCCTTTGTACATTTAGATATGCTTATAAACCAAGAACAATGCATTTATAGCTGTATTTATAAACTGCTTATTAATGACTATTAATGATGGAACAATGATTTGAACTGATTGTTTACTAGTGCTTAACTAATGATTCATAACATGTAGTTGTTATAAAGTGTTACCTGTGGTTCAATTTTCCATTTCACCCTGCGACATACTGTTCAAGCCTGTTATAACTAAAGCATGTATTTGTGTTTGTCTGCAGTTTGCCTGAGTAATTCAAGGCTATAACAGAGCACAAATAGACTACAAAATTGTACACAGACGTTTTATATATTGGACCCAGGCCTTAAAATTCAACATGAAACAAAATTCACAACCTATTAACTACCATAAACTGACATGTCCAAGAAAAACATGTAATAGCATTAGTAAAAGGGAAAGTGGAGCAAACTATTATATCTGATGAAACATTATGAAAATGTTTTCTTTTCTTTTTTTTTTAATAATGTGCACCAAAGAATCAGAACATGTTAAAGCAAAATGATCGTTTTTTGTTTTTTTTATGTTGAATAATTATCTGCACATAAAATAAGCAGAAAAGTGTCTTACCTGTTGTTGCAGGGGTTTTATGCCAGCAGAACAAGGAGTAAGAAAAGAGAGAGAGAATATTAGTCAAGCTCATTTTGACAAAAACATTTGACCTAAAAATCACATCTTTTTCATCATTATCCTAAATGTTGTATGTAATTTAAGTCCTGTTTCTTTTAACACAAATATCTGCATCTGAAGAATATGACAATATTTTTGACTGGTTTCACATGAGTGGGTGAGAAACGAAATTGAACAGAGATGGAAAATTAAGAAAAGGAACAGTCCTTCTCTGCAAGATGGATGCTGCCATGCAATTATCTCATGGCATCAATAATCAGATGTTATCAATAATCAGATGTTATGCATCATTAATTAGGACTTCACAATAGTAAAAAAAAGAATATATATATATATATATATATATATATATATAAATATGTTTTGTCGCAATTATAACCCTGTGAGTCGTGTAGTGTAATAATCAATAAAACAAGTTTAATTTTGAATTATCTCTTTTCCCTGTGCTGTGAGCACAGACTAAAGTGGTTGCCGTGTGAGAAGCGGTGAGAGTATGCATTGAACTGGGTTCCCACGGTCATAGAAGACCAGGAAATATCAGGGAATTGTGATTTGCATGACTGGTGAAATCATGCAAATGAATAAAACTTTTCAAGTCTCCAATTAGAAAAAAATAAATAAATAAATCAAATCAAATCTCCGCAATCGCCCTGAATCACAAAAAAACAGAAAATCGTGGAAGCGTTTTTTTTGGGAATCCTAACTAATGTGTGTGAAGTGTGTGTGATAAAGGTCCTTCATATCATTACTATAGCAAAAGCCAGATACGATGTGAGAAAACAAGTTCTATGTTTAAAATTGTAGACAAAGAGATAAAAAGTGTGTTGTAATTTGTGGTATTAATGCCAAGTATTACACACTGATGCATAACTCTTCCTTCTTTCCCAGAACGCCATAATACCGTTCTACCAACAGCCAAAACATTTTAGAAACCACCAAAAAGCCCTTATCCAAATTCTATCAACCAGCTAGAAAACCATAACAATTAGGAACATACACAGCTTCACAGCACACACCTCAACAACTGCATAGCAAACGCCCTAGCAACTGATAACACTATAGCTTTCTGGTGTTGAGTTTTCTCTAAGTGTTGAGTATATTTTCTTTAAACATGAATGTCATTTAGCTGCCCTTTCCTGTCTAATTGAGCCCTCCTTCACTCAGAGCTCCATCTAAAGTGCTGAAAGAGGGTGATCAAGCTTCACAGACTGCAGGACAAGCGTTTCCTATGGCCTGTGTATTATATCCTCTTTAGTAGGGGAGAGTAAACATTCTACAGCCCGCCTGCCCACTGCTCCTGCCCATTTCCCTGCATTGAGTCTATGAGAGCCGCTGGGAAGGGTGGACATCCGTGACCTTGCCACAAGGAGCACAACATGAATGTGGGCTGTATACTAAACACGTTCACAAGCTGTTGTGAACACACTACAGAGAAAAAAGAAAGACAGAACCTCAATGGACAAAACAAAACTAGAAAGAAAGAAGATGTTTGCTTTCTTTCAATGTAACCAAGGTGTAAAGGGTAACAACAATACACAAAACAAAAACATCACGAAAAAAATGAAATAAAAAGCTTAAACTATTTATACTGTCTGATTTAATGCACTGCAAATGTCATTTCATGTTGTCTTTAATCCAGCTAAATTCACAGAGGGGTGCGCTTTATCTGAAGGCACGTCTCATGATTTTCTGAAGAATATTAATTTAATAATGTTAATGTTAATGATCAACTAAACGAGCTATGAAAGCCGATCTGATTTGTCCTCTCCTCGGAGCGCCTGCAGCTGCACGAGTGCCGCCCATAGCAGCAGGTGTCTCCTAATGATGGACTGAAGACTCTCTTCCACCCACTGCTCGATATTTATGAATGCTTTAAATTCAGTAATAAATGGCAAGCAGGACTTAAAAGACATTTTGGATCCCCTGGTGACTGATATAAATGTTTATTTTAGGCTACAGAGAGGTTCTATGAGGTGCGGAGAAACCTGAGCTGGTTAGAGGAGGCAGAGGCCTGGAAATATGAGGACGGGAAAAGTGTCTGGACTCTGGTTTTGTCATTATAGGCAATAAGGGCCTTTTTTCTGGCTGGAATTTATGAGTCAACTCCTTTTTGAGTTCACCGTACGATCATGGATTTGGAATGTGTCACACACGGTTAATGGGAATTGCATTTTAGTGCAGGCTAGCAGCAAACTTGAGTCACTGGTGAGCTAAAGTAGGGCATCTGCTTGAGGTTTGTGTCATACTGAGGTTTGCTTAGTCAAGGTTCAAACTGTGAATTTAAGCTCCAAAAGTTGAAAATCATGTACTGGAAAATTAGATGATCTAATCAGACACTATTTCCAATTCATTAGGTTTTTTATTGTTTACTTTGCAGTTTTTCTGATATTCCATTTCAAAGAACCCCTCAAACCAAAACGTTTCTGTTGGGTTTCAAACATAGTCAGCCAGACAGACATCACTGTAGAAAGGAGAGCAGCAATCTCCAGCCTTGCAGCGTTGTGTATCTCACCGACTAACTATAATCAAGCCTTACAGAATCACCAATCAGACCTGCCACAGTTTTTCAATCTGAGCCATAAAGAGGCTGGTCAAAGGTCTCATTAAGAAAATTACAGAGTGACTCTCATTGTCAGCACCTTTTACCCTCATACATGAGTTATTGAAGAAACAAACTGTAATTATGGGGAGTTTTTTATTTTTTATTTTTTCTCCCATCCTCTCGCACAAGTGTCTCTACGCTCAGATTTGATGCTGTCTGATGAATATAATTAGATGGACAAACTCTTACAAGAGAAAGGCTGGCGCTCAAGTGAATTCTTGATGAGAAAAACTGAAAGTGATTTGTTTATTACCGAGCTACTTAATACACAACATAAACACTGCAAAGTGATGGGTTAGATTATAAAGTATAATGCTTTATAAAGCCATTTATCATTGGGGCCACCAAATGGATGCCTACCCTATTCAAAATAATAGCTTATAGATTTATCTAGTCTATCTATTAAAACCAAACCAAATACATAGAAGAAAGAAAAAAAAGACAACATTTTAGGTTTTTTTTGCGGGTTTAAGTTAAATTTACAGTTAAACACTGTAACTGATATTACGTTAATACACCAACCTATTAAAGTACTGAAATCTGTGCCTTTGAAATGGAGATACTGAGCCTCACCAAATGCAGGTGTTGATGAGAAATTCACATGATGAACAAAGCCCAATCACGAGCAGCTTTTAAATATGAACATGTATAGAAGGTGCTTAGTGTCATTGGTGTCATCATCATCATCATCATCATCATCATCATAAACATATCTGATAAGAAAAAAGCTAAGAAGAAACAAAGTTATTTCAAAGATAGAAACTAAACTTAACATAACAAAACAACATTTTTTAGTTGGTTGGGCTAATAACCAGTTGTACTGCCCAGCTGGCACACGTGTTTACAACGGCACACTCCTGCAGGTCCCGATAGCTCTGCCATGCCCAAAAGCCCTGCACGCTGTCACCCACCTCAAACCGCAGCCACGTTACAGGGCCAGAGGGCTTTTAATCACATTCCCACACTCCCTAGCAAATTACTGCCTCGTGATTGCAATCGATAATCCGATAGAAGCCACTAGACGTTGCCGTTAGGGACTGAGGACAAATGCCCATCAGAGCCGAAAAGCAGCAGGGGACGTCGTGAAAGCAGGGGGTCGTGTAATGCATGAAAACACACGCTGTGTCATTCACTCCTATTCTGCTTTTGAATATTATTACCCGAGGGCTCGATCTTAACACTAGCAGAATTTCTCATGTTGACAGGTATGTAAAATAAAAAAGGGAACAAGAGATGGAAAAATGGAAAAATTAGACAACTGCATTAATTCAGTTGACATACGGATGGAATGAAGAGAAAGGGGGAGCGAGCGAACGAACGAGATCGAGATTGCATGTTAGAAAAAAAAGTTTGATGACAGACAGTATGAGATGAAATTGGAGAAAAAGAAGAGTAATGGATAGCAGAGACTCTCTAGAACTCCAGTCTATCTGTCATTTTTTGACAAAATGTTCAGCTCACATCCATTTCTCTTTATCTCTCATTTCATTGACTGTGTTTTCTGCTCTCTCTTGCGTCTTTACTTCATTTGTCTTTTTGCACGCTCCAAAAATGTTCTGTCTCGGGTGTCATCCATTGGTCATCTTTTCTCATCTGCTCGTTCTACACTCCTGTTGACCTTCTTGCTTTTAAAAGCAACATCTTCAAAAAGGAAGGCGGCCACAAAATGATGTTATTACTTTCTTCTGTGGAAAACAAAAGGTAGAATATACAAAACTAAAAAGGTTTGCCCTTTTCCGTGCAGTTACAATGAATGACGACTGGAGCTTTAAAAAAAAAAGATAAGAAATAAGAAAATATTTCAGATTAAATATGTTAAAGGTGCCATAGATTGGAGAACTGAATTTAGCTTGGCATGGTTGAATAATAACAGTTCAGTACATGGACATAACATACTGTGAGTCTCAAACACCA
>JAUMHQ010000069.1:15368903-15396642 GCA_032361165.1 Enteromius paludinosus
TTTATACTTGATAGTTCAAGCTACCTCATAGAAGTGCTCTGTTTGTTAACAGAGTTGTATGTTAAAATAAGTTGAATGAACAAAATATTGAACATCCTGTATCTGTTTCTTCGCTCTTCTTTATGCTTTCTTCATGTATTATAGAAGTATCGGATCAGGACTCGGTATCGGCATATACTCAAAATCAAATTACTCGGACTCGAGGGGAAAAAAACCTGATTGGGACATCCCTATTTATAATACACAATTTGGTTCGAAAAGAGTTTGATCCGGCGATCTGGCCAATAATAATGCTGAATCTGCCATCTTGCACCACAAACAAATCAGAAAATTAGATTTACTTTGGTGGACAAAAAAAATGTGTGTATTAACATCTTTGCGTGGTTTAAACAAAATACGTTCTGGTGTTATACAAACAATATTTATTATTTGAATTTTGTAAAAAATGACAAATTTGAATGCTGAGACCTTGTGAAGAAACCTGCTTTGTCTTGTCTGTTGGCGCATTGCGAGTTCCCTCTTTGCTCCGCAATGTATTTTTTACTGCATTTGTTTCTTTGGATTATAATTTTATATTGGTTTTAAGGAGTGTCATATTTATTATATGCAATGAAATTATTTTGGTGTTATTTATACTAGTAATATGTATTATATGAGTTGCTCACAAAGTAGATTTCGGTGTAATTGTTCATAAAACAGAGCTTTTGTGCTTCATGGATGAGAAAATCCCACCTCGTTTTATCTTCAGCTGATTTGTTTAACTCACATTAAACTAAACAAACATTAAACAAAATGCATTAAACATATTTCCTCAGCATTTGCACATGTAACATAAGGCATTGATTTGTAGTTCTTAGGTCTCACAACCCCGACACACACACACATCTAGAGCACTTCACTACAGGTGTAGTACCTATCTGACACAAGATTACCTCGTTGCATCCTTCAGTGTTTGGAGACCGCTTATCTGTGCTCATCACACACACTTATCCACAAGCCCTCGGAGCGACACACACACACACACACGCACTCAGTTTCACTCATTCTTGTGGTTAATGAGTGTTAGCAGCAATCTCTCTCGGCATTAGCAACTCTGTCACTACAGATTAGCACTGCTAAACCCAGCCTCGTCTTCATCATGTGTCGCGCTTGCTCGCAGAAAAGTTTTGCAGCAAGCGAAGAGTTACTTGTTACAATCATTGTGCTTGTTTACATGTGACTGCGTTATAGGTGTGGAGGAAAGAGAGTGAGAATGCAGGCTTGGAGATAGTGGAAGAAGCCTCACATATTATTTTCTTCTCCCCGCTGCTCAGTGGGAGATTTTTTTCCTCATCTCTTCGTAAAGCTGCATCTACTGTTACAGCAGCAGGTGCTGGAACCACCGACAAGCTCAATCCCCCAGAGAACAGCAGGAGAGTGTGAGAGCTCAGGAACACACACCTAGACTCCGGAACGATAAATAACACGCTCACACACTCTCCCAATACTGACAATGTGGTGTGCAGCACCAAAAATAATACTAGATTTGGAGTTTTCTCTCCGCGCAGTCATTTCCCACACAAGGAATATCATCATCCATCTTTGACTTATTAGAAACAGCATCTTAGCCTCTACTCTGATGTCTTAAACTGCATATGAACTCGTATTTAGGACATGGTTGTACTGAAAAAGCGAGGTGAATACTCATTAGGTATATGGCAGACGCTCGCTGTTGAAGCCGCCCTGGAATGGAGGGCCATTTTCTAGCCACATTGACAGCATGGAAGTTCTCACCCCCACTGGGCCTCTCATAAACATGAAGCCAACCCACTGAGACCCGTGCTTTTGAAGAAAGAGTGTGTTTGTGAGTGTGAGGATACGTAAACAGTGCCGGCTAAAAATAGAGGTGTTTTCCAGAAATATGTGATTTCTTTGCTATCATGTGTAACAAAACACTCTTTTGTTGCACTGTTTTGTGGAGGCAAGAAGGTAAGTGGAGGGAAATACATTTTAAATGAAGCAAAAGGGAAGTTTGACTCATTTTAGCAAATGATTTGGTTCGGATTCGTGTTGATATGAATGGTCATTTGAGTTATTATAGGTTCAGATCAAATTCATGCACTTTTTTAGGTTTTCAACAGAAACAAGTATGAAAAAAATATCTATATTCTTTTTTTCCCCCTTTTTTAACCAATTTCTTTTCCATCAAGTATAACAAAATACTACATCATTCGGTTTTGGAAAATGATATTGCGAATGCAACCAATCAACTGAAATAATGAATAAATAACAAAAAAACAAAAAAAAAAATCTAAATAATTGGTTCATTTGGATTTATTTTAATATTATTAATGTTATTTATTTATTTATTTATGCTCTCATAATAAATGCACATAACATCTCAGCATTTTCTGCACAGATTAGTCAAGAAAATAAAAGACATCTTGCAATGTGGTTAAAATGTGAATAAATAAACAATAAAATATTGATTAAATCATAATGCTACTACTAAAAATACATACTAATATTATGCTGGCAAAATTGTTGAAACATTTAATTTGGTTGTTTTTGTTTTATTAATGGTTATTTAAATGTTATTATTATTATTATTACTACTACTATTATTATTATTAATGTTTAGTTTGGTAATGTACAACACATATTGTTTTGATGTCACATAAGATAAAATACAAGACTTAAATCTTTTAAATAGATAGAACTCATCAAATCATAAAATTTAAAAAACACTGACACACTTAATAGCTTTAGTGCATTAAGCTATTTGTAGTGAACTCTATTGAAATATGCCTATTAACCAGGTCTGTCATTAGCCAGTTCAGTGCTGTAGTCATTTTTATCATTGCTATGCTGTTCGAATACGGAGGAATTACTCCGAAGTCAATTAGCATCACTGCTAACAAAAGCTTGGCCGAGCATGAAAACAAAAGTATGTCACAGACTGTCCTGGCAGTTCAATGGCCGTCTTTGGGCAGCTGCCATCCCTATTACAGAAAACAGCCCTCTGTCTGCACGGCCAATTCAGCAGCTAACATCATAAGCACTGAACCGAAATGAAGGCGAAGACAGGCAACTAAATAACAGAATGAAAGCGAACGAGAGATCGGAGGGATCCTAAATAATTCCAGCTTCTTGAACTTTCGCCGATGGGAGTACAACAAGCACACACAAGCCACTATAGAGAGTTAAACAGCCAGCCGAGTGCATCAAAACACCACTAATCAAAAGTTTTGCTTCTCGGTCTGAGGAAATAAACAACTGAAAGAGAACATGACTCTTGTGTTTTCTGAGGCACTGTTTAGTCTAGTGTCATTGAAGCTCTTGTATGGCCAGACTTCTGACTACTGGGATAATCCGGTCATTTGAGTCACTGGCTTGAAACATTCACTTGATTTATCTGATAAGAAGTACGTTACTGAGATACAACACAATACTGTATAAATGATTTAAACCAACAGTTCCAACAATACAATAAATATAATAACACGTCTCTGTGACTTTTTCTAATATCAGAGTACTCACGAAAGTTTTCTTTATCGTTTTCTGCACAGATTTTTGGGGGGAAATCTGTGGAATTCTATATGAATTCAGAATTTAGTCAAATTAATAAAAATATTAATGCAGTCAATCAATTAATCATGACTAACTGCATCGAAAATAAAAGTTATAGTTTACATAATACTGCATATGTGTAAATATCATATACTCATTTACAGTATAGCCTATAGTTAGAAATATATATGTATATATGTAAATATTTTCAATTCATATAATTTATATTATATACAAATATATTTAATATATAAACAATGTGTGTATTTATATATGCATAATAAATATACACACAGCACACACACCTATATTATGTAAAAAAAACTTGTATTTTGGGTGCGATAAATCGTGATTAATTGTTTGACAGCTTTACAAAATATTTCATAATCACATGTTCATCAACTGCTTTGTATCAAACACACATGTATTCATTCACTTTTATTAACTTTCAATGTTAATAATCTTGTGCAGCTTAATATTCATTGTGTTTTTTTTGATGAATGCATAGTTCAAAATAACAATTTAAATTTAATCAAAGTCCTTTGTAACATTATCAGTGTGTTCACTGTCACTTTATAGCATTTGAGTCTGTCAGAGAAATAAATGTTGGAAAACATATCGTTCAAGAAGGAATCAAAGATGAAATCTCAAGGTTGTTTTGTGTTAAAGGGTCACCGACTACATCACAGGTGAACCAGCTTCCACAGCACAACAATGTCCTTCCAGACACGTTCTTCTCCATTTAGGTGGCATGCTCTTCACTGGCCTGTCTGACTGCAGGCCATACTCTGCACTTTGAAGCTAAAGCTTTCACCTACAATTCTTTCCTCCTCCAGACTAGAGGGGTATATGCCCTTCATGGCTCCTTTACGGCAGGTTAGCCTGCTTCAAGAGCCTCTTCATCCCCCCACAGTGATCAATTGACCCCTGCCGGGAGGAGCAGGCTTCCTGGCATTAGACTAAAGCAGTGGTCCAGCTCTATTAGCTGACTAATCTGAAAGATCTAACCATTATTAGTCATTTAAGATGACAGCCGGACACCATCCCTTATGTATTTCTTCCAAATATGAACTCTGTGACTGCCTTGTCTCCCTCAATCCTCGGAACTCTCAATCACTCTTGCTCTCTTTTCCTCTTTTTTTCTCTCATGGGTGAATACACTCTGTTCTGGCACATCCTCACACACAAACACAGACACTGGACCTGCGGGTAGATTTGAGGGCTAGAACTCTCCCGGCATGTTTAATGCAAAAGCATAGGCTGAATACTTTTGATAACTTTCAGATAACTTGACACAAGTGCACTACAAACTAGAGCAAGATAAAAATCATATGCAAAATAAAGATGCCACATCAGTGGCCAGTATGAGGGTATTTGGAGTTAGTTCTCCATTGACGCTGAAACTTTTACAATCATTTTTCATGCCTTATAAATGGAAATGTTTGTTTTATTATTCTATATTGATTCTATATTGTTGCAGCAAACACCACAACACAGCATGCATACATCTCCTAGTGTAACACTTAACAAAAGTCTAGGGAAGGAAATGTATTAAACAGAGAAGATCAAACGAATGAACAAATGACCTATCAAATCGATTAATTGTGATTAATTGCTTATGATATTAAAAACAAAATTATATGTATATGCATACTGCCTAAAAGAAATCAATATTACAGAGTCCTGCTAAACCACATTATATTTTATGTTTGAGGCTTCATAGTATATACTGGATAGTGTTAGACACCATTAGATGGTAGCTTTTCAGAATTCTTCACGGTTTGAAGAAAGAAAGTCTGACAAGTGGAATTGGCTCGTACAACTGTCTCTACACAAGACTGGACTACTGAATTAAAGGTCTTCTTTCACAGCGCCGTATGATGCTGCAGTACGAAACTGAGAGACGTGATGCATTGCAGCCTTGGCTCTGCAATACAATGACCCTTGTGGTTTCATTACGGAACGCATTGGCTTTGTGTCCAGAACTCCGGCAGCACAAAGGCCGCACTCCTTTGGCCCCAATTGACTATACATGGTCCCCATTCAGCGAAATGCTCTCCTCTCTATGCAAAAGATGAGGACGAGGAAGAAAAAATTGCCTCTGTGTGGGCCGAGGTAAAAAATAAGCACATCAGTGGCTGGATTCCATATACAGAAATAACAAGCAGAGATGCGAAGAGCGAAGGATGCTGACCAAGACTCTGAATGGTATAAATTGTGATGGCCAGACACTTGGAGGGCCAGATAAAGGGGCCAGATTAATGGCCGGGCTTCAGGACCACAATAAGCAAACGCTTCTTTATGCAGTGCCCATTGTACTGACTGCAGCAGCTCATAAACGCCCATCGGCTGAGGCAGGTAGGATAGGATGTTGACGTAGGCCTCATTAACAGGTAGGAAAGCGGCTGAGCTGAAGTGTAGTTTACACTCAGTGGAGCTCAGCTTTTTTATGATGTTACAGCAGTGTGTGCAGGGAATTGGAAAGATACACATACAGTTGGGAAATTAATCCCAGGGGAAGGTTGTATCAGACTCACAAATGCAGACCGGCAGGCCTTAATGCTCAACTCAAACATGTACACAAACACACACACACACACACACAAATCAATATCCATGCTAAAACTGATTTCAACACCAAGGGAAATTCAGAAAACAGTACATATTCATACAGATGATCAGGGTGATTCTAGGATTTCAGCCTGAGGCGGAATGAGTGGCTTATCTGAATATGAGCTGTGAATAAGAGGAATATTTCTTGCTTTAAGAGCGAGAGGTTGAATTTTGCTCAACAGACCTTATGCTCAAGTTGCTCCAAACCTATATGAGATTTTTTCTTTTGCTTCATACAAAAGAAGATATTTTGAAGTATGCTGGAAAACAAAAAGTTCCCAGTAGTCTCTGACTTTTATAGTATGGAAAAAGTTTATGTCAATGGCTATTGGCAACTGTTTTGCTCCACACATTTCTCAAAATCTTTTGCGTTCATTAGAAGAAAGAAACTCATGCAGGTTTGGAACAATTTAAGAATTTTTTTGCTTTATACTGGGATTTCAAGTTATCCTATATAAAGAACACTAAGGAGGAGAATGTATAGTATACTGTGGTTTGATATTTTGATTTAAAGTGCCCCTATTATAGGTTATGAAAGGTACATATTTTGGTTTTGGGAGTCCCAAACAGCAGGTTTACATGCATACAAGGTCAAAAACACATACATTTTTTTCTGACTTTATTTGTTCAATGACTCCAAAATGATTCATACAACAATTCATTTTTCCAAATCTCCTCACGTGATTAGTCGATTTCATTTAAATCAGTGTTTGTGAGCTTTCATCGCTACAAAAACAGCACGTAGTGGCAAAGAATGAACGTGCACGAATGCGAAAAAGTGGGAATCATTTTACAAATGACTTGTTTCAATGATTCAATGAGTCAACTTTCAGATTAATAACTAATTAATAACAGTTTTCATTCACTTAGATCTGTGTTATACAAGGTCATTTGTATAATAATAGGGGCATTGTAATATGGAAACAGCAAAACAGCCTTTTGGAATATTATTTGTAAATTAATGGTATTTCCATTTCTAAAGTTGATGTTTTTTGGGGTTTTTTTGGTATTCACTCCAATCGATGCTTTGAGAGATCGTGGCAGTCTATTTCAGTAGCTTCAGCAGTTATTAGATGAACAGATAGAGCATAACCCAGAGAGTTGCAAGAAAAGCAACTTTTGGAGCGTCCTTCTTAACATTACTGCTCTGCTCAGATCGAGAACGATAGAGGAGCCATCACTAAAAAGCAGAAGTGGCATCAAACAGAGCTGCGTTCCCAAAGGAAAAGGGCCGGAGGGAGGCCGCCCCGTCTTTATCAATATGGGGAGCCAGCGGCAGACGTGCAGGGCGGCCCGCCAACTGCATCATGCACACACGGCACGCTCCGACCTCGCTACAGTGATGAGGCAAACTCTGTTAACCATTAGCAACCGGCATGCTGGAACAGAACACGCTTTAAGAATTCTGACAGGGGTTATGGCTGTTTTCATTAGTGATGTCGGCATGCATTTCAGACGAGAGACGAGTTTATAGAGGGTAATTCATATTTCTTGTACAGAGTGTGATGGTCCGCTATGGCCAATTTCACTCTCGTTAAATGTTTAATACAGTGTATTGACCTGTATTTTGCAAAATACTGGTGAAGATTTAGGCAAAAGATTGGTAACACTTTCCTATGCCACTTCCTCCAATAGATTTGATGAACAGCTGGCATGAAAACGGCTTAAGGATCTCCAAAAGTCATAATGTGAAATATATAAGCATAATCAAAGAATTTGTTGTTTTAAATAATATACACTTTTAATTAACAATGATGTGTTAAATTGATAAAAAGGCAACAGTAAAGACTTAGTTTGAATAAAAGCTGTTCTTTTTTAAATTTGTATTAATTAAATAATTATGAAAAAGGTTAAATGAGCACATAATTGATAGTAAATCAGCATATTAGAATGATATCTAAAAGATTATGTCACATTGGCTAAAGACTGAAATAATGTTGAAAATTCAGCTTCGAATTAGAGCCCTGCATTTAGGCCCCGACTTTTTTATGCCCCTCGGGCCTGGATTCGGGCCAGTTTTGACGTCATAGTTCAGACGCGGAAAACAATAGGAAGACATCTGAATGATTTACTCATAAACAAGTGTTTTCCTCATAGGAAACGCGCCTTTGAAGAAAAGTCATCTTTACCGATTATTTAATTTAATTAATGAGTTTTTTTCTTTTTTTTTTTTTTTTCTTTAAGTGGTAAATTTAAAGCTTTCTATAGATATATTTCACATTATCAGTTTCGGTTTATTTTTGTGAAGCGCTCCTGTTCAAGACGAGAAGGCAGAACACGCTAAAATCATGTTTACTGGCAGTGCACACAAATAAAAGTAGACCCTTTACAGTTCTGGATGACGTATTACTCTTACCTTTATCAGAGAAAATTAAGGCGAAGGCTATGAAATGCAAGTGCTGGCTGGTGCCTCCATGTCCTGCAGAACGCGCTTTATAGCGTCACTCTATGCACAAACCATCATGACGAACATTTATTCTTTTAGTGTTTAACGTTTAAACATTGTTATATGATTGAACTGTTTTAGCATGTCTATCGATTTTTAGGGCAAGTCGTGATGATTTGAGAAGGCTAAATTAATCAGTCATTCTTTAAGATCAGCTCACTGTCTGATGCTGGCCGCTTGGTACTTTAAAAAACACAAACTTATATTTAACGAACAAATAATGTCTAAATTAGCTTAATAAAAAACAGAACAAAATATAATCATTCTGTGATTACACTCAAAACTGAACAATTTTAATAGCTGAAACAGCAATATAAGATGTTTTGGTAGAAGGGGAAAAAGACGGGCTCGGGCTGGTAATTCTGATAAGCTGTCGAACACGGGCCAGGCTCGGGCCTGAGCATCTCGGGCTCGGGCCTAAATTTGAGGCCCTTGCAGGGCTCTACTTCGAATCACACAAATAAGTTATATTTTGAAGTATATAATTGTAATACTTTTTCACAATATTAGTTTTTTCCCCTATGTATTTATTAAAGCTTTAAAAGCTATATTTTAAATTATGTATTAGGGTTGGGTCGATAGACGATGCCATCGTCAATCGCGGATGGCCGATAGACATCACGATGATGAGCCGGCAACCAGCTCACTTAATCTATGGTGGCAAATCTATGCCATTAATAAGAGAGCGCACCACTGATGCTGGTGAGCGCGGTAAATCATTTCCGCGAGAGGAAAATAGATGTACATGTGAAGAAACGGGGCCGCGAGCTCATATCAAACCCTCCCGCGCGCTTGATGTGTCATCCGCGCGCAAGTCAAGCACTCATACGCGATCACTCCTGCGATCAATCCTCTCTCACCTGCTCGCACGAACATTGTCTTGTCAGTTGTGGGGCGGGGCTTGGTGTTTTAGTTACAACTAAACCCCCCCACCCGCCGCCTACAGCGACGACCATGTCATCGTCCATCGCAATGTTTCACATTAGACATCGTACGATGCCCAAATTGGTCGACATCGCCTAACCCGATTATGTATACAACCTAATTAATATTCATCAGGCTAACTGTTTCACTTTGCACAAAATATTGCCTATGGAAATGACTAAACTACATTCCTCACATTATAAATCAACAAAACACAGTTGCACTGTATTACAAAGTTTGTATTCAAATAAAGTTTTTTTCAGGTATCTCAAGTCAGTAGCACAGGATTTCCCACACAGTGATTTTGAATGACAAATGCACTGAAATGCCATTAAAGGATTACATACCCATCTTTAGCAGAAACATAACTAAAACCTGATCTCATGAAAGAAATACCTTACATTAACAATTCACTTCTCTCCCACCTTTTCCGAAAATTACTTTTTTGTCTTTAACTGCTGTAGCATTTGGTCTTTCAGCACCTGCTATTTTAAGTATCCAAGTGCAGGTGGTGTGTCAAAAGGTCAATGCCACGCTGCGCAATGAAATGGTTCTGAGAAACACGCTGAGAGGATGAAAACTGCATCGGCAGAACTAAGACTCTGACAATGACCAAATCTATTTAAATAAGCACAAACGGACTGTTTTTACACTTTACAGCTTACATCAAGACAAAATAGCACAATTGTTATCTAAATAACACCGGTTAACATGCTCATTTCAATTTGCGCTAGCACAAAGAGTTAAATGCGTCACTTTGAGATGTTTGTCAGCTTTATTGCTCTAACCACAATCCAAGGCCCCGCAGGTGGCATTTTTCTTGCATTTGCTATAGAACAGAATGTCTTTTGGCTTTTCAACTTGATTAAAGGACACAAAGAGAGAGAGAGAGAGAGAGAGAGAGAGAGAGAGAGAGAGGGAGAGCAGAGAAAATAGAGATTCGGTCATTGTGTACCGTGGCAGATTGCACCAGACAAGCCTTTTGCAGGCTGCATACGTTCTCTTTGTATTCTACCTGAATAAACTTTCAAGAGGAGCTGCATGCCGTATATGCCATCACAAACGCATCAACACACAAATACTCCAATCAGCACTGTTCACAAACTCCTTTTGTTCCACAGAGTTCCTTAGGAAAGGCTGTCGCCTTGCTCAGAATTGGGTACTTTGCCATTATTGTGTTTGTTCAATAGGAAGCCCCCCCCCCAATTCTCTTTTCGGGTTGACTATTTCCTTATTTTGTCTTTGATTACAAGGTTGCTAAAGGTTCCTAGATGATTTGGCCTTTGTCACACCTGGGCAGCACCAAGGGCATTACATCCTGATGTACAGACATATAACCTTTCTTTCTCTAGGTGCACATTCTCTCGTAACCAGAGTATGCCTGTTAAAAGGCCCACCTACTTTCTGTCACTCTGGGGGCCAAGACAGGCAGCTGTCACGCTGCATGCGAAATGACTACCATGCCCGAGTGTGCGCACAGCTGGTGGGGTTCAGTCTATTATAGAGACTATCAGAGAGCTGCTGAAAGGTAACACTAAAATAACTAGATTTCAAACGCAGAACTTATATCACCTATTCAATACTTTTGACAATAACATTGTTCTAACGCCACTTAAGATCTCTTCACTGGCACTTTTTACTTCTTTTTAAAATGAAAATAAAGTTGTAAAGTTTTCCTCCAGTGGCACTCCCACAGTGCATCTGATGAACATTTGATGCATACTGATCACAAAACCGCAAAGTGCATTCTCAGTCTGACAAGCTCTAATCTGATTGGAAGGCTTTAGTGAAAAGGAAACAAAGAAATTCATTTACTTATTGATTTTAGAAAATCCTACACATAATATACTATACTATAATCTATCACTGTTGTGTTACTATAAACCCATCCCTAAATGGCAAATAAAATAAGTTTTTTCCACTCAACAGGTCTAAAACTCCTTGAACGAATGTCTAAAACACTGTATTTCCACATTAATTATTTTCATACATTTATTGTCCTACCAGATTTTTTCCCTGTTTCGGATATAAACATGTACAAAAATATAAATGCAAGACAAAATATGGTCATTTTTAAGAAACAATTGCTTAATATTTGATGCAGTGTTGCTTCTTGAGACAATTTATTTTTAGCATTTTTAAGAAACTTGATTTCCATGTATTCATATTGTAAAATGCTTGCCCTATTTAGGATCATCTTTAGATATTTTAACTGGAAAACAAGAAAAAACACCCAAAAAAAAACACCTCTGGACAAAAACTAACCAGGTAGATCATACCTATATATAAATATGCACACATGATGCATATATTTAAGAAAAATATTTTATGTTTTATTATATCTGAAATATTTATATATATAATACAGATTATATGAATATAAATACATACATGTAAACATTTTAAAAATATGTGAGTATATATATATGCATAATAAATACAAACAGGCAATATACATATATTCTGCAAACAAAAACTTAAATTTTGGCCTGGATTAAATCTATATATATATATTTGTTTTTGGGGTTTTTTTCTTTGCCATGTGATGCAAACAGCTTCATAAGAACATGCAATTATGCTTGCCATTGTTAGCGGAAAAAAGAAAAGAGGTTACAAAAAACACATTATCATTAAAAGTGACACAGACTTAGGAATTGAACAGCTGAAAAAGAAAGTAGAAGATCAGAAAGCATGGCGAAAGTTGGCCCACCGGATCTCCAAGAGTCGAACACAACTGAATGGCTAAAAATCATCACACTTTATTTCTTTTACTGTGTGTTTGGTTGGTCAGATGAAGTAGCCGGATGCTTTTTGTCTAGAATATGCCGTATAATCACGGTCTGTCTGCGTGAGATTGCCCTAAGGGTGAATTTTACAAGAATGTTAAGGGCATTTACTCACAGCAGCAGTGTATGATTTACTCAAGGCACAATCGCTAAGGGACCAGACAGCAGTGGAGCTAGTACTTCTATTACTCCGTGTTTTTATGCTTTACAGAGCTGAGGACTTCAGAAAGGTGAAGTGAAGCACCTCAGCATCAGCCCTGCTGCTCTCGCCTGTTTAATAACAAACATATATCGTCTCCTCCATTTCCGAAATGGCGGCAAAAAGGCCGTTAGAGACTGAAAAACAGCCACACAAATTAAAGATACCGTTGAGTGTACAAGCGTTTTTTGGGCTGCAGTCTCCACTATCTGCACCCACCATAACTGTCACGTAATGACCAAAGTGATGTACTGCCATTCGATCCCAGCATTCATTTCCTACAAAACTACTCGCTTGGTTGCACACAACACTGTAAAATAAGGCCTTGACTCAGAATACGGAGAGGTCCCTTTAGCATTTGGCCTTTGCTTTTATGGACAGACATGATAAGGACTGTAAAAAGGAAGGAGAGATTGCTCATCAGAGAGGCAATTAATCAATTAGAAAGAACAGATCGATCTATTCCCCCACCCCCCCCCCCACCCCCATCCAGGCTGGCAGGCTGACAGCACTCAGATGTAATTAAAATTGTAACTATTGACAAATCAAGATGGATTGAGGACCACCAAGCCACTTCGCTTCTGAGTGAAATGCCAATGAGAATGAATGACCATCGTTTTACGTGTTCCAGTGAACAACTATATTTGTGCTGGCACAACTGCCAACCTGTCATCTTCTTATTGCTGTCATTTAGAATTTTTTTTTAACTAACCTCCCTATAAGTCCATAAACACAGGACACAACGTACTGTGGTAATATGAAGGAAATGTCTGTAAGCTTAAAGGGGTCATCCGGTGCCACATGCACTGTTACAAGCTGTTTGGACTGAAATGAGTGTTGGGAGTGTGTGTACACAGCCACCCTACAATGATAAAGATCCAACCAGTAGTTTTCTTTTAATTCTGAAATCAAGCCATTCTCAAATGCATGTCGGTGTGGCGTCACACGACAGAGGCCACTCCCACAATAGTTGATTGACAGCAGTGTGTCACACAGACTGAACTGGTGTCTTACCAGTCTTACCTTCTTCACTATGAATACGGCTAGAAAAGATCCTCTGAGAGTGCCTCAGAAAAGAGGGGCGGAGTCAACGGAGCACGTGAAGATTTAAAGGGGAAGTACAAAGAACAGAGTGATTTCTAAATAGATGTTTTTGGCATGGTAAAATTTGCGTTTTTTATACTATCTTTGAGAATTTTTAAAACAAACTATATTATAAACTTTCCATTAAGACCCTAAAGAATCATATTAGTTTGTGGACAATTGGCTTTGTATAACTCCTTTAATGGATAATGTTCTGGCAGACAATAACCACTTTTCTGTTGTTTCTCTAGATAATTATTGTTCTATCAGAAAACTACACAACCCTTTACAGTCCTGATTATTGCAGTTTTTGTCCACAAACATCACTTACGGCCCATGAACTAACAAAAATATGTAACAAGCATTCTCATTAAGATATGAAAATGTTATTTCACAATGTACCCTGAACAATGTTTTTGTTCCACTATTCCAAAAAAAAAGTATTCAAACGTATTAAAGTTCCAAATTCGGTAAATGAAAGTCATGTTTCAGAAAATTCATTTCATGAGCAATATATATATAATGTTTTTGTGCTAAAGTTTTAGGAACATTATCAAAGACACTGAATCAATGTTACTGGAAAAAATGGATGTTACGGAAATGACAAAAAAGACATTTGTAGAATTGTAATTCACATATTATTATTATTTAATTAGAATTAAACTAAAAAACGAAACTCTTCATGAAATTTAATATTTGTATAATTTTGTAAAATTTTAAAATAAGGTTTTTTCATGTCAGCATCTAAAACACATTTTTGGCTTTTCTATTTTAACAGGCATATGAATTTCTATGAACTTTCAATTTATTTCATCCATTAGAAATGGAATTTCAATTCACTTCTGAATGTTGCACTTTCTTGTTTACTTCAGCTGAAGCAGAAGAACAGTCTCAAAAGCTGCTGGCACCCCATCTGATGTGGTGTTTGAAGATCCTGGCCACTCATTTTTCTCTCTCTATCACATTGAAACATTCCTTCTCAAAACAGTCAGAAAGAACATCCAGTTTGGGGAAAGTTGAGACTTGTTAGAGAAGAGCTTTGGATCTTTATTTATTATTATTTTTCAAGAGGAAAACGTCTGCTGTTTCACACAGTATGAAGAAGCCAGAGGCTCATTTTCAAGGAAAAGCCGAAGGAACAACATGCGCTTAGTTTGAGCAATCTGAAAGTTTCAACTCAATCTTTATGTTGAGATGTATACAAAAATGTACAGACGGGTAACGTATTTACAGCTTTTGCACACCAAATCTATATTTGGCCCAAAAATATAATTAAATATATTACAGTGTAAAATACCTACTGTGTATATTCATATATATATATTAAAATCTAATAGATTCCTGTAATGCAAAGCTAAATTTACTTCAGTCTTCAGTGTCACATGATCCTTCAGAAATCATTGTAATATACATATTTTTTTTTTTTTTTTTGTGGAAACCAAACTTGTTTGAGAGAATGTGTAGTCTCTGATGAACAGTATAACAGCTTTTATTTGAGATATTTAGCAACTCTTTTACCTTCCGCTGAATATTCCCTATATAACACAAAATAAATATCAGAAGGTAGCATTTGCACACAAACAAATGCCAAAAACCACAAATACGTTCGCTCATCAAAGTGAGGAACCCAACAAATCAAAGTTAGGGCAATTACACTCCCACATCCCTCTTCTTTATTTCAAAATGGCAACAGCTGTTTTCTGTGGTCCATATTGCACTGTAATTTCATGAGGAGCATATGGTTACAGTTGATTAATCCAGAAGGAAAAGTGTTTTATTATTTCCAAAGGCGGATGGTAAATAAGCCCTCAAAGGGGCTTGCGAAAGGAGGCGGAGAGTTTCAGAAACGAAGGCGTTTCCCCACAGGAATTGATCGGGGGTCCGGGCTTCCTCTAGCGAGTGGCTTCTGCTCCCTGGCATTGATTGATGAAGCCCCTCTGTGCTGGTGAGAGGTGGCGTCTTCGTGGAGAGAGTGGCAGACACCATATGCTCATTGATACGCGGTTGCACACACTCAAAGTAGTGTGCCTGTGGTTGCATGCTATGTCACGCTTAGCATATATACTAATCTTAGTGTAGTGTGACAGAAAGTACACATACACTTCTGTCAAGTGGAACCCAGAAGCCTGTGAAGTATGTCACAACATCTTGAATGTCTGCAGTGTGCACATTTATATTTAACTGTTAAGCAGGCACTCTTATTTGAAGTGACTTACAAATGACAATGCTACAAACAAAAAGTTTTCATCTAAATGAGAACGTATTATGAGCTGTGCTGGAAAACAAAGATCAACATCAATGGTTGCGATGGAGTTGAATGGTGCGGTTTCTACTGGTTTGATATAGCTGAAAACCTCTCATCCTGATTTGTCCAAAAAGACATCAATCAAGTGCCTAGACCAATCCGTTGTCGAGTTCTTTCCAAACACACAGAAGGAGGGTGCTCAGAACACGAGATGCGCACCGCCCCCCTAGTGCGCAAGCCTGTTAGCTGACATCTAGTGAAATCAAAAGTAACTATCTGCAAACACACAAAATGTGCAGGGCAAGGGTGCTTATAGGACAGGTTTGAAAACCACTGTCTTAGTGTATTACTGATAGTAGCCTTGGAAATTATGGTCCCAGCTCTCTTCACAGCATTGACCAGCTCCTCCCATATAGTTCTGGGCTGATTCTTCACCATGCTTAGCATCATTGATACCCCACGAGGAGAGATCTTCCGTGGGGCCCCAGTCTGAGGGACATTGACAGTCATCATTAGCCTCTTCCATTTTCTGACAAACTCCAACAGTTGTCTTTTTTCACCAAGCTGCTTGGCAATTGCCCCGTAGCCCTTTCCAGCTTTGTGAAGGCCTACAATTGTGCCTCTTTGTGTCCTTTGACAGCTCTTTGGTATTGCCTATGTTGCTACTTAGACTTTGGCTGACTGTGGGATGCACATGTGTCTTTATGACAGCTAACAACCTTAAACAGGTGCTACTAATATAGAATCATGAGCAGAGTGTAAATATTTATTTGACACAGTAATTCCCAAATAAAAAAAATAAAAAAAATGATGCAATGTGATTTCCGGATTTTTCTTTTTAGATTCTGTCTCTCACAGTGGAAATACACCTATGCTGAAAATTTGACCAATTTGTACATATTTTATGAGGAGATTTTGTATGTTTTATGTTAGGGGTAGGTTTAAGGGTGAGGTTAGGGGTGGTTATTTGTACAAATGTCTACAAATTAGGTCACCTCGCAAAAAACATCAGCAAATTTCCGTGAGATTAGATTTTCATTGTCCAGTCCCCTGCATCTTCTGTTCTCTCTATCACCTATTTCATCGTATCTATTCACAAAATTACAAAAATAACATCTAATACACAAACACACCAAAAGCTTATCACATTTTGCAGTTTGCCTGAGGCTCTGGTGTAGAAGACGCTTTGCACCCCCTTCGTTTTAGAGCCGTGCGGCGTGTGTCTCGCATCGAGATCATTAACGCTTGAGGGAATACAGTATGTGGCATCATACCATGATGCCAGCTACAAGTCCAATTATTCACAAGAATTTTGAGATTACTGGCCTTTTACACACATATACACACATAGAAACACCCCGAAGGAGCAGCAATTACCGGGTTCAGAGGTGGCATCATATGCACGGGCCAATCTGATTGCATTTCCATTCCAAGTGCATGGCTCGGTGCTTAAGAGTGAGACTTAAAGGCCTCATGAATGACATGTCACACGGCAGTCCACGCTCATTATCATACTGCCATGCGCTCTGTCTTTGGTAAACAAGCCCAAAAGCGCCTTGCACAGTCTCCACACTTTGCATAATTGTGCTTTAAAAGGCCTGGGTTTTAGCTGACTATTACACACTGAACGAGAACTTGAGTGCAGCGTTCTCTGAGCGAACGTGGAAGTACGTTCGTCTGGATTTTCTGCGTTAAAGGCTTTAAGAGAGTTGCGGGCTCTGCTGAGTCGCAGGATATGGGCAACGTTCCCACAGAGGCTGGTGCATGGTGGAATCATACGAGGAGATGTGTCTGAATGAGCTCAGATACAAGTTGAAGCGAAATTCAAATCAAATCTATCAAAAATAAAGTAAAGATTGAAAGTGCTTTCTATATACAGAAATATTTAATGTAATTGAAATAATTAATGTTCATTCAATTCTGAATGGTGCACAATATTGGTTAAATTGGCTATTTTGTTCGTATTAGATTAAAAACATGATGAAGTTTCTTTAGATTAACCTTTTTATTTAGTACTTAGGGTCAGAGTAAGGGTTAGGTACTTGTTGTTCTTGATTTAATCCATCCATCCACGCATCACTCTTCTAGATAAATATGCATTTTATCTTAAACTCTCTTAAATCATAAGAGATGAAATCATTGAGATGGCTAGTTTTGCTATTATTTTCAGATCAGCCTTGCTTCTTGGTACTTTAAATGGTTTTCTCCAGAACTACTGTAGTGCGACTGAAAACAGCTTTTCCACTGCATCATGCTGCAAACTAACTGGAATCGGTATTCCTGTATTGTCAGTGTTGGGCAAGAAGGTATTGTAATAAATGCTGCAATATCCAGGTGTGGTTCTGCTTAAGTGATTCCTGAAGCTCCAACTCTAGGAGCCAAGTCATGTGGGAAGAATGGGGGTGGGAAAAAGCTTTCCACGCTGAAACGGTTGGGTGTGGTGATAGCATCAGATACACTCAGACTGTGCGTGTCATTGACTATCACACATCCTGAAATGCTTTTCCCCTTCCTCCCTCTCATCCAGCTTTGCCTTGATTCAGGCCAGGCCCACCACATCAGTGAGAGGAAGAAACCTGTAACTTCAAAGAACACACTGTGGGCACAAACGCACTGTATGGAATAGAGCCCAACATTGACTCAATATTTCAAAGCTTAATGCTGCCACAACAGAGCCGGTTAACGTGCGCCCACTAATATTCCTACACACCGGAGATCACAAAACGCTCCTCATTAGGGACGATTTCAGAAGCAAATGGAACTTTATCAAAGAGCGATTGGAAAGATTGAGCCATAAACCAGGTCAGCTGGGGGCCAGTTTACACAACCTGAGAACAGCTGAGACTCTAGAATGGTCACTATGCAGACGCCCCCATAGAGGCTCAAGCCATGAACCATCTGTCTTTGCTTGTGGACTGAATTTCTACAGAGGCAATACCAGACCAGGGGCTGGTTACACCAGCTGTGAATGTAATTTTTTTTTTGCATAGTTATGGCATAAATAGGCACAACAATACAATTTATGTATTAGAAAGTATTTTGTGTTGCACCACAAAACTTGAACTGCAAGCCAATCGGTAAACTAAATATTTACAGCAGGAATAAGTTCAGACTAATTGGGAGTAGACTGATTTGCGTAAGTACATCAGGTTTCAATCAATCATTTAATCAATCAATCAATCAATTAATCAATTAATTTATTTAAATGTAAATATATTAATTAGTATTTGATAACTGTATTTTGCATTTCAGTAGAAACATAATTACACACACACACATAGATATATATATATATATATACATATACATATTTCAGGAGAAATGTAATTAATTATCAAAAAGGTTTTAAATATCAAAGAAAAAATATTTTATAATATTATATAAATTTTACTTAAGGTTCCTTCATGATATTACGTATATATTTAAGTATACTACTTTTGTAGCTATGTATTTTATTTTAATCTAAACTATTTATTTACATTGAATTGAAATTTCAACATTTATTTATTAATACTTATATACATATATAATACAACCATGACCCTGTTGTGAACTTCACATCCCAGACTCCAAAAAGTCTTAAGATCAGTGGTTTAACCATAACCTGCTGTATTTTCAAATATGTCGCACACAGTCGCACAGAATCAAGACACATCCAAGTCATGCAATCGGAGCTAAGCAGGAGGTACGGCAAGAAAGAAACCACACAGAATCTTTTATTTCGTTCTTGTAAGCAACCTCCAGCAGTCCCCTTATGTAATGCGACTTCAAAGAGCAAATGCAGCAAAAGTGCAGATTAAAAAGGTTGGAATACATTGAGTGAAAAACCCGAGTGCCCCTGGAGTGACAATAAGCACATTCCAGATGAAACGTGAGCAACGACAGCGAATAGCGCCATTGCATCAATTACAGCCCTTCACCGGCACCCCTGAGTGCCTCCCTTCTCTGCTCTTTTCATCTTCCTCAAACTTTCTCAAGAGTAAGATATTATCAGCATCATTAGTGTTTTTTTTTGTTTTTTTATTTCTTACATGCATCTTTTTTCTGTTTATTCCAACAGGCTTAACAATCCGAATATAGAGTTTGCACTAATTACACTGCTTTTGTTTGACACTTTGCATGTTTGCATTTTCATGTCACAGCCTTTGGCAACCCAGCGAAATCAAATGACAGCTGCCAAGCAACCAGCCACTTTCTTTCAAGTTTA
This sequence comes from Enteromius paludinosus, assembly GCA_032361165.1. NCBI lineage: Eukaryota > Metazoa > Chordata > Actinopteri > Cypriniformes > Cyprinidae > Enteromius > Enteromius paludinosus. The sequence goes on from JAUMHQ010000069.1 coordinate 15,388,956, forward strand.
AACCGGTTGTTTTAGATGGAGCCATGGCACCAAACGGCATCCCTAACGCGCATCTCCCATAAGTCTGGCAGCGAATCCATATCCTAGTACAGTCACAGCTTCAGAGGCCATGACTCAACTGACTAGAAGCATAATGCCTTCTTCAGTGGGCTCAGAGAGACCATTTAAAACACGCACCGTGGCTAAATGCCTGGCTGGCAGAGTCCTTGAACTTAGTATTTGGGGGGGTGTTTGTGAGTGTGTGTGAGTGCATACAGTATGTCTGCATTCGTTGGCCACGCTCGAGTCCGAAGAGCACTAATCACAAATGGATTTGTCCGAGCACTTTGAACGCGCCTTCTCCTTACGTAACGACTGAAGGATTAGCGCGGCTAATCATAAAACGAACAGATTGGTTGAAAAGAGCAGAACACAGTGAAATAATGAATGCAGGTAGAGAAATTACACCGTGCATGGTTTAGCGAACACACTTTATTATTATCTGATTAGCAAGAATGAAAACTGCTCACATGCATTTTCGCTCTGTCCAGCTCTTTATTTCTCACTTTCATTTTCTCCCAAATGCATTTTTCTTTTCAAATATTTAATGTTTGCTGACTTCTGCGCTAGCTCTCCGAAATGGATGCAATATTTCACCTGGTGCTATGTATATCCACTTCTTCTCTGCGGACTCCATTTCACTTCCCCAGGTGAGTTGAGACACAGCCAGCCATTAGGCTCTACGGGAAACTATGAGGTACCTGTCTGACAGAACAAGTCATTTCCTTTGTGACTCTATATTCTGTTCTCTACGACTTCCAGATGCTGTCGCTGAGGTACAATTAAGAACAGACTTGGGTTTGTTTCTGCATTCGTATAAATGCACAGCTATGGTAAAATACACAAGTTGAACTGCAGATATTTTGAAACTTGATGAATTCCGTTTCAGTTTTTAGTATATTGTTAAAAAAATTACATCATAGAACATATTGCAGCCAATACAATAACCTTTCACAGTAATCGCCACTGTTGTTTATTATAAGAGGCTGCCAGTCAAATATAATATTGCTTTCATAATATCTTAATTGATGATGCCAACAAATAAACAGAAAGTGGACAGAGAGTTCAGATGAACATTGTGGCTTTATCACATCTTAATCATTTTGGCAACGGTTATGCATATTTTACAAGGTAATTTACTGTCACTCTTAAAACATGAAAAATTCATGCAAAGCATATTCTCTCTGATTGATATGACATACCAATTAAATTCACTTAATTACTAATTAATATTTCAAGGGAAGCAAAAGATAACGATGCTGTATTAAATATAGCAGCATTTCAAATAAAACTGACCTTACTTGTTAATTTACAAAAATAAAAAAAATTATAATAACAGATCAGTGTTAAAAAAAGTTGGGGATCTTTTTTGTGAAAAGGATGATTATTTGATGAATACAAAGTTAAAAATATATTGTTTGACATAGAAATCTTAAACTATTTTTTTTACTCAAATTAAAATGTCCTTGCTGAATAAAAATATGAATTACTTCAGAAGAAGAAGAATACACTTCTTTTTCAATGTACCATACTTCACATCTCAAAATACCATGACCTGTTGAATTTCCCTGAATTATAATTCTGTAAATTCCACTTTCAACCCTGTTGTACTCACACTACACTTATCACTTATCGCTGTGGTGTCCATATTATAAGAAAATATTTCCAGGTATGCGTTTGGTCATAGGCTGAGTGATAAGCTCCCTTTTGATTTGAAGTTGAGCCACTCATGCGGACTACTAGAGCAGTCCTCGGGGGTAACATCAAATCCATATGAGTAATTGGTATTCAGGCATTGAAACAGCCCGAGGCATTGCCCAAGGCAACAGTATGTCCGAAGAAGACTGCAGTCCCCATCCAGACCCAAGCTGACCCGACAGGGAGTAGGAGTCAGGTTCACACCTTTCCTGTTTAACATGGCAGAGAGGATTCAAGAAGAATGAGTAAAGAAAAAGACACTTAATCAATAGTTCCTACCCTCTGTCTCCTAGTTTTTGGGTGTTTGAATTTATGAACAACCAACGAGGGCTCAATGTGTCTGTTCATGCGAACGGGTTTCCTAAGTGCCGAGGGTTAGCAACTTAACAGGCCCTCGCTGAAAACTCAGGGAATTGCCAAGGTCAGACCCTATGAATCAATCAATCAGTTAAGAAAAAAACCCAACTGCTATGTACCTCCAAAACTTGAAATATCCTAAGCTGAACTTCTGTTCTTTGTCTAACTTTGTCAATGTTGCGAGAAGGTCAGAGGAGAAGAAGGCAAGTACACAGTATAACTGACAGAAAAAGTGCTTCACATCCGCTGCCCTGGATGTTGGAGAGCTCAGAGGAACCGACAGCGCATCAACAACGAGGCCTTCAGTTGAAGAGCATCATCAAATCACATTCACCTCTAATCAATGTGTCATTACCTTCACTTCAAACTCCGAATCACATTCAGTGCCGGGGTTTTCTAGTTCGCTGTTGTGCCAGGATGATGAATACGCTCCGCAGAGAGTCCAGGTGAGTTACCATGTTCACTAATCAAACAGTCTTCCTTTTGAAATCTCGAGTGCGAAACATGTCATTTAACAGCCTGCTAATGACGCTAATCTACTGAAGTCAAATGATTTACACGCATGCCAGTCGCCTCACCCACTATTGAGAGTATTATAAAATGGTCTTGTTTTCTTAAATTACAAACATGTAGTCCTGCTCTCGGACAAAGCTATGCAGATGTGCTCCTCATTTGGTAAATTAATTAAAGATTTGGTATCATACACTCTTAAAAAAAAGGAAATGAAGGTTCCATGAACAACTTACCATTGCCCAAAAGGTTCTTTGTAGTAATGTTCTTTAGATTATTAAAATGTACTTTAAAAGTTTTTAAAAAGAAAAAGTTATTTTTTAAAACCTTTTATTTCAAAAAGTGTTTCTGAATCCAGTTAAAATCATAACAAGACATAATGGGCCAAATTTACTAACAGCTTGTGCCAATACAAACCAACTTCTGGCGTTAAAATAGTACTGTCACACTCTCAGAAAAAGAAACTGTCACTGGGGTGGTACATTTTCAAAAGGTACACATTTTTCACATGTCTGTACCTAAAGGGTCCATTTTGGTACATTAAAGGTACATATTACTATTTGAAGTGTACATATCTGAACCTAATAGGTATAAAAGTGTACCTTTTGAAAAGGTACCACCCCAGTGACAGCTTTTGTACCTTTATTTCTGAGGCTGATGATACACTGGGCAACTTTTTGATCTATGTTTCTGGGCAACTTTAGGAAATGTTGCCGTCAATGGACAACCAGGGCAAGCACAGGGCCAAAGACCTTAAATTATCCAGATAGAAATTTGCTACACATTTTCAATGGAAAAGTGTCCAAGCAAACTGGTTCAAAAATGTTGTATCATCAGTCTGAGAGCGCAGGATTTCCTAAAGTCAATGACGAATTAGTGCTAAAAAGGCATGGACACATGCAGTTATTTTTGCCCTTATTAAAATATAGTTTCCCTTTCAGACACAAAATTTATGGGAGAAGAGTATCAAAATGAAATAAAATTTTGCACTAGTCAAACTACTGGTATTTGTGCCATTTTGTTAGTAGGTTGCTCTGGTCATTATGGAAATGATCTAGCTGTGTCTGTTTTCTTTAATTTGTTCATTGTTAGTAAATAACCCTGTTTAGTAAATCTGGCACACAAGTGTCTTAATGTTTGGCTTAGTCCAGAATCCAGATGATCACTAAATATCAGTAATATTTCAGTCTGTATTCTATAATTAGATGAAAAATTTTTGTTTGCACCCAAATATGCATACTTCACAATGGATTGGAATTTGACTTGATTCAATATATTAGGCAAAAAAAAAAAAACACTATGTGAAATAAGCATTTTGTTTGAATTCCTAGCATTCAAAAACAGTTCCCAGATGACTTACTACTTCCAGCATGTGCACATCCAGCAGACACTTTACTATTCCATAAGGCCATGAGAAATACATTTTGAATGCAGAAAAAGCAATGACGAATTTGTATGTCCACATTTTATTCATTCATACAATATAGAAGTCTCTTTTTTAATATTGTAAAGTTTATCAAATGCTGTACCTACAGTACTTGGAATATAGCCCATGGGGTGCATGGACTGGATAATTTATAGTGCCTTTTTGGAGTATTATACTCTATAGCCACTATGTTTCTGATTGCAAGATTAGCTAAATGAATTGCATGGAGAAAGTAAGAGCATACAAGTTTGGAATGGCATAAGGATGAGTTAATAGGGCGCAAACAGGATTTTAACTGTAGGGTTGTTAAAGACTTATTTACGTAGTCTGTAAAATGAAAGTCAAAATTAAAGCCCTTACGGTTCTGCTTAGGTAGTATATTTCTACTTTATCTCAGATGGGGGGCTTCTGCATTCTGGCAGTTGGGAGTTTCTAAATGGATTTCTCATTAAAACATCGGCAAGATTCAAAGAGCTTCATAAGAGATGAGGTGGGAATCTGTTTTAATGATATTTAGGTGAGAGTCCCAGACCCCAGAAACACTCCCGGAAAACCTGTGAGGATTGAGACAATTAACTTGAATCAACCGATGCCACAGATCATTATAAAACACGAGCATTAGATGCTGAGAAGAAGGTTAGTATAACATACACATTCACTCTCTCTGCTCCCCTCGCTCAGTTTCCTTCCACACACACACACACATACACAAACTGGTAGCCTAATCCTCCCAATGTGTAAGTTATCACTCTACTGTAAATGTCAGGTTAGACAGCGTACACTCATGAATGATGGATATATGGCACGTCCTAGTTTGCCACGGTTTCCTCCCTAGGCAGCATTACAGAACAGCCTATTTCCCGATCCAGGGCTTAGTGTTTGCAGCTATCAAGCATTCCCAACACTCCCACCTGTGCTTGCATAACAACTACCTAAGCAGCCCAGCTACTCTTGGAGAAAACCGGCAATCGGAGAGAAAGTTTCAGTAATGCATTTCAGCAGCACTGCCTTACAGCAGGGACAATATCTTGAAGGAAATATTAGAAAATATTACATTTTGCTATGCACCTGTGTAGATATTTCCATTTGAGCCAGCATCGCCCACCCAGCAAATGTATTTATTTATTTATTTTTTTTGAGTATATTGCTTCTATCTTTTTCCAGGCAGAATGAACGGAAGCGACTGCTCATGCGAGCTTCTGTTGCTCGCCTGCTGTCTGCAAAATTTCAACGAAAACAATTTTCCCTGCTTGAGGCCATCAGCTGAGAAGAGAGGCAAATTACCACAAGTGGCCAGTTAAAACGCTTTGCACTCTGCATGCAGAGAAACTCAATGGACTTTTTTCTGTCCTTTCAGTGGCATAAATCCACGCCACACGGGGGGCTTCAAAATTAGGAAAAAAAATCTAATTGTCAGTTTGTTTTATGTGTTTAGGTATATCAAGAGTTTAGTTGCATGCCTAAATGCACTTTTTGCGAGGCCTCTTTAAAAACAATTAATCATCCCATTATAAAATCTCACATTAAGAGTCTGTCAGCACTGATACTGCACATCTGATGAACATGCACCTTATAAAAACACTTTTCCAAGATGCCACCCATGAGCTCATTTTAACAGAGCTCTCTCGTTATGTGCAGTCATAAAACAGGCAAGGAGTTCATTAATTTTGATGGCTAATCTACAGTCTCATTAATTGGCTTTGGTTAATTTCACGGCCATGTCGTGTATAATTACCTGTGGTATACGCACAGTTGCTGCATGGTGCCATGGTCTTCAATATACTTCTAAATGCAGGCTATTATTGGTTAGTGAATGCAAATAGAAGTACATGATTGTGTTCCGGTTCTGGATAACTCCAGTTCTGCACATTTTTAAGGTCTAAGCTCATTAATAAAGGCTCCCAGATCTGAAATGGGTGTGTCAGATAGGGGAGATATCCTAAATGTGCAGTTCTGGGGTAGGTTCTCCAGGATTGACAAGCACTGCTGTACAGTGTCTCCATGAGAAAGAGATAAAGGAGAGTTAGCTACAGCTGGCTGGCACATATCTCATACATATAGTATACCGTAGGAAAAAATGGAGGAAGATACATGTATATTGTGTACTGAGAAATAAATAGACTGTTAAATGATGCTGTGCATGCTTTATTAATCTGTATGTATAATGATTTATCATTAAACACAAGCTGTTCTCCCTTCATGCTCCTTTTAAACTGTAATTAAGCCAAAAGTCGAGGTTAAATGGTACAGTCCACCAGGCTCACTCTGCATTTTGGAGGGTCTTTGGAGACAGTTAATTTTCAGCCTTAACACAGCAAACTTAAAGAAGCGCTCTTTACCTTGTGCTGACGCCAGATGTAGTAGCACCGACAGCAATATTACAATCCAACAGGGTCTCTTTCTGGCTTTACCCGATTTCCCAAACATTGCCAGAGAGGCAGATGGAGGGATAGTGAACGCGTTTGTCCGGCACGCCGGGAACATGTTGCTTCTCCACAGTCCAGCCACAGTTGTGCGCGTGATGTTCTGGAGTGTCTCTGGCGCGTCTTGTGCGAGGTCTTGTACGACTCAAGAGACTAATCCTTCACATTTATATCTCAAACTTGAATATTGTTAAACTCCGCTGTAGGTGTGAGTTTGTGGACAGTATGTTAAAACTTCAGTTCTTAACGGTCAACGTCTCCAACGCACAGAAGACTAATCATGGAAACTTTTGTTCGTTCATCAACTGTTTCTACCTCACAAATGTTTGATCAATAAGTATACTCCCAATCCAGAGCGCAAACGCCTCTATAGTTCACGAACTGTTGATAACCGTCCCCAGGATATGATCATAGGGGTGATAATTTGCTCGTAATCAATGGCGCTGTGCTATTCTCATTCCAGCAAACCAAAAGTTAGTTCTGTTCCTGGCGCGTTGCTATTTGTTATCCCCAAGACGAGTCTTTTGCATTGAAGAACCTCCCGTTCACTGAGTCCGCCCAGATGCAGAATAAGCTTCATTCGGCTTAAGTAACTTTCCAAGTCCCGTTTCAGTGCGCCGCTGTGCCGTTCGGTCCAATCGAGGCATGCTGCGCGCAAAGCTCCGTTGTGTACGAGGGTGCGAAACGGTATTCGTGAGAGATCAAACTGTCATCGCTGAATGCCGCCCAGGAACCGGCCCGCTGCGCTGAAGATCTCCAGCATCATATGAGCAGCGGATCGGAGAGAGCGGTGCGCGCGGAGGGGGCTGACGCACGGTGCCACCGCGCGGCGAGCTCCAAAAAGACACGCAGCGAGACAGACTGGCGCTCGCTGCTGAATGCACTGGAATGAAGAGCCCGACAGTTATTCTAAACGGATGAACGGTTGCGACGACCTTTCTACAATGACTCCATCACTCTATGAAACAGCGATTAGTGGCTAAACTAACATGTCTGTCTGGCCAAGCTACTTCTGTTGTTTGCGGAGCTGAAAAGTGATGGCTATTGATATTTAATTGACTGAATTCAACAGACACGACCTTTGGAGATTCAGGAACAACTAACATAGCACATTCACGAGATATTACTTGTTTAGCTGCATTTCTGTCCACATTTCATTTTCTATCTATCTATCTATCTATCTATCTATCTATCTATCTATCTATCTATCTATCTATCTATCTATCTATCTATC
>JAUMHQ010000069.1:15418690-15433293 GCA_032361165.1 Enteromius paludinosus
TAATATTGTCTCTGTACCTTGATAACTTGAAATAGAAAGGGCAAATGACCTCCCGCTATGTTAGAGCTCACATACAGAACTGTACAGTAATCTTGATGGATCGAAACCGAACCGTTACCGTGGCCAGAAAACCGTGATACAAAAAACCAAACTGTGGGCTCACTGTACCGTTGCATCCCTAATATTTAGATTTTTTTTTTTTTTCTAATTTTCAAACAATAAACTCTATAAAACATCTGCTTAATGTCATTAAATAAAAAGGCTTTCGTGACATATTGTAGATTGCTACACAATGAATAGATGTCTGTATGCAAGTTATCAGGATACAGCCATAAATGTCATCATGGAGGAAAAGGATGCACATTACGAACTGTCAGATAGTTCAAACTGCAGGTTAATAATTTGCACCTGGACCACAATAGACTCTGTTATTCATAGCCTTCACTGTCAGGTTGGCTTTTGTTTTCATTCATTTAGTCACATTTGGGGCCTTGGCAGAGCTCTAAAAATGGGTTCATACTGTAGGAGCTGTGTGGAAAGATGATCAAATATCCACACTGAATGTTCAGTTCTCTTTCTTTTCTCTCTTTTTTTTTTTTTCTATCACATGAACAGAGATTTTGTTTGAACATTTACGTCATCTGTCTCCTGTCAGTCAACCTGACCTGTGCTGTCATAAATGAGCTGGACAAAAATATTTAAGGAAAAAAAGACATTTCACGACCCTTTTTATTATCAATAACAAAAGCTTGTAAACCAGGCTTTAGTGCTGCAAAAGGCTTCATAGGAGCCTCTCATGTCATGAGCATGAAACAGCAAGAATTGACAACTTTCCCCTCAAACTTTATTGAGAGTAGGGCAAGAAACGAAGGGCGCAATCAGTCATTTGGGTTTTAAAAATCAACAATAGAGAAAGCATGCAGTTTACACATCAAGGCATTGAAAGGTTAAAGCTCTTTCAAAATCAAAACTTCCCACAATGCTTTGCTCTCAAGACTGAACTAAAACATCAAATCAAAGTCAAGGATTCACTGTCCCTCAATTATTTCTCTCATTTGTGGACTTCCTGCTTGCATCCCTGAGGTTACATCCATCATTATTTGGTTAACTGGTGATTTGACCCAGCTGTGGAACATCACGTCCAGTTATAGAGGTTTGTTTACTCTGACAATTACCTTCAACCCCCTACTCACTGATTTCTCCAAAGCCTCCTACGCTGCACATTCAGCCTCTTTTTAACAAACAGTTATTTGCATAATTTATAGTTTTGCAGCAACTTTCTTACTCTCACAAACAAGACCTGTGGGTGCACATGTCATTAAATCCCCAAACTGTTAATTGAAAGAACAATTCATCCAAAAGTTAATATTATTTACTATTTTACATGTCAGTCTATGTCAATTCTTGCATGTTTTGTTTTAATTAGTATTATACAGTATATTATTACACAGTAAAAGTTTGAATTATTGTTTAGGAGAAAAGCTGAATACAACAAAATTTTATATACGTATATTGTCCACGAATTCACACTCGTTAAGCGGATAGAATAGCATGTTTGGCCTGCTTTCAGGGGGGCGAGTCGGGAGCTCGGCGGACTCCGAGCCCTAGTGGAATTTAACCCTTAGCTGCAAGGGTCTCGAACCCCGCGTATTAAAATTAAAAATGAATGGCATTTAGGTTATGTGGTGAAACATTCATTCAGCATAGTGAGACGGCAGTGGAATAAAACCCACTCCTCCCACTTTCATCTGAATACACACTTAACTGAGAAAGAATCTGTTTAAATGACAGAAAACGAATGGAGCCGTTAGTACTGATTAAATGAACCTGAGCCACCCCCTTGTCCTGCCCTTGCAAATGTCCCCTAGTGCATGTTCATGTCCCCACCATGCACATTCATTTCATCTCACAGTTTATCTGTATGTAGTTAATTCTCATTCATCACCTCATGACTCTTTCCCCTCCCGGACTCCCAGCCTGCTCTCTATTGTTATTGGAAGGCAACGGGATTGGTAATTGTAGTCGGCGTGGGAGAGCCCTAAACGCCTTCCCCTTGGTGAACGTTTGAAGTTCTGCTTCCTTTCTCCATGATGGATTTTTAATGATCCTCCCTATAAATGCAAAGCCAGTTGTTCATGGCAGCAATAACAATAACTATCAACAAACTCTCAAACAGGCCAATTAAAAAGAAGGTAATATTATGAACTGCTCACCCGCAAAGGTTAAATTAAGCTGGTGTAATGAGACTGTCTTGCATAAATCTGTCTTCATCGTCTTCAGCAGCCGCTGAAATCACTGTCAGCAGAACATGCTTTCCCTGTGATCTCCAAACAGGGCTGAGAACTCAGCAGAGCGCTTTAGGGAATAGAGTATATGATCGCACCATTATATCAAAGAAATTCATACACCGCTGTACAGACATCATACATTTGCATAAAGCAATCCTGTTATCTGTGTAACAGTGAGTGGAGAAGAATTAAGTCAAGGTTAGTTTTATTTTACTTTTCACTCTCTAAAATAACTCCAACAATTTCTCCACATGTTTCATTAGGCAGATAAAAGAGAAACAGAGATGATAAACAAATATATGGATGAACGGATGGATGGGGAATGATAGACAGAATGATACATTGACAGAACAACGGATGTGAGAATGGATGGATGGATGGAAGGAATGAAAAATAGAAGGATAGACAGAACAGTAGAACAATGGGTGGATGAATAGTTCAATTGAGCAATAGATAGAATGATATCATGACAAAACAATAGATGGAGGGATGGAACACTAGATGTGTGGGCAAAGGGCATGCTATATAGAATGATAGATAGACAAATGAATGGATAGATAGATGAATGGAGCAATACAATGACATAATTGAATGAATAGACAGATCATTTGATGGGTGGATGGATGGAATAACAGAACAATGGAATGCTAAATAGAATGAAAGCCAGGACAATATAATGAAAGAACAATAAATGGATGGATGATGGAAAGAATGTAATAGAAAAACATAATGACAGAACAAAAGATGAATAGATAAATGCATTGTGCGTATATATATAATGATAAAATGGTACCACAATAGATGGATACATGGATGGATAGATGGAATGATAGGTAGACAGAATAATGGATGGAACTCTGGATGGACGGATGGATGGATGGAATGATAAATAGAAAGACATGCAGAACAATAAATTAATGGATAATAGATAGAACAATAGATTGAATGACAGATTAAACAGACTGGCAAAATAACAGATGGATGGATAGATTCATTGAGCAATAGAGAATGCAAGAATGATAATGACGGATGAAGGGATGGTTGGATGGATGATATAGTGATGACACACCATTGGATGAATGAAGACTTTTAATGAATTAACCTCAAACTCCTCAAAGACTGATGATCTGCTTTCATGATAACCAGCTTCTGCCGAACAGAACCATACACATATGTGCCACTTTAAGTGATGCATGTTTGCGTTAACAGCACAGAGGCTTTGGAAATTTCCCAGACTGCAGTCAAGCATGTCCTTCAGCCTACAGGTGACCCCTCAGCTCTCAGCGTAATTGTTGTAATTACAGTATAATTTGGGAGTTGTTTAGCGCTGTTTCCCTTTTGGGAGATCATTAAACTGTGTGTTTAGTGAGACCTGTAGGCCAGCACTGGCCACAGATGCATGCTCAAATTAGCAGTACAGTCATACTAAGGAAACCAAATGAAACGAGCCTTTGGGTTTACGTGGTGGGTGTTTGCTTGCGCAGCTGGGCCTCATGTAAAGTGTAGCAGGCAGTCATGGGTAATTAGCGCCTACTCAAAAGGTGAGGAGGCATTTCAAAAGCTCATGAAGCCTTTCAAGGGTGATAACTCCACTGGAACACACTTAGGAATTCGGAAAAGGGTAATCCGTTTTGGAGTGGGTAACGGGAAAGATTATGTACTTTTTAATGGGATGTTGAGTGCGGATGTGTTGACATTACGCACTGGGCCACGACGGGTTCAACGATCTCATTTTCCTGTAACATTATCATATAATCCATTTTTAGAGAACAAAAAAAGTAGGGCAGAGCACAAAGTTTTGGTGTGGAAGAACAAATTAGTCCTTGCACATAAACTGCATTGTACCACAAGTCACTGAATTCTAGTGTACCTTTTACGCACTGCTCAAAGTATGTAATATGGTAAAGTGAAGCAATTACAACTCTGTGTAGTCAGTTCATATTCATACGTGTCTCTGCTATATCCCACATGATTTTTACCGTAGATGTAATTTTGATGACACAGCAAAGTAAGAAAGGTTTACAAACTTTAATATGGATAAGATTTTCAGTCCCGTCTCATATTCACCTCATCTGTTTACCTCTCAAGCCCTGTCAGGTTTGATTAGAGCTGACGCACATTTTCAGGTTTCTCCAGAAATATTGGATTGGGTTCAAGCTCAGGCACTGGCTCGACCATTCAAGGATATTGACAGGATTGTCTATAAGCCTTGATGTGTGCTTATGGTCATTGTCCTGTTGGAAGGTGCGAAACTTCTGCACAGATTAAGATTCTGAATGCCCCGGAATGGGTTTTTATTAAGGCTATCTCCATATTGTGGTGCATGCTGCTTAAAAACCCCACAGGATGAGGCTGCTATCACCACACTTTACTTTTGGGATGGGAGCAGTGCTTGCTTTCCTTCAAAAATGATTTGAAAGTAAGCTCAGCTAAACAGTACATCAGCTTTTTAGTCAGCCCTCTAACAAAGCCATTGTCCATCAGTTGCTCAGTTTGGCAAAAAAAGGCCAGCTCTAAGAATAGTACTTAGAGCATTTACTTTACAATACGGGTACACTAATACTTAACTAATAGTGTTAATTAACTTACCTCAATAAGTCAATTCACAACATAATGATATATTCACAAACCATCAGCTGATAATTAATTAATGACCATCATTATTTATAATAGCCATTTATTTTTGCAGATTATTAAACCCTTAAGGACTTTTATAAACATTGATGGTCAGTAATTTAGTTATTAGCTGATGGTTTGCGAATATATCACTATGCTGTGACTTAATTTGTTGAGGCACATCATTAACTCATCGTTTAGTAATTATAGTAATTTACACATGAATTTGCACAAATGCATATCATTTTACCTGTTTTGCCTGAAAGCTAAAATACAATGCTTTGGCTGACTGTGATAAAATAAGTTATTAGGGAATTAATCCACAATAAGATATTGAATAGATAACAGTTCATATATGAACTAATATATTAACCAGACATACTCATTACTTGCTAATGAGGCAATCCTTAATGAATAGCTTAGATAATCATGAGTTATACATTATATTATCTGTGCATTAGTTAAGAATGCACTGATTAGTCTACGTTGTGAAGTGTTACCAGATTTTTTATTTTAATTTTTTTCAGTATTTGGTTTTTGCTCTGATGTGCATTTTCATCTAGACCTTGTAGTAAACGGGTCATATAATACAATTTCAAGTTTTCCTTTTTCTTTGGAGTGTTACAGGCTGTGCATAGATAAGATCCCTAAATTTGCAAAGACTAAAGTCTGAAAACCAAAGAGATATTCTTTAAAAAATATATGACTTCTCCACACCTCCAATTTTCTATGGCACAGAGTGGGTTTATTTTATAACACCACGCAAATGTACACAACGAAAGAGGTGGAATTGCTATTCTCTATTCTATTATTCGAAAGTGAAACTACTTAATTTATGTCTCCAAAAGAGGACACAACCAGAAATTGGGAATTTTTTTTTCAGAACAGTTCAACACAAATATTAGAGTGTATTCAGCGCATTTCCTGAACCTGGGAGCAACCTATGATGGTTATGCACAGAGACCATGGGACAATTCTAACTCTTCAAGGGCAGTCTAGCACTTCTGATTCACAACCTTAAAGTAAGTAACATTTTCTTATTAAAAGAACCTGCTACTTACTATTCAGAAGTGAGTTTTGGGCAGTGAACAGTAGTGCTGTTGATGTTTTTCATTTCTAAGATCACAAATGCAGGCATGGTGTTATGTTCACCAGGCGCAATGCAACGCAATGCTAGAGGTATTCGGCCAATCACTAATACTAATCACTAAACGGTTCTAATCCAATTAGAACGATGAGCTTTGTACAAATTGCCCCATTTCAGAAGGCAGGGTTTAGAGGAGAAACAATAATTTACAGTTTTTTTTTTTTACTTATACCACATAAACACATTGTATTACACCAAATTTGCCACAGGTTCACTTCACTCAAAGTGTGGTAATATGTACAAGCAAAATGTCCCAAATAATACTTATGCAATGGAATCATTTAAGTTTTCTGTTTATCTTTAACACATTTGCAAAGATTTTAAAAACCTGTGTTCTTTCTTTCTTTCTTTCTTTTGTAATGTTCTCACCTCTTACTGAATATAAAAATTTTGGTCATGAAGATTTTTGATATTAAGAATAATTTACATCAATTTACCAACCAATCATAGCATTGCTGATCATGATCTGGGGTATTGATTCATGTGCCCTTTCCTATAAACACAAAAACATGCAATTATCTCAACCAACTACTCAATCCAGATATACAAATCAGATGCATTTGAAGAGCCAAATTAGCCAGAGAGAGCAAATTAGCATGATTGCAAGATCTGGTTTACTCACATTGTAGGATTTCATTCTGTTTCAAGCTTTTGGGGGTCAAAGCAGCACATAATGCTTGTGTTGAGTCTTGCATGGAATTCTGGATGCTTTGATTTTGTTTTCCATTTAAAAAAGTGAAACCACAACCATTTCACAGTCTGTTCACATTATGCCCTTTTATGTTTTTTATTCTTTATTGTTCCATAATTTAAAAACGTTATTTATTTATTTTGTTTACATATTTTACATTATTGCAGCACCTCCTTTTCCAATCTTTCTCAAATGCAAATGTTTACACGAAATGTGCTCTGATTGGTTAGCTGGCCCACACTGCTGTGATTGGCGAACCGCTTAAAGGGGAAATGACACAATAAGATTTAGATCGCAATTTGATCATACAGCCCTAATAGTACCCTTTTAATGAATTTAGATTTGTGTCACTTATATTTATGTGACTTATCAGTATTGCATTGAATGAACTAAGAATCTGCAATCCTTCTGCAACTTTGTCGCTGCCGTTTTCGTCTGCCCGCGGTTTAGATCTCATAGCGCCAAATCAAGACAGATCACAGCAAATGAGAGATGAGAGGAGAAGAGGACAAGGCAAGCTGATGGGAAGATGCAGTCATAAAAAAGAGTGAAATGGAGTCACTGATTGGAGCGAGGGAGGGGGCGAGGCTGAGCACTTGAAATAGAAGGTCTATTTACTGGAGTCTGATTGCATATCCATTCAGAAAGGTCACAACAAGAGGCCCCTGTTTCGTGTCTGTAATCTGGATGCTGCATGCTCTGTAATTAACACATTATTTACATAAGCATGCATGTGAAAACCTCTTTCAGACTTGTCATCTTTCTTATTCGCTCCGACAAACCCTTCAAAGTCTTTATTCTCAGTTTCTTGTTCTTGCAAACCAAACAATCTCAATGCTCACACTTCATTTCTCCACTCGCTTCATTAAATAATGATTTTCTCAGCTTTCTTCTTCCAGGTTTGATCGCATTTGGCTGACGCACTGGAAGTGCTCACTGATATTAACGCTTTTCTGCCACTTCTAAACTACATAATTGCAAATCACTTACAGAAAATTAAAGGCATTTTATTTGATTGGTTTCTGGGTTATGATTAACCACTGAAAATGAATATTCATTCTCTTTAATTCTTAATTACGCTTTGGGTCAGTTTCCGTGGTTATATTTTAGGCCTGAGATTATGAGTTCCCCGCCATTGAAAATCAAACAATAAAAAAAGGAAATTAGAAGATAACATTAGGGATTAGAGCGAGAGCCGGTCTCCTCCTCCAGTCCAAAACAAACCACAGAATGACATTAAGGACAGCTCTGTGTCTTTAGGTCAGTATTAATACATACAGTACTTCTTATTGTCTGTTTTTCCTGAGTGGATTCAAGAGACCTTTGAACATCAAAGCCTCTGCCTTCTCTTTTCTCTTGCGCTCACAGTGTCTCTTTCACCCTGTTTCGTGCTCCTTCTTTTTTGACCCCTGATATGATATTTAAAGTTGCACTTTGATGTTGTTCAGCCTTTTTCAAACTTGTCCTCTCTGTCCCATTCTTCCTTTTGTTTGCATTGTGTTGTGTTGCATTAGCAGTATACTGTTGTCTGCAAACCTCCCATGTCCTTTTCACCTAGAATCTTCTAAACACTCAGCCCTAGGGCTACCGGTCGCTGCTGAGGAAACATACTTCCTGTTGAAACAGGATGTTGAGGTAGGACATATCAACAGGATCCCTATTTCTGTTTATGAAAACCATGACTGGATAATTGCTAATAGATTGTCATTTGGGATGGTACAGTTTCCAAGTAGCTTCCCCTAAATTTAAAGATCGATTCCTAACTCTGTACAATATGCCAAGCAAGCAATTATACAAATTAAACCAATACATATCCAATGGGATTATAGATTAAGATCTGTTACAAGTACATTCAATTGGGCATAGCGTGCCTTAAAAATACAAACAAATACAGCTTGTACAAACATAATTATTTTTTTGAACCAATAGGTAGCTTTTTCAAAAAAGCTCTTTGTCAAAATGTGTTGAAATCCCGAAATAAATTACACACTAATATTGTTTTGAACAATTTGTTTGAAATACAGTATCTTTAAACTTTAGCTGGATGTGCTAAAACATTGGAAAAATACAGCATTTTATGACAGACAATCGTATTTGATTTTTCCAGAGGAAAGGTGTTTGACCCAATTTTTCAAAAAGCAATAAAAAAGAAAAGGGTTTTCAGCATTCTAAAATTGGTTGGTTACCCAAACCATCAGGTCTAATAAACATTTAATCTTCCATTATATCTTCAGTGGTTGGGCACTAATAAAATAGAGCTGTATAGCTAAACTCCTCACTGAATGTGGTATATTAATAATATCGTGTTTAGTTTTAGTTGCATTTGCGCTCAGAGACACAGTTTTAGCATCCTGCGCCTCTGCCAGAGAGGATAAGCTAAAACCACCCTCCTAATCCCTCAAAACTGTGACCAGTAATGTTATGAAAAAGACACCGATGTCAGGGTTCAGGGGAACATGAAAGCTAAATCCTCAGACATTCATTTTAATAATGGTCTCAAAGCGAGGTGTTGAAGCCTAGTCGTGTAATTCCTGACATTTCAAAGTCAATGCAATATCTCATTGTTCCTTGCCTTCGCATACTGAGACAAGAGTTGGATTAATTGTAAAGTAGATGTATTTGTGGGTGTGTGTCAGAAACGGAAAGTGAGCCAGACTGGTCCAAAAGGATAAGAACAATTGGCCTCAAAGTCTCATGCTTTATTTTCAAAGTGAAATAAAGCCACCTTGATATGGATTTCTTTGAATTATTTACTGGAGTATTGTCAAGTATATAATTTTATTTTGTCCATCACTCAGTCTAATGGTGTTGCAATAAAAACATGCACTTATAAGTAATACTACTACTACTACTACTACTACTACTACTACTACTAATCATAATAATAATACAACTGCACTTGCTTATGTATAGCCTGTTGAATAGCATATGTTAGGTTCAAATAAATTAGAAATATTTATTTATTAATTTACAAATAACATTTTTATTTACAAATGTAACTTTATTTATTTATCTATTGCACATCTTCTTATCATACTGTTCAGAAGGGTCTTCAAACTTTCTCAGGCACTTCCTCTGTGAAATTCTGGAATACTTTAAAATTGCCAATAAACATTTCACATTTTAATGCAAATCCAGCTTTCATCAACATACTGCAGGAATGCAGAAGCATTGCACAGCATTTGCATGAAAAAAATGTTCCACGATTTGCTTTTTAAATAATCAAATTCTTAAATGTCACACTGAAAAGAACGCTAATTTAAAGCATAAGACTGTCTGGAATCTTTAATTATGAATTTCAGTTGGTTAAATAATTATATATGTTTTTTTTTTTCATAAATGTTCATAAATTCATTTTGTACAAGTAGCCTAATTTTACTAATTCCTTATATCACATTTATATATGAAGAATATACAGTATTTGCAAAAACATATCACTTTTTTATGTTATAATTTATGTTATGTTATGTTTTCATTTTGTTTTGTACTTAAATAAGACAAGTGCAGTTTGAGATTACTTGAAATGCACAATAAAAAACTTTGCGCATATATATATATATATATATATATATATATGTTATGGCGTGACAGCAAAATGAGAGAGGTTTATCATAAATGTTAATGGTGTTTTCACACCATAGGACCAATTCATACGTCATATATATATATATATATATATATATATATAAAAATATTCACACATCGTTCTTATACTTTCACACATGCATATACAGTGTCAAAAAGACTCCCTGCTGAGTCATAGTATTTTATGTGGAAAGCTGGGAAACGGTACTTGATGACATCTCAGTTCAACAGAGTAGAGAAGTGAGGGGAAAAAACTTGGATAGAGACACGTGGATAGAGAGGCGAGAGCCCATGGGAGTCTGCCTGCAACACGGGAAGCGGTAGTTGAAAGCAGGGAAAAGTAAGATTAATGATGGTGGGTGAGGACTTCTCAGGACGGCGAGACTAACACTGATCTCTGGTCAGGCCACAATTCTCCTTACATCCCTGTGAAACACAGAACCTGTGACTTCGTGTCTGCACTGTCCATTCTGCTTTTGTCTTTTACTATAAACACAAAACAGAGAACATGCAACCGACCTATAGAACTTTGTCATTTTGTAGTGGTGTCTATTATTAGCAAGTGACAGAAGAACTTGTAGGGGTTGAATCTTACATATCTGTAAGAATAGACTGATATAAGTCTGTCTCCGATACAGTCTTAATTTAAATTGCCAATATTATTGTTAGATCCATGCCAGGCTCCACTCTCACTCAGTAACAGCGTTCACTCTCACCAGAAGAATCACCATGCAATCATACAACCACATACTGTAAAACCAGACACAACCTCTCATTCAGTGTCTGAGCTCATTTCTCAGCAAGTAGACTAATCTCTGGCAAGACTAAGTTCTATTACGATTACTTACCTTTATACTTACCCAGTGTGTGATTTCCTTGTGTACTCCTCGCTCTGTGTGTTCTCTCCAGGCTCCTTGGAATCCCTCCTGTGTATCCTGTTTCGTCAAAGTGTGGTGTGTGGTGTTAAGTTTCATATATGTTGTTGTCTCCGTCATCAGTCTGTTCTCTTGCGATCTCCAGAACCTACAAGATAAAGACATAATAATAAATAATAAGAATAATAACAAAATGTTAAAAGCTAAAAGTGAAAGTGAAGGTCTCACAAAATTATATTGAAAATGGATATTTGTAAAAATGAACTAGAGATGACTGCAGAGGTAATCTTAATAGTCATTTTTTAAGTTAAGTAAGTAAAGTAAGGAAAAATTATAATATAAAAGTAAAACTGAGCATACACAATTACATATCCAAAACTAATAAAATAAACTAAAACTAACAATATGCTACCAATATTTTGTGCATCCCTACATTTTAGTAAAACATTGTCAAAATATATATGATATATAGATATTTTATAAATTAAACTGTAAGCCTATCTGGAATCCTAACTGAATTTCATAATAAAAAAATATTTATTTATTTATTTATATATAATGGTTTTAAATCGAGCATGCCGATTTCGAAAATGATCATGATCCCAAAAACACTATATTCATAATATATCACAATTGCCCACAGAAAGACTTCTTGCTTTGGTGTTGCTACAACTGTGCCAACAAGAAGATACACATGGAAGACAATCCAAGCTGACCATCAGAAGACAGTTTGTCAGAGAGAAATATGAAATAATGCTTATTGTCTTTCACTATAAAAGCAGATTATGAGAGTAGGTGTGGAAAGTGCATCCTTTTTGCTTGAATGTGCTTCTGCCATACTTTTCTCTCATGCTCAGATCAAGATTCACATCACAACAATCACAGTTTTTCAAGCCAAAAAGCTCAAAGCATCCAGAACCCTTAGGCAACTCTAAAGAAACATCAAAGATATGGATACCAGAGTTAATTCGCTGAGTATTCTGTATGTTTTAGGTCTGTAGTATATTGATGTGCATGTAATACTATCATCAGCGAACTTAAATAAAAGCCAGAAATCTATCTTTCAGCATTCCCATTCTCATCAATATACCGAAAGAAAACAAAATAGGACTTTAACTCAGAAATTGCTAGTAAATATCTAGCAAGCTGAATACATTTATATAGTATTTTCTTATGCAATGTATTCCAATATTTTTTCACCCTATCTTTGACTAAATTGCTCAACAAGCACGAAACACCCAATAGTATATGATTTGAAGTCTGCTATCTTTGCTTGGTGCTCAGTTCAAGATTACCTGAGCCTTAAATATCATGTGACTACAGACTAAACCCTCTGAGTCAGTCACAGCACAATATGAACCGAGTTCCCCTGCCAAAGATGCACCATAATAGGCATAATAAACTTTTCCTAAACTGTTTTACCAGTTGCTGTTGTATTGGCCAGTTGCTGATTTTTCCTATAATGCATTGGCAAGACAACTAACCTTAGACAGAATGTGCAGTTCTGTACTGCCAAATGGCCATCATGAATCAAGAATTTGGCTTTGAAAAGCACACCGTAGGCAACTAAGTCCCTAGGAGGCAGAAACGGACACAGATCTTCTTGCGTCTTTGTCTTTGTTTCAGGACGCAATCACCTCCAGCTGAGCAACAACAGCAGAGACCGCACTGCTGGAGGAAACTGCAGACTTTAATAGGATTACTCAGACATACGCTAATCGAGTAAGCGCAGGTGGAGAATTAAAAAGATCACAAGCTCTAGACAAACTGAGAGACACGCTTAACATGGAGACACCGTTACGCAAACATCTTCGAAAAGTATTCTCGACTTATGTTGGGTTTGGCCATTGCTACTTGTGAAACCTTACTCACAGTGAATATATGGCCCACTTTTGACCTCCAGTTCACTCAACCTTCCCTTTATTTGAAAAGCAAATGTTGTCACCATTTATTCACCCTCAAGTCATTCCAAACCTGTATGAGTTTCTTTTTGTTGAACGTAAAGGCAGATATTTTGAAGTATGCTGGTAGTCAGTTGATGGTCACCAAGAGTATTTCTTTCCATGTATTAGAAGTCAATGGGGACCACCAACATCTTGGTCCTAAGTCCTTTCCGCGAGAGGAAAACAGATCTACACGTGAAGCAACTGGGCTCGCAAGCTCATTTCAAACCCTAGCGTGAGCATGATATTCACGCAGTCGTGTGCTTGATCTTCTTTCACCTGCTCGCTCAAACACTTTTATTTTTTATATCTATATGTGTGTGTGTCTTTAAAAAGCCTATTAATAAAGTATCTGAAGAAGATCTACTTTGAACAATATATTAAATTACACTAAATAAAGACAAAATCAATAAGAAATAAATAAATAAAACAAGCTAATGAAACATTAACTAATATATGGTCCAATGCCATGTTTTAAGTTAAGTGAATGAATCATCTTATAAGAGGCATCCAATAGCCTACTGACTTCAAGTGGTGGACATTAACGGAGTAGTTTTACTTCGTTACTGTACTTAAGTACATTTTTCAAGTATCTCTACTTTACTGGAGTAGTTTTATTTTTAGCAACTTTTACTTTTACTTCATTACATTCCTAAGCAAAGGATCGTACTTTTTACTTCACTACATTTCATAAAACATATCGTTACTTATAGATCACATGCTCCGAGCTAGACGCAGACGAGCGATTCATTAACGAACTGATTCTTTTAAATAAACCTTTTCAATCGTTTCGCAAATCGCACTAAATGATTCATTGTCGAACTGGAATGATCCGTTTGCAGCTGTTCTGGATTCGACAGCTCACTGATTCAAACGATCCGTTCAGAGCGAGTCTCCAGTGAACCGAACAAATGGCGCGTGTCACTGATGATGCGTAAAGTAAGTTACTAACTTTAACTGAAAAATCATATTTAGGTAGAAATTGTAAGTTTGTTACACTGCAGTAAAGGGTGATCTATTTAAGTCCACTGAAAGGAATGCAGACACTTCAACATCAGTGTCTCTAAGTCAAAAAACGTTCATATTCCCTGCTGCTGTAACGTTAGCAGTTTTATTAAAATGCTACGCATTTAGCCCAAGTCTGTTTTTATGTTGTTTATCAACAGTATACATTTTTTATATTGTTTGGATGAACTAGCCGATTAGACAGATATGAATGTTTATTCATAACCATATACTGAAAATAAGTAGGTCTAAATATTGTTATCTAATGTTAATGCTGATTAATTAGCTAACAAGCTTGCTGGTGCTAATTTATAGTCATTTTTAGATAATGTCCAAATATTTTTTCTATATAACATCTGAGGGGAAAGAAAGGATGTGATATTCAGGTAACTACAGTAATTAACAGTTGTGTGTACGAGTGTGAAGTAATGTCCTCTGGGAGTGTTTACAACA
>JAUMHQ010000069.1:15488720-15508932 GCA_032361165.1 Enteromius paludinosus
CAAATGTATTATAAACATACTAGTCGAATTTCAAGCATATTTTAAATACATTTAATACTACGTCTTTTTCACCTGGGGAGCGGTAATCAAGAGCTTCCTCTTCTTCATTCTCTCTCCACTCTTTCAGTCTCTGTTGTTCTAGAATTGCTCTGAATGTCAATGAAGTGATTATATGTAAATGCATGCTAACAGCTCATTATATATATATATATATATATATATGTATGTATTACTCTTTCAACTTGGTGCTCCCACTCTTTTCTTTGTGTCTCCTTTCCATGCCACAGTGTCAGAGACTGCATGGGCAATACAGAGGTGACATTTCAAGCAGACAGATTAGGCCCCACTCCAATTAATTTCTCCTCCCTTCCCACCGTTAAATACACAATCAGGCAAAGGCAAAATGTCAGCAAAACAAACGAGCAACTGCCACATGACTGACAATTACCGCAAAGCGGCTCAGAAATGCCAATATGTTGAAAGCGCCACCGCCTCCTGAGATGAATGAAGGGGCAAAAATCCTTGTCTGGGGCTGTGGAGTGTGTGCGCATGTGTGTGTGGTTTTGCCAAGTTCAAGCAATTATGCAGCACTGATCTTTTTGTACTCTATCCTTAGGATGTGCTGTGTAGAGCGTCTTTGCTAGCGGGAGAAAAGCTAAAAGTGTCTTTTTTGTTCCATCAAACATCATTTGAACATCTCTATCTGCTCCTGTCAATATGTCATATTAGCGCAGGTATTCTCTTTAATACTGTCGTTCTTACATCACGATGAACTCTGCTTCTTCAGTAATGCTGGGAACATGATCAGCAGATTTTTTAGTTTATAGAGCTCAATTACTGCTGGCATTGAAGAAATAGTTCAACCAAAATTGTTTCTTTGCTTATATATATATTTATGTATTTATTTATTTATTATACTCAGGCCATCCAATATGTAGATGATTTTGTTATTTTGTTTCTTAACCGAAACGGATTTGAGGAAATTCTGCATTCCATCACTTGCTCACCATGGATGGATGCTATTGTTACGTATTCTGTGTGTTCTGTTTAGTTTTTTTCCACATGTCTGCCTTTGCCCTTATTTGGTGTTTCCTGTCCTTGATCTGTTCATTGTGTTAATTTGTTTCCAGCTATCCTCCCCAGGTGTCTTGAGTTCTCCCTTCGTAATGTCTTGTATTTACAGTGTGTTTGTTTCTATTTGCTCTGTCCTGTCTACTCATTGCAATACTGTCGTTCATGTCCAAGGTGCTCTTATTTGCTCATCTATTCCGGCGTTCCCTTGCTTCCGTGAGCAAAGCGTAACAGCTATGAAGTGAATGAGTGCCATCAAAATAAGTCCAAACAGCTGATCCCAATGAACCACAAATAATGTCAGTGTCAGTTTTTCTTTTTCTTTTCTTTTTTTTTTTTTATTACATTTAAATAATTTTTCAATTTGATAAAATCAGGCTTAATGCTGTAATTTATATTGAATGTTTTTATCTAAAGTCATAATTTCTAAATGGTTTACAATTAACTTTCAAATATAAAGCATCATTTACAGTATAGCTGTATTATATGAGTTTATATAACTGTATGTAATACTTAATATACTACTGTACTAATAAATACTCTACTGTAGTTATATTGTATTAGAGTTTAAAGAATTATGCATTTACACTTTAGCATAGGATTTTTTTTTTATCATGTTTTCTCGCTTAGTGCTGAAAAAGGGTATCATCCACTACTTTATAATGATGGTTGAAAAGCACTTATTTATCAAGAAAAGAGTAATTGAAAGTTTTGGCAGAGAAGTTTTGTTTTGTCACTGTTTTACCAAAATAGCAGTTTTTCCTCCACGTTGTAAGCTTCTCATCTGACAGATGCCTGCTCTGCTTGGAGGTGTTTGAAAGGTGACAGTGTCACCAGAGATATAGAGATGAACATCTGCAGTGGAGCTCCCTCCCTGTGTGGAGGTAAAACAGAACAAACCCACGATCAACACAACCACAGTTTCAAGCTGTTTCTCTTGGAAAACAATTCAACCGGAACGACAGAACAGCATCTCTCCCTGCCAGGCCATCTGTTGCACCCTTAAAGCCTACAGCATGCCCTTAAATGAGAAACACACAGAGTCAGAGATGGAAAAATATCCCCCAGAACGAGTTTAAGCATAGGGGACGGTGCTACCAAATGACATCAGAGAAGAGTAGATGGAAAGAGAACTACAGATCTCTCTCCAGTTCTCTTTCCACTGGAGTGAAACACAGCAGTTTTTGTTTTGTTTGTTTTTTCAGCTCTTAACATATATATATATATTACATATTTTACTTTAGCTTACATATCAAAAATAAGAATGGTGATCAGAAACTCTTTAAAGCAACAGACAACTTTTTAACAGACCAATCAAGATCACATTTTAGAGATGCTTTATGAATATTTATGATATCACAACATTCTGAATATACAAAATTGTATAAATAAAATATAAAAGCATAGTATACAGTACATTTATTTATTATTTGTATTTTTAATAATAAAAACAAATTTGAACATTTCAATAATAAAAAAAAATAAGAAGAATTTTCGCTAACACTGTCTAAAATACCAATTTGCCTAAGGTATTTCCAAACTGTTGGAGGTCACTGTATGAGATGTGCATATGTGTATATGAGATACTGTGTATATGTTGAAAGAATAGTTTACTCACATATTCAGTCTTTCATCATTTTGACACTTATTACTCTGGCGTTTCTTTGCCAGGGTTTCACCTTTCAAAGCCAGTCTGCATTAACATCTGTTTTGAGCTCTGATAACAGCGCCGGCCTTTTCAACGCCCAGAAATATCAAGTCACTCAAAACACATTGTTTATGACGAACGAGGCTCTGGGCTGTGACATGAAAGGTTATAAATAATTATTTCCCCAGTCAGATGATAAATCAAAGACTGAGGCATTTTAGAAACACAATGGGCTTCCCTCTTTATGTACACTCATATTTTTATACTGTATCCTGGTTGTGTTGTAGAGAAGCATCTAAAGAAGACTCTCTCTCTCACACACATGCTGGTTTTCTCTCTCTTGCTCTCTCTCTCTCTGTCTGCTTTGGCGTCTTCCATTCTCTATCTAAAGCCTTTTACCTTTGCCTACAGGTGACAAAGACAAGGTGCGTGGGAAATCTCTTTGTGGCTTGTGAGAAATACTGAACTGGAAAGGAGACAGGGACTGTATGTAGGTTGTATTGAGAGACAAATAATCACACGAAGAGGAAGTGAAGAGGAAATCTATGTTCTATAAATAAATATAATATACAGTGGGGCAAAGTATTTAGTCATCCACCAATTGTGCCAGTTCTCCCACTTAAAAAAAAAATGAGAGAGGCCTGTAATTTTAATCATAGATAGACCTCAGCTATGAAGCCAGAAAATCACATTGTAGGATTTTTAAAGGATTTATTTGCAAATTATGGTGGAAAATAAGTATTTGGTCAATAACAACATTTCATCTCAGTACTTTGTTATATACCTATTGTTGGCAATGACAGAGGTCAAAGTTTTCTGTAAGTCTTCACAAGGTTTTCACACACTGTTGCTGGTATTTTGGCCCATTCCTCCATGCAGATCTCCTCTAGAACAGTAATGTCTTGGGGCTGTCGCTGGGCAACACAGACTTTCAACTCCCTCCAAAGATTTTCTATGGGGTTGAGATCTGGAGACTGGCTAGGCCACACCCAAGACCTTGGAATGCCCGGGCAGTGTGTTTAGGATCATCATCATGCTGAAAGACCCAGCCACATTTCATCTTCAATGCCCTTGCTGATGGAAGGAGATTTTCACTCAAAATGTAACGACACATGGCCCCATTCATCCTTCCATTTACATGGATCGGTCGTTCTGGTCCCTTGGCAAAAAAACAGACCCAAAGCATGATGTTTCCACCCCGTGCTTCACAGTAGGTATGGTGTTCTTTGGATGCAACTTACCATTCTTTCTCCTCCAAACATGACAAGTTGAGTTTTAACCAAAAGTTCTATTTTGGTTTTATCTGATCATATGAAATTCTCCCAATCCTCTTCTGGATCATCCAGATGCTCTCAAGCAAACTTCAGACGGGCCTTGACATGTACTGGTTTAAGCATCTGGCATACAAATTGTATTAAATTTTTGGAAATATATATATATTTACAGTATATATATATATTTAAAAAAGAAAACAATTTTAGGAATCAAATCCAGTTGAGAAGCCATATTCTAGTCCTCTGTTATTTCCTCCTTGATGTCTGAATTAGAGATTAGACAATTCGGACAAGTCATAAACAGCCTGCCACAGCTGTCTGTTTAAACGAGAGACGGGAGTTTCTCGCTCTGTCTTCAGGTATCAGGGCTTATTAGACCTGTGGAGCTCCGAAAGCATGTCAATTATGCAGCTCACTCCACTGCCTCCAGGAACATAAACACGCAGATCATTGACACAGTCTGATTTACATTCTGTATGCCGCATAGATTTCTTTTGGAATGAACTGGGGTAAGATGAGAAATGAAGTGAGAATCATACATCTGAATGTAAATTAGCCATAATCAATATCCTTGTGGTTAATGGTTATTGATAAGGATAGGAATGTGTTACGTCAATTTATTCACTATGTTAGTGATGTATGGAATACTGTCAGGGTGAGTTTGAAAAGCCTACTGGCCAAACCAAAGGTTTGGTTTTCATATATAAATTCTGGTGTAAGGCTAAAAATGCAATAATCACATGATATATCTTTCATTATTTCTCAGACATTACATTTCTCAGACATGTTTCTGAGCTGTGGTCAAAAACAGCTCCACTAAGAGCCTGAGCACAGCCAGACATACTAATGTTTCAGCTGCTGTGTAGTTATATTTCACCATTGCATTGTTGTCTTTAGACTAAATTGTTAAGTCCCAAGGTTTTTTACCTGGTTAATTATACACGAGAAGGTGCGCAAAAAGAGAACTGGTTTTCATAAAAAAGTTTTCATGACTTGGATATTTTTTATTCTCTCTCTCTCTCTACAAAGGTCAGAAACACATCATTTATGCATAATACATGACTGTGCTTCTTTCCAGTTTCCATGTAGTGGAATGTACTACTTTCAACAAATCTACATTTGTGACCATTTAAAGAAATTGTTATAAACTACTCCAAAAAGTACCAACATGGCAAAAAACAGACCGTTGTCTCAGTCAGCGTCATGAACTTCTCGATGTACAGCCACGGTGATTCCCCTCTTCTGCCATCTTTCCAAAAAATAATAATTTCTTGGGTGTTCGCCCAAGCATGTCACGCGTCTGGTGCAGAAGGTGGCGCTAACACTAAAAAGCTCATTGCCAACCGCAGTAAGAAGTCACTGACATTAATCCGGCTGCACTATGGTTGTGGTGTCATGTACTGATCTAGGATCAGTGATCGCTAGCATTTCCATTTCCGATTTGTGCTTAAGCGTCAGAAATGCTTAGGAAAATGTAACGTTAGCTTGTGTGGACGCTACCGCACTACCTGAAATAAAGGAGCTTCGTTACTAAAAAGATATTTGATTCGGAAAATAGTGATGCTACCAACACACTTCTGAGAAATGTAGTTAAACTAGTAGCGTCACTACTTGTAGCGACGCTTCTGCCCATCACTGCATGTTAACAGATACTAGTCAGACAGTGTACTAATAATCTAATGATGGTCAGTTGACTTGTAGTTCAAAGTCACTTATTGTCAAAAAATTGTTCAAAAGGGGCCATCCAAATAAAGTATTACCAAAAAGACAAATTTGGAGAAAAATGCAGCATTACAAATGGCTCCTCTGGAGTGAATGGTTGCTGTCAGTCCAATCAGAGTGCAATCCACATGACTTCAATCAGTGAGGTGAAAAGCTGTGTGTTTGTAAGAAACAAATCAGTCGTTAAGGTGTTTTTACTTGAAACTGTCCCTTCTGGGGGATATATGAATATCTGTGAACCCCCAAACAATATGAACATCTATCCAAGTTGTATCAGGAGAGAAACATGCTGCGATGACAAGTAATGTGGTGCTTAATTTCTCCAAATCTGTTCAGATGAAGAAACAAACTACAGAATTCTGTCGGCAAACACAGATAATGCTTACACTCCATTTTTCCAACTCAAGTTCCCAGATACCCTAAGCTTGACTGTCTTGTCACGGCTTATTTGATGAAGATTACCCTGTCAGTGTAATTCAGTGCCATTACAGCCAGGGCACACCTATAAGAGCACTTAAAAAGCCAGACGACTCATCATAGACTAATTCCGTCAGACAGAAGGGCTTTCTCACAGCCTTCCTTCACAAACCCAAGATCAAACGGAGAAGCCAGGGGCTGCAGTAGCTGTTGTTCTCGATTTCTCTTTTCTTCCCCCCTTTTTCGCCCTCTCCTACCAACAAAGTGCTTTGTTCTCAAGAGAAAATGATTGTCACCGATGGGAGTAGTTCTCAGATTTTCTAAAGCATCTGGAGAGTGTCAAAAGAGGAGGTGCTGTCAAAGTGAATTATGGGATAAGGCTGCCATTTTTTCTGACTTTTGGAGACACTAATGTGACACCTGGAGTTTCATATGTAGCAAATATTCGGAAACTTTTCACAAATGGATCCTTAACTTTGTTTGGTGTGCTTTGTGACGCAAAATCTGCCATTAAAGCAAAGTATTTGGGTCATATATCTTTCCTAATGTAATCTGTCACTTTTACTCTCGGGATGTTATGACTGACAATGGCAATTGTAAAGATCAGCTGGGTTTTGACTATCAGGAGAATGTGTTCTGAGAGCAATGCCGGTATAGTTTATTTAAAATCTAAGCATACAGCATCTGATTAGCTGTAATAAATCTCTATAAACTTTAAATTGTGAAAGAGCTCTTTACAGCTTTGATTATCTCCCTGTCAAGCCCTTTTGCATTGCGAAATGTTGCTAAATAGCATTATGGGTAATGGAATTCCACTGATTAAACACAGGGTAAAATTATGATGAACTCACTGTGTGAAAATGGGACGGGGGAAAGATGATGCTCATTCTGAACTCCCGTCTGCGATTTGTTTAGTCGTCTGAGTTAAAGCTGCATTTATGGCCACTCATTCCGTTTGTTTGGAGGAGATAACGATGTGCCTGTGGTTCATTTAGGAGATGCACTGAGATTTAATTTACCTTATGGGATAGTGAAAGCAATTAAACTGGGAAACATTTTATGTTGCAATTACTATAATTTCATGTTATTGCTCACACAAATTGGCAGATATTATAGCAATGCTCATTTGTACTCTGAATTGGGAGTCTTTGCTTATGTAGACCTGCCTTTTGTTTAAGGCAACTGAAAGAGCTGGAGAGTTTAAAATTACCTTTGGGGGCAATGGGTTTAATTTTTTTTTTTTTACATTCACGTTAAAAAAAGCTAATAGTGTTTATTGCAACCATTCTTTTTTTCTATGGATAATCAGATGTAGGTGGTTTTGGAGGGAGGGATTTTCTCATTGATCAATATTTCAGTCTCTTTTGAAGGGCAGATAAATAGTTAGTATTTTAATATACAAAACAATTGCACATTTAATGTACTTTTGCATCTAGGTTGAATGTATCTGATTAAAATGTATTGAACTCTGTGATATTGTGAATATAATTAGAATTTATTTTCTTGTGTTATATTTTAAAGCTGAATCTTCAGCAGCCATTACTTATTCTAGAAAACATACATTTTGTTCTGTTGTAGGAAACACCAAAAATCACAACCTAGTAATCAGACCACAGACAGCAACATTTGAAACAGGAGATATTTTTTATTTATTTTATTTTTTTTGTGTGTGTAAGAGTGTTAATGGCCATGCTCTCTGCCTGATATGAGTTTCCAGCAGAGCACAGATTCTTTTAAATAGTCAATAAAACACATTCTTTCTTCACAGCCTTCCACTGACTGCCTTCCTCGATGGATTGTGTTTATGAAAATGCTCTGAGAGACATCTGGAGTTGCTATTGATGGACAAATAGCAACACAGATGTACCTTATTGATCCCCCCCGAGAAATAAGCATGAAGGCTTTTAGCCACTTAAAACTGTCATCGCAAGTTTGTCAACAAATAAATCTCTTAGCAAATAAATGGTTGGAACTCTGGGTTTTTTGGAACGGATTACAGGCAGCAAGTTGTCTTTCTGTTACAGAGACTTTGCCAGTATTTAATGTTAACTGTCTGTAAATTCAGACATTCATTGTTCATTGTTTAGGTGAATAGATCCACCAGGGTTAACAATCCACTGTCATTGAACTTTACGGTCACTGACAGGATGTAACAATGATGGTGTCTAATTAGAATGTAGCAATGGGGAGATATTGAGCGTTAAATGTGTCCTTACCGGATGAAGTGTTGTTTACTCACAGCTGGTCATGCATTTGAAATCATTATCATAATAATGTGCAGTGAACACTGTGTGGTCTGGGAAGCTGCTCTGTTCTCTGTTTATAACATTGCATACACTGGAAATAACTGCAACTGTTTTAGATTGTCTTATTAATTACAGCAATTGATTACAGGGCAGTAAACTGTGTACAATCTGAGAGCATTGGTTCTTAAAAAGACAATATTCCACTCAGTGTCTATGGTGCCCTTGATTAAATTTAATAAGCATTAAATGTTAATGTAGCAGTACAGCTTCATGTTCAGCACCTTGGTCAGTGGCAAGGACAATCAGCACCATGGACAAGGCCAAATATAACAATTGGCAAAATAACAATGGACCATGCAGGGGCCTGTTTCATAAAGCAAGTTTAGATAAGGCAGGAATATTTCAGACATATTTTGAACCAAATTCACCAACAATAATCAGACTAAATTAAATAAAGCTCTTTTTGTAAACGTGTTTATATTTTAACATTTTATAGATTTTAATATAGTTCAAAAAGTAGTATAGTAATGTACAGTATGGATACTATATAACTACTACAAATGTACAACAATTTTTATTTTAAAAAATATATATTTATTATATTATACAAAATCAATAATAATAAATTGACTTCCAATGTAATCCACTTTCAAGTATTATTAAAATTTAATTTTATAGTCCAGCTCTTTACCCCTCCTCCAAAAATATATATGAAAAATTATGTGTGTTAAATAAGTTGGACCATACTCATATCTACATATGTCTATAGTATCCAAACTTGAATGTTGGCAACCAGGCATTCACCATCTTGAATCAAACAAGGTTGGTTTCTGAATTGTGAGCGAAGCACTAACAGAAGTAAAGCCATATTAGAGACTTAATGCAGTAATGCGAATAACAATGAATCTCTCAGCGAGAGGTGATGGGAAGAAGTTTGCGCTTTGAAGTTTAAGTTTTGGACGGCAAAGGATGTCAGGCTGAAGTTAATGAGCAGGATTTAGTTGAATGCTAAAAACTGCTGAAGTAAAACTACATGATTAGTTGAGAAGTGCATTCAAAGCAGGCCCAAAATAACCATGTGGGAAAAGATGAATGTTTTTGTATTGGACAGTTGAAACGCATTAATATTGCATGCATAAATAGCCCATTAGAGTGGGCTTTAAAGAAATCAGATTCTTTGCCTTCTTGCAAATCCATTTAAAAGTAAGGTCAAAAGGAAGTCATGGATGTAATGAACTGATAATTGTTCTCAGCAGGTACATTTGGAGCCTCGTCAGGACACGGTTACTCTACATTGCAAATGTACCATAAATCCCAGCGGGGCGAGAGAGAAAATTGTAATAAAATCAGTGATCATTTGAAATAGGTGTTGAATAACCGCCCTGGTGATTGGGGGTTGCACACAGTCAGTCAGCGGAAAGCAAAGGGCATCTTTCAGGAGACTGCAAATTACTTTTGTTCAATTAAATCTCTATGGAAATGATGTTCTGAGCTATTAACCATGGCTTTTTGTTGTTCATCTGCTGAATATATATGAGTCGTGTGACCCATGAAATGTCAGCAAATATATAGAAATGAAGCAGCACAGACTGAAAACAGCCTGAAAATTCAGACCACCTGAATGTAAATATATGCGAGAGAGGAAGCATCATTAACACTAGTCACCCATTGCTAAGTTGCTATGTGCATTAAGAAGATTGTTCACAGAATTTATTTTGTATTTTTTTTAATGACCATTCACTCACCCTTAAGTTGTTGCAAATCTGTCCCAAGCATTCACAGTCATTCATCCTCATTGACCTCCAATGATTTAATCATGGCAATATATTCATTTTTGGGTGAACTATCCCTGTTTCTCAACCAATCGGCAGCATCCCTAAATATATCTAGAGTAAATTCTCGGCCTAGTGCCCATCTCAGAGAGGACAGCAGACTGGCTTCTTTTTTTTTTTTATCACTAAAGGAGGGCCGAAGGAAGAGGTCTTAAGCTGGACTTTTGGCACCTCCATCCCTCCTCTCTGTTCTCTCACACCATTTGGCTCAGAGACAAGTCTGGCATCCTTTTACTCTGCCAGATCGCTTTTAATTGTTGGCCCAAGTGGTGTAGTTATTTGGATTATCTTGTTCTCTTTGAGGAAAAACAAGTGTCATGTTGTCTCTTGGACTGTCTTTCTGTTCAAGGTCCTTTCAGAGGACACCATTGCAATGCAGTGTGATCATTTTAAACACAAGTGCATTTTTAGGAGATGGCATAAGCACCAAATGTCTCATGCCTCATTTATAATGTGAAATATTCAAATGCATCACACCATGATCTGTCAACCTGTGTCGCGTTGACATTAGAATGGTAGAACTGTAATCTTTAATTGTAGGTAAACAATTCCTTTAATTTAGAAACTTGGTGCTTTGTGAAGCAGAGAAATTATTGCAAGTATGTCTTATTCATTTCAATGCAATAAGTAGTTAAAAAAATTTTGGACGTGAAATAGATTATGCCACTATAACAGAGATGTGTAGGCGGGGGGTGGTGTAAAGACCACATTGGCAGAGTGAATTTGTAAAAACAAATTAGCTAAGTAAATTGGTCGTGTTTAATCTGTACTTGATTGCAGTGCCTATAGACTAATCTATAACTATATCATCTCTCAAAGTTTTGAAATCATTAACCTGGCAAACTTTGGCAAATCTATCAAGTACAGTAGCTCTACCAAAAAAGCACACATCAACCCAGTAAACAGATCTTTTTCTAGGTAGACAGATTGAAAACACAGTGTGCATTTTAGCTGCATAAAGCCATTCCATCAGCAATTTCCGCCAATTTTATGCATTTTTGTGAGCATCAGACAGCCAGCGAATAGACTGAGGGTGGTCCATGGTTGTGCTGTCTGGGACTGACACAATGACTGAGTCACAAACCAGTCTTCCCTAAAGACCGTGCTCATGAAGAGCAGAGTTAATCTGGGAAAACGCTGTATCGATCTTAAGCTATAATTGTACAACTCTATAATGAATCAGAGAAATACCCAAACTTTTAATTCACTGTGGTCCCCACAGTTTTCCTCAACCCTCCCCTCCTATTGACTTTCTCCTCCTCTGTGCTCGCTCTCTTGATAACCGGTAGTCCTTGAGTCTAAAAATAGTGTCAAATTATAGTTCTTTGGCTGGTTTGACTTCTGAATTAATAGCTCCAGTCAATCACTGTCCCTGCCACCACATGCTGCCTTAGAAGTGGAAAAGGTAAAGTTATTTGGGGACAGCAGCATGGTAAGGAGTCGTACTTACACATCCCTGTCGGCGGAGATTGCCCCGACTTCCATTGATTTTGAATGTTATCCAGGGTTAGTTTGTGGGGATGTTTGACCCAGCTGAGAGCAGGCGCCGTTGGCCGCAGCGAGGTGTAATTACGCCGCCCACCTCCCGTAGAGCCACACAGATGCTAGTTTCTACTAAACGCCATTAAGAACACAGATGACATACGGAGGGCTATTTTAGGTAAAAGGATGAAGACCACAGCAAGCAGCCGAAAAGTAAGTCATCCCTGCATGGGACAGACGGCAGACAGTGAGGAATTGAGCTTAGCTGATCAGAGAACCAGCGAGACTCGCTCTGGCAGACAGGAAGATTCATTCAAACGTATTAGCCTTAGAGTCGTTTGCATTTTGGAAGCTCTCCAAAGTTAAAATATCGCCGCTCTGGAGCCGAACGCGCAACCATGCTGGGTAAGGGTCATTTGGAATCAATTAAAATTGACTTTATGGAGGGAAAGTCAACGATCAAGTATGAATAGAATTATTACGTTGGCTTTGTTTGTTTTTTAAGAGTGCCGCATCATTAATTAATGAGGGCAGACACAGCACGTGGTCTTTGGATAAAAACAGCGTTGCTCATATAAAACGGCCAATCAGCAAACAGTGAGTGGATTTTTAGGGCTAAATGGTTGCAGCGGTGAGGAGTAATCAAGGGAACGTTTGAATATTCAACCCCTGGGCCCGACATCTAATTCCTTCTCTGGTTGGCGCCTCTCATGAGAGGGAATGTGACAAAATAGCAGTGAGCGGGGAAGCGGGAATTTGCATTTTAATGTGCCTGTCGGAATCACTTTGGTGGGGAACATTGGTAGGCAGGGATTTGGCAACCCCAAGGGTCAACAGCAAACAAGCAGGATAAGCAGCCCACTGGAAACGGAAACCAAAAGAGGTGGAGTTGGGCTGCTTTGAATTAAAAGGAGCGAGGAGATGTCGAAATGACACCAAAGTACAATAACATGACGACGGTTGGGAGAGCAATAAATAAACAGCTAAACGAAGGAGGCTGTAATTGAAATATCATAAAAGTCCAATATTTATCATACGTCATCAACTGAATAGCCCCCTGTGCCATATTCTTTACGTCATGTTTATAATATTGTGTGACAGGCGTCTCATATAAGAGTCTGGAAACTAAAATGCAAATGCTGATTGGATCAGCTCAAGTTTCATATGCCTTATGTTTCTCGTATAATAGCAATAGCTCTGTTCCAAAATCTATTGAGCTGCCTCCCTAGACAGCATTTTAAGGCATTAGATGCACACTCTTAATGCAAAGGCTGTTCCAAAAAATGCAATCTAGTTCTGCCTAGATAGATATCTTCATTTAGCTAGATTCAAATGGTAATATAGAATTACTGGAGAGCAATACCAAAATGCACTGCAATCAGTTAAGTGGAGAAATGAGACCAGTGATTGAGGAAGAAATGTTGACTGTTAGCATAATTTATTTGATATGCAAATGCACTGATGACTCTAGTTAAGAATAAACGTTTTTTTTTTTTTGATTAAAATTCGTAAGTGCCATTTACAATTATGCACTTTTAATTGTGTTGCGTCAATATTAGAACCTGGGATATACGGATGTCAAACTGTTTGTTGGATAATATTATTTTAATTTTATAAAATAGTATCATTATATTTGTATTTACTTAATCCAAAGTGCAGTTTATTTACAAAAGTGATCCAAAATACAAATATAATCTGAGACTTGACTTGAACAGACTTGACTTAGCATAAAACAAACTAGACTCACCGACAGTAGTTTACAACATCAACACATGACGAGGCTTCCACGCTGCTTCCGCCCTGCTGACGCGTGCAGTGTCAAACCAGTGTAAGACATGAAAACATGAACATAAAATAACACCCAAAAAGCCACCTTAGATCACTTTAGATCGATTTAATGCTTACTTGCTTAATAAATGTTTCAATTTCTTAATAAAAGTAAATCTTACCATAACCTTTTGGACAATAGTGTATTTGTATAGTCTATACTGAATGTTTAATTATGCATGCTCATTTCCCTTTATTTTAAGATTTTTCGTCTAACAATCACTTAAAGTTAATCTGGTAATACTTACTGCATTATAAATGTAGTTTTAATGCATTAAGTATGCCTTGTAATGTACTGTATGATCTCATAAATAATTGTAACCACAGTTATAATTCATTAAAATACATTTCAACACCATTGGAAAGTATAATGCATTAAAACACATGGCATGATTTTTACTTGTGAAAAGATACCATGCATTACAAAATACATTATAAATATATGTATAATGTGATATACATGTAGGTTTCAAAATAAGTGTTACTGTGAATCTTAAAAATTGAAAAACAGTTCAGTGCAGTCTTGATATAATTGTTTATCATGAATTCTTTATCATGAAAATAATTTATCAGCTGATTCAAATCGAAGAGAATGTCTTTGTAGACTGCTTCACCTTCGAAGGCAGCTGCCTATGTAGACAGTATAGGGAAGTAGCTCACTGTACGTTTTGGAACAGAGCTAGTTTTGGAGGGCAAACAGACAGTTAAGCCCGCACACACACACACACTCTTAGAGCTGTGGGACACAGGGGCACAGACACACTGGAGGCTAGCGAGGAACCAAAGACGCCCCTGAAGACACGGTGAAATGATAAACGCCCAATCGCTGGCCCTCTTTACTTTCACAGTCTTTTCTACTTCACTTTGTTTTCTTCTCTCCAGACCTCCCCACTGTTTAACCTTGTTAGCGTCCTCGATGCGTCTGACCTTAGCTTCCGTCTGTTATTACAGTTACATGGCTAAATCCATGTTTAATTCGATTGGACCATCATTGGTGTGCTCACAAATCCCATTCCCAGTTAATAAAACCCGTCTCATTGTGTCGGACCCCAAACAGATTTTGCCATAAATCCAATTTCAACCCACTATTTTCCACTCAGACTCACACTCAACCTCGATTTGCTTTCTTTCTCCATCTTTCTCTGAAGTTACGTGTCATAATTCCATTACGCTTGACCCGGAACCAAAAATGGAAACCAAAAGATAATCGGCAACGTTTGCCACATGAAAAATATTGGGATTCTGTCGTCTCGTTATTTCCACATTATTTCACCTGATCTCTTCACAGACTTTATCGTGTGTAGGGAGAATATAATCTGTAGAGAGAGAAAAGCGGATAGACGGAGCGGCTGTCTCCTGGTAGCAGGGATGGATGTAATGCTTTCTGGGCTCTGGGTACACAGAATTAAATTGGGCGGAGATGAGGCCTTGTTTTGCTTTGCATTGAGGGAAACTCATTTACTCTAGGGAACGTTGGACTGTACTATGCATGAGGTAGACGAGGGATTTACAGATCCTTTCAGCCTTCAGAGTCGCATAGCTTCCTTCTTCCAAATCAAGCTTCCATGTCTCCCCACTGGCAACACACAACTACATCTCTTGTTTATGTATCAGTGTAATCTGCTGTGGAAGTGTGACCCGGTGTCCTTCTGATGAAGTGGGGCCATATGTAATAACAGGATGAATAGTGGAGCAATTGTCTTAAAATTGCCACCGGCAGCCCAGATGCATCTCACTAACTCTTGCTTTCAATCTGGCGCCGCTTTCTTTTTTATGTGTACATTTATGTGTGCTCTCGAAAAAAGTAGTTCCATCAGTAATCCAGGGCTGATGGCTGCTATGAGTGGATGTTGTGACAACATGCTGCTGTTGATTGCAAAGAAAGCTGAGGTTTTCATTCATTTCTGATGGTTTTTAATCCTCTATAGACATTAAAGGAGATGATTTAATAAGAGGCCTAAGCCTTGAACCAACCCAAACAGCTAAAATGAATCTTTTTTTATTCAAATGAGAAAAGAGAATGAAAATGACTTACTCCTGCAAGCCAGCTGACTACGTATTTGCAAAGCTTCATGGGAGTGGGTGGTCACTGCTAAACACTTTGAGGGTGGTTTTCTGTTTCTATGGTAATAGTGAGTTCTCTCACTATTACTATATATATATTATATATATATATATATATATATATATACATATATATTATTATTATTATTTTTTTTTTCTTTAATTCAAAGATGCATTAAATTACACAAAAGTGACAGAAAAATAGGAAATAAATAGATATTTGTGGGGCTTACATTTATGCTAAAAAAAACAGGTACTTCATCTTTTCAGATTAAAGAAAAATATACAATTTTTTTTTTTTTTTTTCACACACACCTCTTGATTTTTCATGAATATTTTAGATAAAAATATATTTACTTATATAAAGTTTGAATATAAAAGGAATAATGGCTGCTGAAAATTTAGCCTAGTGAATATTTTTTCATCAATTAAAAACTTGCTGACTTTAACCATTTGAATAGTATGCATATAATAATAATGTCAGTGTGCTCAAACAGAAAGGACATATCCTTGTGTCCTCTTCCTGGCATAAACTTCAGCATTTGTCATATAAAAGAGAAAAAAAAAATCTCCTGGGGCATAATTTAATATTTATGACTTCTGATACAATTAAGAATCGCATGAATATTCCGTCTCTGTCTCTCTGAGTCAGGTAATATGATTTACTTCTGGAACATTGGAGAAAAAAAACTAATTTTGAAGATCACTTTGTAATTGGGGTGGAGGAAATGAAGATTCCAAGTGCAGGAAAACAAATTACCTTGTTACACGATGATTCACTGAGCAAGAATTTGAAATTGGTGTCCATCCAGCCACCTGCCAGACAGGCTGTAATTTATATGACAATGTGAGTACCTGAGCTGTCTTTTCCATATCTAAAGGTTGGCGGAACTAAAACTAATCACACTGAAGCATCTGTGCTGAAAAACTGACGTGGGACCTCTATTTGAAGTCGGCACAGCAGTCCAAATTTACCTTCCTGTTTGCAGAACTTGAAATTGCTTCCTTTTCTTCTCTTCCACTCTATTTTGGCCACTTTTACTCTTTCAAACTGTCTGACTCTGTCTATCATTTTACCCCCGACCCACTTCAGCACATTTCACTGCAAATGCTGGATCTTCTTACACATACTTCTTCTTTCTGTCGATGAGTTGCATACGGTTACTCAAGTGCTGCCAGACTGCCATCAAAGTCTGATGACATCAAGAGATCAGTGTTTTTCCAACTGCAAATAAACATTGATCTATTTTAAAGAACAACGTTAAATACAGTCATTAAATATGTGCCACCACCTGGCAAACGCTATTCTCATTATGCATTCGCTTCATTCCAAGTGATTACAGGAGTATAATTTCTTTGATTTCTGATGCATCTTAGCATGTAGGAACAGTACAAATTTAAAATGGCCATTTTGGAGAACGACTCGCATTCTCTACTTTCTGAAAACACTCCTGTAATTAGTTCAGCCTGGCATTCTTGAGGATGCTCTGACATCCAAG
This sequence comes from Enteromius paludinosus, assembly GCA_032361165.1. Taxonomy (NCBI): domain Eukaryota; kingdom Metazoa; phylum Chordata; class Actinopteri; order Cypriniformes; family Cyprinidae; genus Enteromius; species Enteromius paludinosus. The sequence goes on from JAUMHQ010000069.1 coordinate 15,505,803, forward strand.
CCGTGTAAATTTGACATAAGAGCGTGGCAGTTCATTTAAAGTCCTCTCAGCATTGACAAGTGCTCTCAAGACTGTAGCTCACTGTGTCTTTTGAAAAGGTCACTGCAAAATAACTAAGCATGGATTGTAGGCATACAGTACATTAACTGTAAATGTTGTCACTGAGCGGTGTCTCCATACACTGCATTAAAAACGCAGGTACTGTTACCAAAATTTCTAATGAGATTAATACCAATACTCTGATATAATATTCATACCAAGACCAGTGGTGTACCGGACACCCCCGCAGCCCCCGCTCCAGTGAGGTTGGTTGGTCCGTGTGCGAGCACCCATCTCCCACTGTTATTAAAAATATAACATTTGACTAAAGATTAATTCGCTGAAAATGCAAAGGAAATATTTAAGTGGAGCCCAAAAAAGGCTGATTAAACAAAAGAGCATAGATTATAGTGCTAAATTTACTAAAATAACGTCACTATTCTTTCCATCACCCATAGACAGCCCCACAAATCTTGACGTGCTAGGTAAGTGTTACCCTTAGTAGGAGTGTGCCTTTAGCTAAACCAACAAATAAACAGATAAAATCAAATTTGCAGTCTCCTTATCTTTGCCGATGCATTTATTTAATTTAATTTTATTTTATTTTATCACAAATCGCTAATTTCACCCTGTAGTTACACCATCGGCCGTCAGCGCAGCTAGTAATGATCAGCTCCTGGACTGTCATGCTTCTTTGACCCTGCCCAGCAACAGTGAAACCAACTTAGAATCACTCTCAGAAAACGGCAGCACTCTCAAACCTGCAAACTCTGAGGCTGAGCCTGAAGTATCACCATGTATCGACCTTCTTCCACCTAGTAGTTCAAAATCAAAACTCACTACTCCCCCACTATCACCAGTCCCAGAATGTAGCAACCCTGGTCCCAGCCAAACTCTCAGCGATAACACCTGCACTTCAGTGTCCATCAGACAGGGCAAATTACCCAGTCGATATCGCGGATGATGAAATTAAACGATGCATTCTAAGAAATGGCCCATGCCAGCCCGAGGGACCATTCCCCCCTGATGTAAAGAATAGATGCTTCTCCGCAGAATTTTACTACAGAACATCTAAAAAGGGTAGTAAAATTCATCGTAGATGGCTTTTTTACTCGCCCAAAATGGATCGAGTTTACTGCGAGCCATGCTGGCTTTTTGGAGAGAGAAAAACTGGAGAGGCTGCTTGAAAGGAAAAGCAAGATAAACTATTTGAGTCGTCGCATTCAAAACGAAATCATAACTATGCTCATTCAAAAAGTGAAGCGGCAAATTGTAAACAAAATGATGCCGACTTTCACTCTGTTATATACTACACAACACAAGACATCTCCAAAGTAGATCAGCTGAGCCCTGTGTTCAGATACGTCACCATCGTTAAGGATCACAGTGAGACACCGACTGACATGAAAATTAATGAGAGCTTTTTGGGTTTCCTTGCAGTACATGACCAAAGTGCTTTGGGGCTAGAAAAAGAAATAGTAAAGCTTTTAGGGACAGAAACTTTATGTCTTCTTTAGTGGGAGCATTAAGAGGTGGGAACTGTTAGAGGGACATCTCTCTGGTTCATCTGGCCAGCACACTTTGAAGCGACTATGTCCCACGCGTTGGGCATCCAGAAATGACACAATCGAATCCATGCGATTTCGCTATGTGGATGTTTTACAAGCGCTCAGTAAAATCATTCTTCTCTCCAAGAAACCTGATGAGGGCGCAGAAGCTCTAGGTTTGAAAAAAGCAATGGAATGTTTCGAATTTGTCCTAATGACAGTAATGCAGGGCAAAATTTTAGAGACCATAAACGCCTCGCAACCATAAACGCCTCGCATGCGCTACAAGACAAAAACATTGACATCATGCTGGCCAGCAAACTCCTAGGGAATGCACTTGACACTCTCACCAAACTAAGAGGGGAGTTTGAGAGCCTACAAGCCACAGCAGAAGCTTTGGCAGAATCATGGGGCATTAGGTCTTCATTTACTCACAAGCGCGCAAGGCGCATTAAGACACACTTTGATTAATTATGTGAAGACAAGGAGTACTTCAGGGTGTCAGTTTTTTGCGCAACGATTGACACATGTACAGGACAACTGCAACGTAGGTTCTGTGGAATGAAAGAAGTGGCAACGCGTTTTGGGTTTTTGAACCCTGGTCTGCTGCTGCGCTTCTCTGACAATGACCTGTTTCAAATGTCAAATGCTTTAGCGGTTCAGTACACTGACGACCTGTCACCAGACTTTGCCATTCAATTGTTATCGTTCAAAAATGCGCTGAAGCCCGAAATACAGGAGATTGAGCGTGGCTCTATTGCAGATCTTGCGCAGCTGTTGTTTATTAAACACCACTCTATTCTGCCCAGTGTCCCCGATGTTGCAACGGCTCTCAAGTTGTTCCTGGCTTTACCTGTAACGGTTGCAACTGCTGAAAGATCGTTCTTGAAGTTGAAATTGATCAAGACATTCCTCCGGAGCACAATGTCACAAGAAAGACTGTCGTGTTCAGTTCTCTTGAGTATTGAGAATGCCTGTGCTCGCAACATTGACATTAAAGATGCAGTGAAAGACTTTGTGCACCAAAAATGCGCGGAGAGCACAAAGGATTCGCAAGATGTTTTGTTTGCCAGTTGATCGTCAGAAGTTGGTATGCGAATTTCTTTAAATGTAAAGTAGTTCTTTAAATGTAGAATATATATCGTAAAATGTAGAGTCATTCTTTTTTCTTTTACTGTTCATTGTTTTAGTACAGAATAATTCATTTTCTACAATTACGCATATTTGTGTAGGCCAGCTTAGACTTGTTCTGAACCTTTTATTGAGCCTATACTGTTAAATAAAATACATAGACCGGGGCCATTGTGTGTTAATATTATTAATATTATTATTAGCCTATTGAATGATCCTCATGCTATTGCTAAAATAACAATCAAATTGAGGCAGCAGCACTTTTAATGCCTCCACGTTCAGACTAATTATTTATTCCAGCGGATATTTCTTACTAAAAAGCGATATCAAAACCATTACGCATATTTGTAATGTTATTCAATAATAACATAAAATGCACCAATGCAATGCTAATTTTCACATTCATTACTGTT
>JAUMHQ010000069.1:15521435-15536199 GCA_032361165.1 Enteromius paludinosus
ATATAATTTTGTTTTATTTTTATTTATTTTTTCTAGGTATGTTCATGAAGTCATTTGCCATTACATGTAGCCTCGTCTTGTCAACAGCTTGTGAAACGACCATTTTACACAAATCAAATGATCACAAGATCTCCAGTACTTCTTGAGAGCATCCACATTAACTTGAAATGCGCAGCAGATGTACATTTTCACTGTGCGTAGGATTCAGAGTGAAAGTCTTTTAAATACTGCACAGCTGAGACTACAACGCTGGCATTTTAAAAGTGGGGCTAAAGCTGCGCTGGTATTTGTACATGAGTTAACATACTAAGTAGGCACTGCGGTAGCTGAGCTGTGAATATTCATGGTTGGGTCTTTGCCATGGTGATGGCTCTAAAATCCCATTTTCTGAAGCGTCATTTCATCAAGAGAGCAAATAGCTGCTCTGAAAATCAAAAATTATTTGTAATTCCGTCTCTCGTTTTAAAATAATTTTCATTGTCAGTGAAAAGGTGGGATGGTGCATCTGCCACAAGCAATTACAGACAGAGAGGGGTGTGCAATGGGAAACTTGAACACTTTTGTATAAGTGTGTGTGTGTGTGCCTACATGTGTTTTTGAGCCAATCTCATCATCCCAGCACAGTCTCACTGATTGGGCAAGGTGATGCTGGCTTGAATAGGTAATCAGGCTTTAAGAACATGAACATGTTGAGGTGGCATTTCTACTTTTTACATGGAGAACTATTTTCTCTGTGTTTTTTTTTGTCATTTTGCATAATTTTAGCTGACACGACACTCACTTTACTGGCAAATAATCATAATTTTTGTGGTATTGTTTTGCTACAGTGTAACTGGCTAGTCAAACTGCAATTTTTAGACCAAGCTGAAGATCAGCTATAGCATCAGCAGCTGACTGAAGAGAGTTAATCCTACTAATGGTGAACACCTTGCCTTCCAGCAAATCAGCTAGGACTAATGGCCGAACAATAGCATGTCTAATTAATGTTCATGAGCCAGGCTGATAAAGGAGGTCTGTAAAACCTGGAGAAAGCTTTCTCTCTGCATTTCCATTCATCTTTATAAACCTGCATGTACCCCCTGAAAGTATACAGGCTTCATGTAACTCACCAGGGTAATTAAAGCTTTAAATTCTGAATTTAGGTTTTTCTTCTATTTTACTTTCAGACTAAAGACCTGGCCGTAGCATCAGAAGTGGACTGTAGGTGTGAGCGTTAATCCTGCAAATGGTGAGCACCTTGCCTTTTAGCAAATCAGCCAGGACAAATGGCTGAACAATAGCACATCTAATTAATATTCAAGAGCCAGACTGATAAGGTTAATAAAGGAGGTCTATAAAACCTGGAGAAAGTCATCAGTTTGCATTCCCATTCATCTAGATAAACCTGCATGTACCCCTTATGCATTCTGCATTATTAAAGTGTATAGTTTGTGTTATATAGTGCCACAAGATTCTCTTGAATAGACTAGAAAACTGTTGGCATTAGTGGAAGTGCCTTAGCATGGTTCAAATCATACTTATCTGTCCGCTATCAGTTTGTAGCAGTGAATGAGGATGTACCATATTGATAACTAGTGCAAAATGGAGTACCTCAAGGTTCAGTACTAGGGCCGTTACTCTGTTCTTGGTTTGATGGTATATCAAAATCTACTGCAGGCTGCAGATCTTTTTCATATTTGGCACCCAAACTCTGGAAAAATTTACCTTATACTGTATATCAGTAGGCAGGCACACTCTGTCAGTTTAAATCTAGATTAAAAGACACATCTCTTTACTCTGGCTTACACATAACACACTAATACACATCTATTAATCAAATCCGTTAAAGAATTGTTAGGCTGCAGATCAGCCGGAATCGGGAACACTCCCCTTAACACACAATTTACTTGTTACATCGTAAAAAGAATGGGATATATTTGCTAATATTAGTCTGTCTCTCAGTCTGTATACTGATCAGATGGTGTACCAGCACAAAGAGATGATCTTCAGTGGAGACAAGAACACCTAGATAAGCTATGTGGACAGATCACCGGAACCAGATGCACACAGGCACACACACTAGAAGTCCTTTGCACAATCTGACCGTGTTTAAAATTGAACTGGAAATAAGATGCTGGCCGTCTGGCCAGAGGAGAACTGGCCCCAACTAAGCCTGGTTCTCCCAAGGTTTTTTCCCCCCAGTCTCTCATGGATGGGGTTTTGGTTCCTTGCCGCTGTCGCCTCTGGCTTGATTAGTTGGGGACACCTGACTTCTAGTGATTATTGTCGTCTTAACTACAGAGACCATCTCTACATTTTATAAAAAGTTTAATTCTCGTCGTTATACATTACCATCACTCTGTTCTACTATTTGATAATGTTCAGTGCTTTGCTACAATCTGTGTTGTTAAAAGCACTATATAAATAAAAGTGACTTGACTTGACTGGATCTTAAGCAACACGATTTCGGTGCCCCTCCTCTCTCTCCTCCAGATTCTGGGACCCTGATTTTCAAAGGAAATGCAAAATTTACTTTTTGTCTTTAGCCCAGGCAAGACGCTTCTGACGCTGTCTGTTGTTCAAGAGTGGCTTAACACAAGGAATGCAAAGCTGAAACCCATGTCTTGCATACGTCTGTACGTAGTGCTTCTTGAAGCACTGACTCCAGCTGCAGTCCGATCTTTGTGAATCTCCCATACATTTTTTAATGGCTTTTGCTTCACAATTCTCTCCAGTGTGTGCTTATCCCTATTGCTTGCATTTTTATTTCTACCACATCTTTTCCAGACCTCTATGAACAGCCAGCCTCTTTTGCAATGACCTTTTGTGTCTTGCCCTCCCTGTGCAAGGTGTCACTGGTCGTCTTTTGGACAACTGTCAAATCAGCCGTCTTCCCAATGATTGTGTAGAATACAGAACTAGACTGAGAGACCATTTAAAGGCCTTTGCAGGTGTTTTGAGTCAATTAGCTGATTAGAGTGTGGCACCAGGTGTCTTCAATACTGAACCTATTCACAGTATTCTAATTTTCTCAGATACTGAATTTGGGGTATCCGTTAGTTGTCAGTTATAATCATCAAACTTAAAGGAAATAAACACTTGAAATATATCAGTCTGTGTGGAATTAATGTATACACTATACAAGTTTCACTTCTTTAATAGAATAAGTGAAATAAATCGACTTTTTGAAGATACTCTAATCATATGAGCAGCATCTGTATGTTTGAATACTTTGTATATTCTTTATGTATATATTATACACATACTTGTATACATTCTGACAAAAAATGTAAATTTAAAATGTTAAATATATTTATATATAATGTAAAATATAACAGACAGTAAATTTAGCTTATAAACAGGAATAAATATATTGCAAAATAAAACAGTTGTATTTATAAATTTAATTGGAATAAAATAAAATAAACACTATCATAGGTATAATATTTGTTTGTTTGTATATATATATATATATATATATATATATATATATAAATTTATATACTTATCATGATAGAAATTAGCATAGGAATCCGCAAATTACACAAGTGTTTAATTTATAAAATTTAGGTTTCATTGACAATTACCTGCAGATAAATCAAAAAGGGCCTAGTTTTAAATTTGGGGATCGGCTGTGGCATTTACAGCAGTACCTTGTGTTGTGACAGACAATTTGTGTCAACACTGTTCACTGTGACTTTCAGTCTGGCGTATCAGTCGCATTGACACATGGAAGAGATTAGAGGGTGTTCACACAGGACGTGTTCTCCCTTTCAAACAGCTAGACAGAGCGCAACTGAAAGGAATGGAGGTCTTGAATGCATTTTTAAAAGTTTAGCTATTTTTAACTTGACACTTGTCAAATCATGGGCCTCGGGCCAAACATGTCCATCTGACACAAATATATATATATAAAATATTAATCTGAACGTAAACTTTTGATGTTTAATAAAATATGTTCATGAGCATTTCATTTGTCAGTTACCAGTGCCTCGGCTCTTTGTACAATACAAGCTTTTAGTAATGTGTTTATATAAGCTTATAGAAGTATTCAACTGTAACCAGCTGTGTCATTTCTCTCTCTTCGAAACAAACCTCTTCTCCTCAGCATGAGAAGACCCTACTAGATGAAACCAATCTCTTCTTTCTCACTCTCCTCAACGGAAGATGGATGTACCAGCAGATAAAACAGCGGCTCACTTGTCAACTTATGACTCCAGGTGTACTTCAAAATCCAGTTCCCTGTTTCAGTCATTAAATCTCTCCTGTTCTACACTCCATCCCTGAAACTTCCTCCCATAAACCTAGAATAATTGGCACAGCCAGATCTCTGGTCTTCCACTTTCCAGGAGCTTCCCTATATCTTTCCATTTCTTCCCTCCATCCTGTAGTAGCCATTGATATTTCCCTCAGTGTGACAAGTGGGGTTATTTTGAAATTCAGACTGGATTCATCGGTGAGCCGGGCAATGACACTTTTTAATATGTGAGTGGAGGTTGTGAGGGAAATCTGAAGCAGACGGCTGGGGTGAGAATTCATTACCCGGCCCCTTCGCTCACCAGTGCCAGCTGCTGCCTCGCACATCCCATATCAAGCGCCAAATTGAGCCCCATCCTCTGCATATATTCCAGCCCCATTACAATGTCCTGAGATGGAGCCCGCTGTTTATGCGATGTCAGTCACTAGACAACTTGCTTCAACAACTTGACCCCGATCTGCTCCCTCTTACCTTTTTATTCCTCTCCCAGGATTCATTGCTCATGCAGAACAAGCTCTCGCCTACATATTTATTTGCAGATAGGACGGTGTTCAAAGCTGCTGTGTCTCTGAGGAGATGTGCTCCTTCTCTACTTAAATGTGTAGTTGGAGGCCTGAGGAGATGTTGATACAGTGATTGTCTGGTGGCTTATGGAGTGATCAGCACTGCGGTGCTAGTTGTTTGACACACTGTCATTCACATCGTAGCATTTGAACCAATCAGTCACTAACTATTTGTTACATGTAACAAATAATCTTTAATACTGCTTTCCAAGCCCAAAGGCTGACTAAATTTGGAGCCATCCCCCGAAAAGCAGCTGACACCCCAGGGAGGCGAACAGGCCTCTGATTTCCATGGCAACCGACTGATAAGACCGGTTTATTGCTTGAAGGAATGCGAACAGAATAACTCTGATTAGTCCTCCCTTTTGCAAAGACAATGGACCTTTCCCTAAATTAATTCACAGGAAAACTTTGAGTGTACACATATCCTTCAGGTTAAATTGTATATTGTTATTGTGCTTGTATATCGTTTTTTTATGGTATGCTGTTTCATGCATGTTTTTTTGATAGATCGTCAACTTACGCCACCTCATCAGATCAATACATTTCATGTTTGGTACCTAAGGACTCGTCTTCAGATGATCTAATTGAGAGTGGAAGACATGATTGCCAAACCAAAACCTTGGAACCATCAGGACTTCCAGACTGCATCGGACCCTCACCAATGAGGCAATGCAAATATCCTGCATATAACTAAACGAAACAGAGGTTTAGTATTAGTTATTGGACCCAATTTGGCACTGATGGTTTTACAGGTGGTCAACTGACTCTCTTTTCATAACTTCAATTATACCTCTTTCTTAATGGTTTACCCTTAAGTCTTGCTTTGCACTTTCCCCTTTGTGTGAGGGTATTTATACGTGTGTGTTCAGTCATGTGAGTTAACGTAGAGTTAATAAAACTTTTGCACAAATTACATGAGTTTCTGATTCTGCCTTGCAAATTAATGTCCCTTTATGATTTCGGCCCTTTGCTACATGCTCTAATGCAGTGATTCTGTAAGAAGGATTCTGTAAGAAACAGATTAGTTGATGGTAATTCTGCTACAGTTACTACTGGCAGCTAATATAAATAATTGCAATTAATTATAATAATGAGCTAAAATATGTTACACGTTATCCCAGTATCACTTTCTTGTCACTGTTCTTACTTTTCCAATTGTCACTGAGGGTGTTTTACTAAAAATGATGACAGAACTCATACACTAAAGTGTGTTTCACAAGTGATGACATCTTTTGCCACATATAATGAGCCATAAGTAGTCTACAATACGGACAGTTAACTAACTGAATGAATTGTCCATTCCAATTTTTTCATAATTAAAAAAAAAAACGATATCTCTGATGAAAATCATTGGCTTTATTTGACCACCCTTTTTATTTGAAAAAAATTCAAAGTTAACTGGTCATTTATTTCTTTAGTCATTTTGTTATCATTACAAAAAAAAAGAAAAGAAAAGAAAGAAATGCAATAAGAGGGAATGTTTTTTAGTGATCTTCCAACAGTTAAGGAGGTTTGTAAAGCATGGCCTTTTGTGTTTGATTGCTTTAATATACATAAAACAAACACAACATGGTTTGCTTTGGTGAGCATGTCCTGATTTTGCTGAGTTCTACGTGTTCCTGGATCAACAAATTTAGTTGACCCTGGTACAACATTTTAATCCAAAACGCTTAACTGGAAACCCTTCAGTCACGTTTATTTTCAGTCCGCCAGGAAACAAAGCGCAGACATGTGATTGCGGGAAAAAACTGTTGTGTTTACATGAGTGACAATAAGCATTTATTAACAGTTAAACGTTGGATTCTCAAAAGTATGCAATTCAATTTTACTAGTTTTGCGTCTCCTCCTATCTATTATGGAAGATCAAGTGAAGTACCTGAGAAGGGGATATCAGCCATGTTTACTGGCAAACATGAAACAACAGATGCTGGCATCGCAGCTGGCAGATTCAGTATTGTGTTCGGTTCTCCAGAATTGCTTGCCGGTGTTAAAAAGTGGAGATATATGCTTCAAACAGATGTTTACCGCGAGTGACTCATCTGTATTTTCTATGCTGATTGACCTGTTGCACACCATTCTGTTGTTGTGGGGACATTTCCACGCCCCGAAACGTGACGCTGAACGAAACAAACTGTGATTGGTTGTTTGATATGTCGTTCAAATGGCCTTATGGGCAGGCCTTGACCAAAGAAAGCGGCTATGAATTCCAGACCTTCAGCCGTCAGTCTGAAGGACTGGCTACGCGAGATTATTCCAGGGTCAACAAAGATGGGTGACCCAGGGACACGTCGAACTCAGCAAAATTAGGTTTGGTGATGTCATGCCGTATCTGAATCTGTGCACTGATCCTAGCGCAGTCACTGGCACCCACACTCAGATAATTAATTGTAGACACCTGACGTTGATCACCTGCACCAGATAAAAGCCTCATCTGCCAGTTGCACTTGGGCTGAGCTTGAGGTATCAACGCTGACTCACCTCTGCTGCTCTACTTGCTGTTCTTTGCCCATGGTGTGCTAATGGATTTCTTACCAGCATTCCAGCACCGCTACTGGTCTTCACTTACCTGCACCGAGCACTGATAGACTCTGGTGAATGCCCTGAACTGTAAGATACTTGAGCACGGTCAATCCCTGTGATATGGCAAGAGCCGTAAGATCCCTATGTTAATCTCTAACGCTGTTATGGGGAGGGGTCCCGTGCCTCTCGATCAGGAGATCGCTAAAGACGGTTAATCAAGCGTTATGCCTTTCATTTACCTTAACAATAATCCAGTGTGATTGCCTGTTTTTGAGTTCTGTGAAATAAACCTGTTATTCTACTTTCCTCCTGTCTCTTGCCCTTGACTGAGTGTTACAGGTGGTGCCAGAACAAAAGAGCAGAATATGACCTAATAATGAGCAATTATATTGAAACCAAGGTGAATAAAGCAATGTAATTTCAAGTTGAAACAATACTGGATTATTTTTAGTTTCACAGAGCTCAGTGCAAACTAGTCTCATTACAGTGCTTTACATTTTCTTAATCTAATAGTCCTTTTTTTTTCTAAACCATGATTCAGTACATTCAGGGGCAAGACCTATTTTGGCCACTTATTCAGGGCTTAGACGAAAAATTTAATGAGTTTCCATAGTTGTATTGAGAGGTAATCTTAGTGTAATTACTAAAAAAGAATGGCTCAGAACCTGCTGTTCCTTGTACAGTATGTACAGTAGAAGCTCTAACAAACGACTTCGCTATTTTTTGTATGCATGTAACTAGCAGGCTGTGCACACCTTGAATAACAAAAACACCTCGAAAGACATAATGTTCCGAGAAAAAAAAGAAATAAATAAATTGTGAGTGTTCCATGGAATTCCAATTAAAAAGAAGGGCAATGAGACTTCAAAACAGAAAATCATTTGTTACAAAAAGAATATAATATAGCATTATAATAGTTGAGCATATAACATGAGCAAGAGTCAAAGCAGAATCAATGCAGCTGCACGTCTTCAATCAACTTAGTTTAATTTCTAAATGTATTGATTAAGTGAATGACTCCTAAAGACATAACATTATAACTTGCAGAGAGATAAAAAATCTGTATGCAACAACAGACCTACCATGAGCTTCAAAGTTGGTAATTGACGATGTTACCTGATGAATAGAAGCTTCTCTGATTTTTATAAACCTTTTTGCTTCAGATCACAGTATGGGTTCTGATCTTTAAGCTGGTAGATTTTCTGCCTTCTGTGAAGAACAGAAACCATTAAATGGGCTACCAAAAAGGTTAAAGTTTAGAACAAAGGTAAGATGTTTCATTTGAAGCTACTTTACATTCATCAAATGTGTAACATATTGCGTCATTCACACACATGAAAATATCACAACATTACCAGTGTTTGACAAAATACTTTGAACTAAAGTAAAAAGGGGCCTAAAGATTGACAATTTTCTTTCTCATGGGTGTATCATTTTCAGGTAGTGCTTTTAAGCCCTGGAAATGAAATAATAAAATCTTTGAAAGTCGCATAGAGTCTATAGAGAATTTGTTGTTACTAGGCTTATCTCTTAAATATTTTACCAGCTATAAAGTGCTCCTTCTAGCTGTTGAAATATTTTAGATGTCTATAAAAATGGCTTTCTCTGTGAAAATGATGTCTCTTCATAGAACAATTTTTTTCTTAATTCTTTTCCGGGGGTCTTGGGCAGCTGAGAAAGTCATGGAAAGTGGGAACCTTGACTGCTGTGCTGGTAAGTCCCTTTTGCTTCCTTTGCTGCTGACTCTTTTGTTATCTTTGTGTTTCACCCTTATTTTGTAATAAAGAGCTGCAAATTGGGTTCTGCATCCCCGCTTCGAGTCTTTTGTTACACCTGCATTATGATGCATTGCTGTATTTACTGTGGAACACAAGAGCAATAATCAACCCGGCCCACACACCCCAACGAGAGGTGCTGCTCTTTATGGCTTCTGCCTCATCAATTCAGTCAGTGCTCTAATTTTGGCTTTTTTCTATTAAATAAGATTGCACTAAACAATTACAGCTGCCCGTGTTTTAATCCACTCCATGCTCAGGCCTTGTTAATTTGTTTCTCAGCACGGATTCATTGTATTTGAAGAACTTCCATTATTGGTGTCCGACACCTTTTTTGGCCGAGGAATGTAGCTCAATGGTACGTTGTGATAGAGCAGTTTCTCTTGGCTCTTAAACAGGGCCAGTATGACTCCCTCAGCCCTCTTAAGCTGTTGTTAAACCACTTGTTAAAACACCATGTACTTTTTGTCTCTATTTTTGTAAGCCGAGGACAGTCTTTTCCTTTTGACCTGTCACGTATGAGCCTCTAAACACTAATTAATGTAGGAAGCCCAGCTGCTTTGTCACTTATTAGGTTTCTACTTAGAAACTGAGACTGTGCCACCTGCTTATGTTCTGATTCACATGTAAGAAGTAGTAGAGATAGGAAACAGGAAGAATTTAATAAGTTTAGTCCCTTAAAAATTCCATTAAGTATTTATTTAAATTACATTTGTATATAAGCAACTCTGTTATACTTTTTGCACTCCCAGGTCTGTTGCTATGAGGTAATTTCAGATTTTATCAAATACAATAAACCAGAGTAAATGTTATTGTAACGCCGTTGGCGTGCTCTTGTGATCTTTTTTGTGTTTTGTTGTGCCATGTGCTGTGTTTATTTATCTGTCAGCTTCCTCGTGTCTGCTCCTTGTTTGTAACCCCGCCCTCTCATCAGTGTTTCACTCCCTTCCAGCCGTGTTTTGCCCGGGTGTGTTTGATTAGTCCTTGTATAAATTCCATGTCCCATGTCTTGTTCAAATATCGGTCGATAACGTTTCATGTCTGTGTTGTACTTTGCTTTGCTCATCGTGGTTTTCCTTGTTTTCCTTTGTTTTGTTATTAATAAATGTTCACTTCGAAACTGAGTTTCTGCCTCCATTTCCTGCCTGCCCGTCTTGGAAAGCGAGAGCGCCAGTCACTTCAGCTGGCATTGTGACAGTTATACTTGTTTTCTTTTTTTATTCGATTAGATTGTTTGTATTGTTTTCTCTGCATTAGTGGAACGGTGCATTTGCAATTACAGCTAGGTCTTGGTATATATTAAAAATAAGACGGTTCAAAATAAAAGCTAATTATCCGTTCCCAACCCGTCTGCTCCGGTAACATGTACCTGCCTGTGTGTAATCTATGAAGCTGTCATACAAACACTTGGGTTCTAGTTAGTCACGAGTCTTTTCAAGTAGCAAATTCACTGTTACACAGGGCACATCCATGCAATCAAACACACGTTTATAGACAGACATGCACATGATGCGCACATTCAACACACAGACTCCCTCGGTATGAATCAGTCCAGGTGTCTTGCTCTGCTGGTCACAGTTTAATGAACACTGACACCACATTGAGATGGATGCGGGCCAGGCCTGCTGGTGTTTCAAACATGAAACACACTGTAAAGTGCCACAAGGAAACCCAGAAGCTCCTTACAGTCCTGAAGCAACTGTAAATACTGTACAACTGCTGGAATTGCTAAAGTACACTGAAAACTGTAAGTAATGTGGCATGAATTATGTTTGTATCAATATTTATGTTGGTGTCAATAGTTTCTACAGTCTCAACAGATTACAGATTGAATTTACAATAAACAGAAGCTGTTCATTTTCACTTGCTGAATGGGGAATTCTGCCAGTGCTGTATATTTACTTGATAGACAGACTGGCAACGGCTGCATTAATAGAAACTAACAACAATGCATGTAACTTTTCACAAGCTGTAACTTTTAAAATGCCTGAGTGTCATTGTAATTCAAACCTGACTGGAAATGTGTTTCCCTACGGGAACGTATATGCTGGCATATTCGCAAATTTTAGGGATGGCTTAAAACGAACCCATTGGGGTGCAAACGGATGACCCAGTTGGTCTATTGTCAGTACATGCTCATAAAAGCCTCCGACAGCCACTCTAATGTTAACTCCCAACTCAGAGATCAGCGAAATTTAAAGTGTTTGGGGAGCCATGCTGTAATTTGGCCAGAACGTTCGGATGAAATAAACAGCGTGCCATTGCATCAAGGGCAACCGGAATGACTACACGCTTGTCCAGGTGGGAAATAACCTCAGGCACACAATTCAAATTTAAAACTCAGCATGTTCACAGAGATGAAGCTGGAAATCTGACAGTAAATCTGCCCTGCTTTGGGCCACAGCCAGAGATCAATATCTGCAGTGGGATGAGGGACACTCAGGGGGAGGCGGGATTATTCAGTATGGTTGATGGCTTTTCAGCTCGGTGATGGCAAGTAATTTGTGGTGCTTCATTGAGTAAACTGCTACCCATTAGAAATGACCGGATAACTAGGCTTAGATGTAGTTTAGTCCACCATGAGCATGGTATGCTTGAATACGCAATAGACAATAGGCATGATTGATCAAATCATTTTCAGAAGTCCAATATGCACAAATATAGTGCTTAGAGACTAGGATCTGGATAGGTGCATTGATCTAATAACATATCATTTGTATCAATTGTTGCAAGTCGGTGCTCCTCTCTGCTGTCTTTGTAAGTCCAAAAACTTTGTTTGTTCAAACCTGTAGTTATTTTGTCCTACCTTTTTTTTTCTTTTCTTTTTTTTAACCTGAACAAATGACTCTGATGAGCCATTTTGGTACTTCTTTTTTTGCTGAAACAAAAACATCATACACATGCAGTTACGTTACTGTTTTTTATTAATCAAAACATTCTCCATGTCCATTAATTACATTAACGTAATTAAAGATGAAACATTAAATTATTAAGTATTAAGTTGAAAATGCATCACATTGCATTATACATTTTAAAAGGCATAATGTTTAAAATATACATATATCAAAACTGTTTTGCTGCTGAAAATTCAGTTTTTGCCAACACAGGAAGAAATTACATTTTCAAATATGTTAGAATACATAACAGTTATTTTAAAATGTATTAATATTGCTATATTTTATATATTGCAACATGACTTTATGATACTATTTTTTTTTTAATAAATAAATGCAGCATTGGTGAGCCTTGTGTATGATAGACTGATTGATCTTATATATTGTGGCAATATACTGGAGAATTGAAATTGTAATTCTTTTTTCACAAATATTTGCAAATTATAATTTAACAAGTACAAAGAGAATTTTGAATGGAACTATTGAGGAACTGGAATCTTTCTTTACGATTTCCAACCTTTCTCAAGTTTCATCTTTGTTGTGTTTTTCTTACTTTATTTATCCAATACGTCCATTACAGGTAAACCCTGCAAGGACGTCATCTTGACAGACTTGCAATCAAAAGAGTAAAATTTTTCTCATGTTCAGTGTCCTATTCTGGAAACCATGACAACAGCCGTCTGTCATGTTGATGTTACAGCCTTTGACGGCATGTCACTATTTTGTTCCTCTGTTATATTCTGCAATATCAGAGTTATGGAACATCAAAAGAAAAACCTAACAAGCTTTCTCACTCCTACGATATCTTGTGTTTGGGTTCACAGCCACAAGAGTAACAGAAGCCAAAGCTAAGCACGGAGTGAGAAGGTCGCCCTCAGGCAGGCGTGAGACTGGCCTTGGTAATTGGCACCAGTGAATGAGAGGGTCCTGGCATGACTCTGAAAACCAGAGGTGATACTAACCTCTATGGATCTCAACACTGCCCTTGAGAGGCTTTTCCTAGGGGCATTATTAACCACCTCCATGAGACTGCAAAAGCTTGGAACACGGTTAAATATGCACTGTGTAGCCAGTCACCAGTGTTGTGGAAGTTACTTCCAAACTGTAATATATTATATATTACTTGTTACTGTAATTTAAAAGTAAAGCCTTACATTACAATATTACTGAGCAGCACAGCTGAAGAGTTCTGCATTCAAATACACGCAATAGACTAAAGCTTGTCACAGCTTCAGCAAAAGTAGCCTAATTACCAGGAATATGTCCGAGGAAAAAAGTAGGAAGATATTTTAAATTATTTAGTGTTTTCTGAGTCCGTGCCACAAAGATAAATTTCCTGACTCGCCATCTCCTCTGATGAACCTTAAGTCATCTGTATGGATTAAAATTATAATGACAGAGGTTTTGTTTTCTTTTTTTTTTTTTTTGTTAATTTATCGTCATAAAATCGTCATTTAAAGCTTTTTGATTGATTGATTTAAATAAAAATGAACATTAATTACTTTAAAAAAAAAAACCATAATATTTAATGAACAAAAATGCTCCAAGCGTTTTTTTTTTTTCATTTACCTTAATAAAAAAAAAAAACTAAACTAAATATTATTATTTTGCCATTACACATAAATCTGAACTATTTTAATAGCTGAAACAGTATGAGCTGTTTTGGTAGAAGGACCACTGTCCAGTGCGAGCTGGGCGGAGCTATTAGTCGAAATAGGGCGAAATAATTTCCACTGTTGGGCCAGTAGCTTTGCGACACTTCTGTAAAACCTGCCCTAAATGCGCCTTCATTTGACCGCGTCACACATACAAGGTTACCCCAGCGAGGGTAAGCATTATTGAAAATGTACCGAGTAAAATATTACTGAAACTTGATTAGTAATGCCTTACACTACTGCGTTACTGCAAAAAGTAATTTATTACTGTAATATATTACTTTTGAAACACGTTACTCCCAACACTGGTATAGCCACTTCAATTTGTGAAAGTTTACTTAGAAGAAATTTTAAGATCTACGCTCGATTTCAAGGCTTCACAGGACATATCGACAATTATGACTGCATTATGTCAATCACCTGGCAGCCCCACCCACTTAAACTGACTGGACTCATTAGATGTGAAGAGATTGTGGAAGTTCAGAACTGTATATTATGTGAATACCTCAAAGTAACGCTATAATAGGATTTCTGTTTTTTCATTTCTGTTTGTTTTTTTGTTTTTTATATTAATTTATTATGTTATAAGAAAATTTCAGGGAGTTTGTGTTACACTCTTCAATAGTAATTTTATATTGTAATTCCGGAACCAAATGTGTTCCTTCTTAGCTCTGCTGTGTGCTGCAAATATGTGAGACTTGATGTATTTTGTGATTTATTGTGTAGCATCTCTCGACTTTTTCACAATCATCATGAATAAAGGTTTGTGTCACAGGTTTGTGGAGTTTTAGTTCCCTCCGGACTCATTTGACCCACGCACCTGGGCTGATTTCACCTCCAAGTGTTCGGCATTTACTGCCTTATTTATAGGACCAGACGCTTCTTCTACGCGAAGGATTAATTGCCTATGGTGTTAATTCTGAGTGGTTTTCCTGTGTGTATTTCTGGTTGACTTTGGACTGAACTTTGTTTACTGATTCTTGATGCCTGTCCTTACTTTTGGATTGTTTATTGACTTCTGACTCTCGCTGCCTTGCCCTGGGGTCCGTTCCAGAAAGCAGGTTATGTGACATACCCGGGTAAGTTTAAGGGTAAGTTAGTGGATAACCTTAACTTT
>JAUMHQ010000069.1:15536299-15557263 GCA_032361165.1 Enteromius paludinosus
TATTGGCTTCAATTCTTCATACGCATGCATTAAAACTTCTAGCTCCTCCTCTGTGAAATATGCTGCTCCCTTTTTTTTCACTGTCATTTTCCATTTTGACTCGTGAAATTGGTGATCCATTAAAAAATGTCTTTGTGTACGCGCATTAACTCTGGGTAACCAGTAGGAGGTTAATTAAACTAACTCTTATCGGGTGTTTTGGAACCGACGTACTCACGGAATGCGGGTTTGGGGGTCAATCAACCCAGAGGTTATGTTTTACCAAGTGGTAAGTAAACCAAGCTTTCTGGAACGGACCCCTGATCTTTCTGCCTGTTATTTGACAACGGTTCTGCCTGTGTACCAACATCTGCCTGTCTGACTACTCTATTAAACGGTCTGCAAATGGATCCAAACTAGTTGGGTGATTCATCACAGTTTGCATTTACATTTATCCATTTAGCTATGTTTGCAGCTTACCAGAGTGGAACAAAAGCAATTCAACAAAGAACTAACAATATTTATAATATACAATGCCAGGCTTATTTAACCTGGTCTCATAAAAATATGTACCTCTGTGCACTTTTTGTGCAACACTGTTTTTATGTGCCTTACTAGATCTTTTGCCCGGAGATTCAAAGAGAAATGTCCACTGAGTGGCAAAAAAACTGGTTCATTATGTGAACCCTGCCACATAATATAGGTATAGCTATTGAGATGGTTCAGTTGCTAAAACTTATTGCTCTATCAAGTTGGAAATCTGCCCTGCACCAAATCCAACCCTAATCCTATACCCGACAGTGTTAACAAATGCAACACTGATATAAAAACACATTTGCTAATGCAACTGTGTCATTTTAACTTCCTTTTACACAGATTTAAACAGTTTTGTCGAACCGTAGTTACACAGGATTCTAACTGAAGCTCCTCATCTCTCAAGTACATCTCTTTACTGTGAGCTACTGAACAAACCTACCATCTATAAAAACCCATAGATATGAAGCTGGATACAGTATGTGTGATGCTAATAATTAAAAGCTTCAGTAATCAAATATCCCAGAATATTAATATTGTTTTTGTAACTGCGAAACTTACGCTTTATTAATCAAAACTCTGTATATTTGTGTGAAAAGGGAAAAAAAAGGTTCTAGTTTTACTGCCTCTAGTTTTCAGTTTCTTTTCAAAACTGCTGTAATATGTCCCGCTAACAAGTGCACTAAGTTCATCCCATGAGACCAAGACAGCTTATTAGACAGCTAGATTAGGAGGCAAACACCACAAGTTTCCTCCATTTATTTTTAATGTTCTAAACTATTTTCTACAAAGTGTGAGTACAAGAAGCTTGATTGGCAGTATTTTATGCCTGTTTCAAAAAACTCTGCTATTCGTCATCTGCAAACTTTCACGTTTAGGCATGTATTCAAAGAAACCTACAAAAGCTATTAGTCAAAGAGTCAGAAATAGTTATAGGTTTATTACACACCTAGATTAGGAAGCAAGTTAAAGCAAACAAAAATTGCTTGGAATCTTGGTCAAGACATGGTGTGCATTTACACTTTTATCCAAAGTATTTAATACATGTCCAGTTCAATTGTTCCTTGGGAATATAATACATTGCCAGGACACTGCTAGTGTTGTACTCTACCAGTTGAGCTACAGGAACACAAATCGAAATGTCATGCCTGAAACCAGCTTGTTCCATTAAGACTTTGAAGTAAACAGATTTATAAGTCTCAAGTCACACTTGTGTATAGTATTCATCTGCACACTATCACACAGGGATTTACGGAAGACTCTGACTTGTCTCTAGAGCTTTTAAGAGGTAGACAGTATTCATGAAATCTATCTGTATTTGCTTTTTAAGCACAGACTTGTGTCTCTACAGGGAGAGGCCCACTGATGTCTCTCTTTTTTATCTCTCCCCTGGGCACTGGAAAAGTTCGCTCAGCTTCAGGCAGAGGTGTTAATAGAACCTCTTGTGAATCAGCATCTCTCCAGTCTACATTATCATTAGCACTGGGGTGGGCCAGAGGGAAAGAGACGGACTGTGGCACATCTCTCGTCGTTTTATTTTTTTTCTTTTCTCACTCATCTATTTTCTCTTCATGAATCATTATTCACCATCCACAGACACATAGCTGGAGTGATTGGTTTTTGTATGGGCATGCACAGAATATGATCAATAAAATATTGTCACCCAACACGTTCTTCAATTGGTGTTCACTTAAGCCATCTGCTCTCTCTTACCTGTTTTCTTTACATCCCACATGTTACGATCTAGCTGGTTGTGGCAGCCCAGGTCACTGGATGACACTCCAGCGATCATGAACTCTGTGTTTTGTTGTGATCTTGTGCCATGTGATTCTGTGTGTTTGTTTTCTTACCGTTTCCCCATGTGCTCCACCAATTTCTAACCCCGCCTTCATCATTAGTGTTTCATCTTCTGCCAGCCTTGTTTGTCCAGGTGTGTTTGATTAGTCCATGTATAAATACCACGTCCCATGTCTTGTATCTCTGTCAGTCGATAACGTTTCATGTGTGTGGTTCAGCTCTGCGTAGCTTGCAGCGTATTCCTTGTTTTCTTGTTTTGTCTGTTCAATAAATGTTAAGTTTGATTGGACTTCTGTCTCCTGAGTTCTCCGTGTTCGCGAGGAAGCACAAGCGCGAGTTTGTTCAGCTCTCATCGTGACAGATTGACTGACCTAAAGTGAGATGGCGTCACACGGATGGAATGCACACATCTCTGCGGATTTCCCATCTCGCCCACAATACCCCCGGCTAGCGGGGTCTCGCCTTGCTATTCGGAGGGGTCCGCCTCCGAGGTCGCGCCGATCAGTAGAGCCACGGGACGCGGCCCAGTCGGTACCGGTTTCACAGCCTGGTGTGCTGTATGATGCTCAGTCGGTTCGCGTTTTGCAGCTAGAAAAGCTGTCACCCATCCTAGCGGCTTCTTTTCCACTTGTGATGGGTTCCACTATCACTTCACAGTGAGAGGGGCTGTGTGGTGTCCAGCCTGATCCGATAACACAGCCAGGAGATCTGATCAAGTCCCAGTCGGCCCCGGTTACGCAGCCTGAGAAGCTGCAGAAGGCCCTCCTTGTTCCCAGCCAAGTTTTAACGGGTCCTAGCCCGTAGCACAGTATGAGGGGCTGTGTTCTACCCAGTCGGTATGAGGGGCTGTGCTGCCAGTCGAGCTGCAAGAGGTCCTCGCCATACATAGTCCGCATGTTACGGGTCCCACTCCCGAACCACTATACGAGGAGCCGTGTCAAGTCCAGTCAGTTCTGGTTTCTCAGCCTGTCGAGCTGTCACAGGTCTGTGAGCCGGACTCTTGGTGGCCGGATCCGCCAGACCCGGTCTGCGATCCGGACTCATGGTGGCCGGATCCGCCAGACCCGGTCTGTGATCCGGACCCATCATGGCCGGATCCGCCAGACCCGGTCTGTGATCCAGATCCCCAATCAGCTGTTTGGTCAGATCAGGAGAGCATCATCACTGCCTAGGAGGCCCAGGTGGTATGCTCCGCGGTCTGAACCGTCCTGGAGTGCACATGAACTGTTTGGTCGGATCAGGAGAGCATCATCACTGCCTGGTAGGCCCAGGTGGTCTGCTCCGCTGACTGCACCGCCCTGGAGAGCACATGAACTGTTTGGTCGGCTCAGGAGAGCATCATCGCTGCCTGGTAGGCCCAGATGGGCTTCTCCACCGTCTCCGCCACCTTGGAGGGCGTTCCCCCCCTTCTGTTCCGCCCAAGTGGATTTCTCCACCGTCGGCCCCGCCTGGTGGGCGTTCCCGCTGGCTCCAAAGTCTGGAGCGTCTGGAAGCCGCTCCTTAGAGGGGGGCTATGTTACGATCTAGCAGGGTGAGGCAGCCCAGGTCACTGGATGACACTCCAGCGATCATGAACTCTGTTTTGTTGTGATCTTGTGCCATCTGATTCTGTGTGTTTGTTTTCTTACCGTTTCCCCATGTGCTCCACCAATTTGTAACCCCGCCTTTGTCATTAGTGTTTCATCCTCTGCCAGCCGTGTTTGTCCAGGTGTGTTTGATTAATCCATGTATAAATACCACGTCCCATGTCTTGTATCTCTGTCAGTCAATAACGTTTCATGTGTGTGGTTCAGCTCTGCGTAGCTTGCAGCGTATTCCTCATTTTCTTGTTTTTTCTTTTCAATAAATGTTAAGTTTGATTGGACTTCTACCTCCTGAGTTCTCTGTGTTCGCGAGGAAGCACAAGTGCGAGTTTGTTCAGCTCTCATCGTGACACTACACTTGGATTCATTCCACTCTTCCATTATTCATTTTGAAATGCCTTTGGTAGACTTTACTCTATTATTCCTTTTAACTGGCATATTTATTCAAAATATGGGTTGGAGATGGACCGCTCATAGAAATATTAATGCTAGAATTTTGAATTTGTTGGGATGGAGCTTCTGCATTTTCTATATGTTTTTGGAAAAAGTCTTGTCAAAGCAACATTTATTTGATTTTACCAGCCCAGTCTCACTGTACATATTTTTATTTTTTACATATTTTATTTTTACATATTTTAATTTGTACAAATTAGTGTGACCTAAATTGTATGTATTTCATAGGATTGTACAATTCATAGGATTTTTGTACGAATGACCTACAACTAACCCCTAAACCTACCCTTTCTGGGGATTTAGACAAATCGCACAAAACTGTACGAGTGAGGTCGTACGAATTTGTACGAATTAGCTACCTCATACAAATACGTACAAACTGGTCATGAGACTGTGTTGATCATACACTGTGATCAGTGTTGCCGATTCGGCCGTTTTCCCACAAAATCAGGTTACTTTAACACTGTTGCAGCAGGTTGTTTTTCATGTCCGTGGATTGAGACGACCCCAATAGCATGATATTTAGCGCCCAAATTGCTTATTTTACCAGGTGAAACCCTCCAAAATCTTATGTTTTACCGTCTAGAACACACTTTTTAGCAAGTCCCCACCCCCTGATTGGGCTAGTTTTGGTCTAGTTTTGACCAGCAATTGGACAGGTTTTGTTATGAAAACTAGGCAACCTTGACTGTGATTGATTATATATTCTAAAATATTATTACAATTTAAAAGTGTTACTTAAGGAAAATGGTGACATTACATCTGTCCAAAGCTGTAACCATAAGATTTATAGACATGTTCACCTAGGATGTTAAATTGGTCAAAAAATGCTGTCAAATCAATTATAATGTTAAGAAATGCTATGTTATTGGAATTCTCATCACATCCTAGCAGTCAGATGCTCAGCGCAGTTTCATCAGAAATTTCTACACAGATTTTTATCTTAATCAAAACAAAATCTGCTGCTGTTTTTAATGTACGCTATTGAGACATAATGTTGACAAGAAGTTGTGGAAATTTCTGTCTTTCATTAGTCAAGAGCAGTGCTTTTTCCCTTTATTTAAAAAAAAAGCTGTGGGGCGTTGCCAAAATGGGTGCTGTCCTAACTGAAACTTGTTTTGAATTAACATTTCAATTAACGTTTCTCTCTTTCAACAGGTCTGTGAGTGTGGACTTCGATAATGTTATTCAGCAGCTGTAATTAAAAGAAACTGGTCTTATCGGAAACACACCTCCTTCTTCAAACACACAGACAGGAACGTTTACGCAAGATCTGCAAATCCAGAGAGCCCAGATATCATCTACAGCAAGAATAATCCAGTCACTGAGTGATTAAATTCAAACCAATTGACTTTGCAAAGTGTCACAGTTCCAGAATTGATGAAACCTCCATCAATGGATTGAATACTCACTTCTGAGTCACTGGCGGCCCAGAAGCCAATCACCTGAGTGCTTTTCGCCACAGCAAGCAATTCAACAAGAGTATTCAGATCAATTTACCAGAGTAATGGCTTTGTCTGGGTTTTGTATGCATGTTTAATTTTTCACCCTCAAGCAGCAGTGTTGTCCCAGATTTACAGTTTTCTGCACTAAGAGTCAATCCAAAGTTGGAAAGAATCACCACTGACCCTGATTCTCTCTCTCTTTCTTTCTCTCAACATTTATCAGTTTTAATAAAAATGAAATCTCAGACTGTCTGGGGAGGCAATGTTAAGATGCAGTGGGACGCTGGCAAGATCACAGACAGAATGATAAAAGGGACTTTCTGAAACAGGATTTCTTGGACACTGTGATGGCCAAGAAAGGAAGTGGGTAAGTGAGAGCAGTTAGACGCAGAGTTCAGAAGGAATTTCTTTAAACTACAACCACCAAAGACACTGAGGGCAACAGGTCCTACGAATATTTAGATTTGTGGATGATTGATTCTTTGTCCCTTGTTTGAATATCTAATATAGAATTGAATACTGTAATACAAAAAAAAAAAAAAAAAATGTGTTTCTTTAAACCATCTGAGCTGGTAACTAAAATCTAGGCTCAAGCCTTGTATCATCAGGTTACTCGATCTTGCAGAAAGTTTTGCTTTGTACACTTGCAATATATTTAATTATCTTTTATATTTTATTTTTAATTTTAGTTATAATGTTATGTGTTTATCATTACATATTTTTATTTATTTTTGTTTTAGTAATTTTAGCATGCATTTTATTTTCAAGTGTTTACTACTTTTAATCGTCTCATTCATTTCTTCAGCTTAATTGAAATTAATACAAGCTATTTTTGATTAGTTTTAGTCAACAATTAATACCATTAAACTAATACAGTATTGATACTGAAGCATTTGTCACTTGGCAAGTGTCCATTTTGGACACTGGGTATGCCAAAGAGTAACGATTCTTTTAGATAACTGAAAGAAAGTGAGTTTTTGGAAAGTAAATTCTTGCTTGTAAAACTTCAAATTCACAGTGGGTTTTACTGCTTTTGTGGAAAGTTGTGTTTCATTAAGATGGTACACAAGGCAAAGCTCTTTCTACATACCAAAATAATGCATAAGGCGTTTTTATAGCTGGTGAATTTTCTCAATTCCGTCTTCATTGTGGACCCTGCATATTGTTTGTGTTTGCTCTTTGCATTTGCACATGCGGCACCAATTCATTTGAAGAAAAACAACATCAAGAAGAAGACAGAAAGTCATATGAGCTTGCATCAACATAAGGGTGAGTAAATAATGACAGAAATTTCATTTTGAGATAAATTAATCCCTAAAACTTCAAAAGAATGGGCAAGTTCATATATATTTATAGAGATAGAACATGGAAATTGCCTGTATCTTGTCTCATTTGTGGCATATTCATATCACGCACACAGAAAAAATAACGCATGCGACTATTCTTTTTGACAGTAATATTCAGTAATTCGCAAGAAAGATGACTTTGAGACATACCACACAATTGCCAAAGCGTCTGTCCAAGCATCAAACAACAGACCACTTTAACCATAGTGTGAATGTGTGCGTTATAAATAAACTCAGACTGGACACAATCGGGCACCGCTAGACCTCTGATTCATGTCTGACTCTAGGCTGAATTGATTACAGCAGCTGTCTGATTGCTGACCGTCCATCTGCTGTGGCCAATCTAAATTGCAACTCCTCTGAGGGTCTCGTGGCCCCTCCCTATTCCAGTCCAGTGCTAATAAATCAAATCTCACCTCGTGATTCAGCCCTCACTCTCCTCTGCCATGCCAACACAGGAAACGACTCAACATCACTGTGGCAATCTCCCCAGAGATTGAATTGAACTGATTTATGAGTGCCAGGCATGGCATGCAGGACTCATGACTGCGTGGCGATGAATGTTTGTGAAGTCATAGAAAACAGAGAATGTTCTTTGTGGGCATGAAGATGAAAATCAAACTGATTTGAATAAGAAAGTTGTACGATAGCATTTTTGGGTGCACAACCTATATATGTTTTTGTGTGCTTTATTGCCCGTTGCCTTTGAAACCTTTCAACCTTTGGAGAGTTCTGATGTTATGAAACTGAACAGAAATTTGGACGGAAGGAAATTTGTGACAAACTTGGGATTTTAGATTCTTTTGAAATCCTGTCATCGTCTTCTCACCCTCGTAAAATTAGGAAACTGTAGGACTTTTTCTCTATGCAGTTACAGTGAAGATGATTAAAGCTTTCAAGCCTTGTGCATTATATAAAGTCTTATGGTTGATGACAAACAAACCAGAATTAATTGCCCGTTGCTGATGATCTTAATTTCCAGTGCATTTCCGGTGACAGGATCAGTCATGAAAACTGATTTTGTGAACTGAAGCAGCTGATGCACCAAAAAGTAAAAAAATTATTAATTTATGAATCAGACGCTTATTTCTTATGAACTAACCAGGGAGTTGGAATTTTTCCACATTTTCAGTAGCTAATTGCTTAAATTTTGGCCTGTTTGTCATGCAAAGATACAGTATATCACATTACAGCAGACAGATAAACACTCCTCCGGGTGTGTGTTCACGGTGTGTGTACGTGGTTGTTCACTTCTCACTGCTGTGTGTGTGCACTTGGATTAAACGCAGAGCACAAATTCCTAGTATGGTAACCCATACCTGGCCACATGTCACGTCGTGTCCATCCTTCCTTCCTTTCCTCATTTGGTCATATAGTGTCTACTGCCTTGAAATGACATGATGGTCAGTAATTAATATAACTTAAAATTGTAGCCAGCTATTTCACACACTCAGATCTTTGAGTGAACTGAACTCAAAAACTGGATCAGTGAATGGTAATCAATTCGACTAATTTATTCAAACGAATCACACTCAAAAGAACGATTAATTTATAAATTAGACCACTATTTGCCTCATGAAATCACCAAGGAGAGTTAGAACAGGTTTTTACAGTCATTAACGACTTATATAATATATCTGTATAACTTTAGAAGACTTAGAAGTATAATCAGAACTACTTTTATGATTCTTTTTAATCATAGCAGCTCTAGTCCTCATCATCTTTCCTTTTCAAAAGTGCGTCTAAGATATTTTTTAAAAACCCCTTTTATGTTCCACAGAGGAAACATAATACAGGTTTGAAAAAAACAAGAGAATGAGTAAATAATCCAAGTTTACAGTTTAGATGTCTGTTTTCTTCACATAAGCATGCAGTCTCCATCAAAACTGCTCGCTATTCCAGTCAATATTTCATTTGAGATGAAAATTCACAAATGAGTTTCATTCCCGCTCAAGCATGTTCATACTCTCACCGACACTTCCTCTCACAAAGATGTATTCACACACCTAGCCCTGTTTTGAGTTGTGACAGGTGAGGAGAGGAAGTGTGACATGCCTTCTGCAGATGATCACCTTAGCACCGCTCATTATGCATTGTTGAGGGATGGATCTGAGGGTGCTGTTGGGTATAAAGCAGGAACATGACTCACACATATCTAAACTTACGCTTTTTCTTCTGTTTGTTCGACCAGGTGCAAGGTTATATGCATCACATATAAAACCTTATTACCGTGGTATACTCATAGCATTCATCATCACACAACTCCAGCGTGAGACTTACAGTCTTTCTGTAAAGGCCTGGTGCAATAAAACGCCACGATTCCAAAAAGAAAGACTGCTTGTGCAGCCAGACAGGCTGCATGTGCAAGAAAACTTTTGTGCAGGGTTAAAGGACATTCTGTGGGCGAAGGAGTGTAACTTTGATATTTTCCGGAAGGCCAAAACTGGTAGAGGTCTTGTTTTCTCATTTTAACAGGACTTCAGAGTCAAGTTATTGGTTCACAAAAAGTCATGGTGGTGTGAGACTGCCGACTGCAAACAGATTTACCGCATGACTGTGAACTGTGAGACATTTTGTAGTGTTGTCCGAACTCTAGAACAGTTTAATTCCCCATAGGGAACACTTTTATAGCAGTAAAGCATTCTGATAATGCACAGCCAATGTATAGTTTTTTTTTTTTTGAAAATAAAAAAAATCTATTATACTACCTGCTTTTATGTGAATAACTGTACAGACTTATAAGCATCTGTTTAAATCTTAGCTGAGAAAGAAATCTGGATGTTACTCATACCCCAATGTTTGTGCCATCCACTAGACACAGTCAGCGCATGAGTGAATGAGCCAGTCAGAAAGAGCCACTAGCAGCCATCCTCCGGCGGTGTCTGCACACTTCAAGTATCTCCTCCTTTCATCTATGTGCTAAAAATCATTATATTATCTTCCGCATTACAGAAACCATTCCTCCTTAAGAGATTGTGGGACAAGAGGTCAATCCCTGGTATTTACCTTCTTCAAACAACTCTAGTCAGCGCAAAGAGCCCTGGAAAGATCACTGAGGAGGTTAAAAGAGCAGAAATCCCATCATGCCATGCAACAAAATCTATTTGATACCGCCATTCCTCCATGTTAAATTAAACCATCAGCACCTGTCGGGCTTATCTGTCAAACGGCTCTTGACTCGCTCATCCATTATAAACACATGGCCAGTCGATCGATCTGAACAGCTGCTACTGTAATAGTCTTCCTCCACAATTATAAGGATGTTGTGGCTGTTTTGTTCGTTTAATATGGTGAGGATTTTTGGGAATATCGCTTTCAGATGTCTCTGCCATGCTCTTCTCAAATATTGATCGCGCTCTGTCATGACCGAAGTAGCTGTGATGAGCTCATAAGCTTCATTCTGTCATCTTTTTTTCTGCAGGTGAGATGAATTTGTGATGCCCGAGGCAGCTTGTTTTAATTACACCCTCTATATATGCTCCAGTGAACTACAATGGCAGTTCTTTAATTGCACAATTCATCAAATTCTAAATACAGAAACGTTCAAATGAAAAGAGAAATCATGCTGCTAAACCATTTAAAGGGTCAAACTGGGAAAACTCAATGGCAAAAAAAACGCATCTTTTTATGAACTAGAGAGGTGCATGAAATGGCATTTGAAATCATAATTGTGACAGTAGTGGTTTGATTTTGATTTCCTTTTGGATTTTAAAGATGACTTGCAAGCAGCATCATAAAATATCCTACTTCACAGCCCTCAAACAGATCTGAGATGATTTCTGTGTACCAATGCAGTCAGAAAGCCATTTATACTTTTCATCTTTTGCCATCTTGAAAGATTTTTTTGACCATTTTTATCATGCTGATGTGTTTTTGATGGGACTCAAGTTCTCCTTTTTTTTAGTCCAACGTTTCCGTTATGGAAAACTGGATAAAATAGGGACAACATGCATTTACTCACCCTCGAGTAGTTCCAAACCTGTATGAATTTCTTTGTTTTGCCAAACACAAAGGAAGATATTTTGAAGAAAGTTTGCAACCAGGCTGTTTTGGGTCAACATTGATTTCCATAGTAGGAAAAAAAAATACTATGGAAGTAAATGGTGACCCAAAACAGCCTGGTTTCAGAACAGAATTTTCATTTTTGAGTGAACTATTCCTTTAAGATCTTAAAGGAGCTAAATGTTTACTTAATTCACTGCATTAAAGCGAAATTGAGGTTTGAGACCTTTTTTCAACCTTTCCACACTTATTTTGTCTCAAGTGGCCACCGGTTGAAAGAAAAATCACCTCAGACTAAAGCAATTGTTTCTTTTCCACTCTCACTTTCTCTCTCTCTCATACAGTTATTGTTATTCTAACATCCAAAGGCAAGTCATCAGCATTTTTCATTAATATGAGTAATTACTGAAAAAAATGTTGTGGCAGGCGAGCGAGGCCTTTCAAATGTCACCTCTTTTAAATTAGTCTGACAACAAAGCTCTAAAATGGCAGCGCTATAATGATCCGATTTTAATTGCTCAGAATCAAACAGCAAGCCACCAATTACCATGGGGTCTCATTGTTGAGGTTGTTCAGGCCTCAGCTGTGGCTGTTAAATAAAGGTGAACCCAGGCCGGCCGCCTCTACGTCAGAAGACCAATGCGAATGCGAGTTTGCCATGCGACACAAAAGCCCTGAAAATGAGCATGTGGAGAGGACACGCGGCGTTCGGTAGCGAACTTCGGCAAACGCACAAAAGCAAGTCCTTTCTATAGACCTCAGTGTGATCTGGCTCAGAAGCAGAAAGCCAAAATCGTTTTTTTTCTCCCTTCCTGACCCGTCCGTGCCTGGGGATCTGAGATAGGAATGACCTCTAACTCGCACAATGTGACAGCACGGGGTGTCATTCACTGGAAAAGTGGATTAATTTTCTCGCAAATTGACTGTTAATTCCTCTCTTATCTCTTCCACTGATTGGCTTAGAATGACTGCTGTGCTCCTCTAGCTCCCAGTGGCATCTCAGATGTCCTGCCGATTGGGTCGTTCCTGCTGTCGGGACGGGTGCTCTCATGCCCCACGGAATTTCATTGGCCCGCTGAGATATGAACTTCCTCCATAGTCCTGTATTTAACCTTCAGAGGCTTCTGAACACCCTCCTCCCACCCTCCAGCTTATGTAATTATGCCATAACAGTAGAGAAATTACACAAACCTAATTAATTAGTCACTGTTTATGAGTGTTAGTCACAGTACCTCTGCCTGTGGACACTTTGAAAGCACCACTGAGGTTGCCAACCAGGGTTTGAACGCAGCTATTAGTGAAATATACAATAAGTTATTTTAATTATTCTCATTTTGTTTCAAAACCCTTTACCCTTTTTTTCTTCATAGAACATATTTTACTTGGTGCTCTTTCTTGTAAAGTGAAAGCGAGTGTGGACGAAATCTTCTCAGATACAAAAATGATGGCAAAAACATTCTAAAGTGATTAAATCTTTGTGTACCAAAAAGGGACTGCAAAGTGGGCTTGGTTTATTCTGTTATCTTAATGTGCCCCTTATGGATATTTGAAAATGAAAACATCCTGCAACGTTTTAAATCTGAAAGTACACCGTGTATAAAGTTATAGTCTTTCAAAAGAAAGTGTGGACTCTGGATTATTCAAACGAGCCATTTTTAAAACGAGTCGATTCATGTCAAATTTGTCTGAACGAAAATGCTAGTTCATTCTTTGCCACTAGATGTCACTTTTGAAGCCTTAAAACACTGCTTTAAAGTGCCCCTATTATGCCATTTTAAAGGTTGCTAATATTGCTTTTAAATTCTCTTAAAACAGGTTTACATATATGCAAGGTCAAAAAAACACTTTAGTTTCTGACATTACTAGAGGTGCTTTCTGAGAGAATACGTCAACTGCTGTAGTTAGCAAGGACTACCGTGGAAAGTGCTAGCAATTTGCTTTTGTAAACGAATCAGGCACACTTGTACATTGTGAACTTCAACGTTGTATAATGCATAACACTGCGTTAAACATTGTTTATCATTACTTAAACTAATGAGACAGACAGACAGTCAAGCTGCATCAATCACAGTATTAGACTACATCAGGCCCACAGCTGAACAACAGAACTACAGAAACACAAGTTAGCCGGTTACCAAGACATGTGCGGGGTTGTTACACAACATAACGTACACAAATACGTATTTTGAACGATCGCTAGAAAATACAGTCATAAATGATTAATTATACTTACAGGTAGAAACGCAGAGGAGCAAGCCGGTCCACGTAAACTACGCACTAATCCATCTTTTAAGACCAAGCGTTTGGTGAATATCGTTGTACTCCAAGATTGGAAAAGCAGTCATCAGTAAAATGAGGCGAACACAAGAGATTGTACTGATGAGGTGTTGTTGAAAAAAATCACTCATTCTTTGTAGCTTATAGGGCATATAAAACAAATGAACTCTCACAGGATACAGCGTCTTCTTCACATGAAGTAATCCACGTGGAAATTGTACTGTTTGTGGACGGGGCAAGTTGTTCATGGCGTAGAGCGTGGGCGGACATTATGCAAATATGTTACTTAGTGACGTGGATCTGTAACAGACGACTCGTTTAGGCGAATGTGAGCAGACTCGTTTTTTTTATAGACAATAACTTTATTTATCGTGCACTTTATTTATTATGTTCACACACCTCTACGTGACACACTGCATGAAAGATCATATTTGAAAAGGCATAAAAGGGGCACTTTAAATTAAATCGATCAACCGCTGGAAGGCTTTGGAAAAAAGAATCGTTGAATGAAGCATGTGGGAGTCATTAAACAAATAACTAAGGAAAGAATAAAAGCATATTATAAGAAAATGAAAGTGTTTTTTGACCTAGCATGCATGTCAGGCTGCTGTTTAGGGACTGCCATAACCAAAATATGAATCTTTCATAACCCATAGGAAACGTTAAGTGAGATTTCAGTTCGAAGAGAATACATGTGTTGTGTGAACAGCAATGGGAATAAGGGAACATCAATAAATCACTTTATAGAAATGTAGAGAGAAATATACCCACCAGTCATTGCAAATCAGGGGGTTTTGTAAGCTTCGAACCCATACAGCTGCTTTGCAGCCATATATGTACACATTTTTTTAAAACAGCTGAAGCAATAACTTTAATGAAACAAAATCAGTCCTTTTGTATTTTACAAAAGCAAGAAATTCTAATTATATTTCGGAACAATGAGAATTTTCACTTTAGAACTGTGGTAAAGAAAAGATATCATGATTTTATCATTTTTATCCTTTGGTTACTGCTTGATGTATATCAGTAACCCAGCACTCTGTCTTTTCCGTTTTTTCCAATCTATCAGAACATGGTAATAGAATGGTAGACACTTTTTCCTGTCCTGTATGTGAAGAATAGTGAGAACAAAAATTAAAAGCCGGCTAGAGAGATGATGTGAAAGAGAGAGAGACCAAATTATTTAAAAGCCTCATAATTTTCCACCCTGAGAAAAAAAAAAAAAGTTTATTTAGTCCCTATCCAATGATGATGATGATATATACACTCTTACAAAAAGCTTCACAATGCCAAAAGAAGGATTTTCAGATTATAAAAAGATATGGTTATTTAAAGAACCTTTTGCTTAATGGTTCTTTGTAGAACCAAAAATAGGTATTCTATGGCATCGCTCTGAAGAACCATTTGAAGCACCTTTTTTAAAGAGTGTATTTATATATATATATATATATATATGACCACTTTTAGTGGTATAGAGTTTTGTGCACCTGCTTTTTACTTTCCAAAAGGTGTCATAGGGAATCCAAAATCAAATGAAAATACAAGATAGGTTTAAAAAATTAGATATATATTTCCCTTGATAGTTGGTGCTAAGTTGAAAATGGATTTCTCTCACTTTTTCTTAGCTTTTGGTTTGTTTTGGAACATTAAAAGCATAGTAGCAAAATATTAATTTACCATCTGGCTAAACAAGCCATGTTGTGTTGTCACCTTTAAATAAGATTAGGTGCAAAGTGTGCCTGCTATGATAAGTTGTCAAGAAACTTACTAAAAAGAAATGGATTTATGACTAGCAAATGATATTTAATGCTCTTACTTGGCAGGAATTGCTCAATCTCCTTTGGCAACAAGCTTTCATCAAACACTGTTAATCTCTGTCAAAGTGAACTTCCAGAAGGCAGAGCAACGATAACATTCACTGACAGAAAACTCAACTCAAACTCAAACGCTTGTACAGGAGGGAGTTCCTTTTAATTTTTGTTCTTGCTGAGCAAAACCCTTCAGCACCCAAGCAGAAACACCATGTACTGAATGTGGTGTTCACTGTGCCATTCTTCTCTAAGATGTTTTAAGAACATAATTTTATTTAAAACAAAAACAACTGGCCATTTTTAGTGGTAGAGAGATTTGTGCACCTACTTGGACATCTTATTTTTAACATTTCATTTTCTTTCCGTGTTTCTTTTTCATTTTTGGGTTTTTTTTTGGTGCCGCTGTGAGCTTGAAATCTCTGTATGGCTATTTAAGTGCAAAATGTCTCACGGCTTTAGTTGCAAAACTGAAAATCAAAGGTCATGTGAAGTTGAAATGTTACTCATTCAATTTAGCTCTGAATCTGTATGTAGGACTGATGTTTTTTTCTCTCTTTCTCTGTAGGAGCATTATCAGATGCTCTCTGCTAAGGGGGAACATTGATTCTCACCTTTACCCTGTTTCTTATCCTCAAAAAATCCATCACTGACCCTGAAACCGTGGCTGGAGTCAAGTTTTAGACAGCCACCCAAGAAATGAGTCTTAGAAATCCAGAGGTACAGAGGTTATAGTCTTTACTCTACATGTATAAAGTTTAAGTGAGGGGTTAGAAATGGATATAAAAATCAAAAGTATTTTACTAGACCACAACCATGCCCTCGAGAACCAACCAGTCAGTGAACTGTCCTTCTAGACCGACTAGATAGGGAATACGCCCTTCGAGACCAGACAGAAAATAAATGCGCCCTCTTGCAACCAACAGTCAGAGATATCGCCCTCCTTGACCAACCAGACTGAGAATGCACCCTCTGAGACGTGACAGTCAGTGAACGCGCCCTCCGTGACCATACTGACACTGACATCGCCCTCTGAAACTGAGCAGACTGCGAACATCAGAGACCTCCCTGGGTTGAGCAGGACTCTACGGCCGGAACCGACATCTCCAGAGGTAGTGCAACCTCTGGCGGACCCGATGGAGTCTCTGGGCCACACACAGGTTCCAGAGGTTCTGGCCATGGGGCCTCACAATCTTCGTGGAGTTCGGGTGGATTCAGTGATTGAGGATCTGGATCACAGACCGGGTCTGGCGGATCCAGCCATGATGGGTCCAGATTACAGACTGGGTCTGGTGGATCCGGCCATGTTGGATTCAGATCACAGACCGGGTCTGGCGGATAAGGCCACCATGAATCAGAGTCACAGGGCTCAGATAGCTCGATAGGCTGGGACACCGGGACCGACTGGACTTGACACAGCTCCTCGTACCGTGACTTGGGAGTTGGAATCGTAACATGCGGGATAGGAACTGCGAGGACCTTCTGAAGTTTCTCAGGCTGCATAACCGGGACAGGCTGGACATGACACGACCCCTCGTATCGTGCTACCGGGCTGGAACCCGTCACTGAATGGCTAGACACCATGAGGGCCTTCTGCAGCTTCTCGGGCTGCGTAACCGGGATGGGCTGGCTGGGCTGAACATGACCCCTCATATCGTTCCACGGGGTTGGAACCAGTTAATAAATGGTTTGAAACCGTGAGGGCCTTCAACAGCTCGTCAGGCTGTGCAACCGGGACCGACTGGACATCATACAGCACTCCTGGCTGTATCACTGGGACTGACCGAGCTTGAAACAGCCTCTCTGGCTGTAAAACCAGGACCAACAGTGCCTTATATGGCTTACCACACTGAAAAACGGGCACCAAACCCCTCCTTTGCGAATTATGCACCACGGGGATTTTGTGCGGCACTGGCAACCTCGATGCCGGAAAGGCGTTCGCTGCTCCGGCCGCCATTTTGTGTTTGAACGGCGTATGCGGAATGGCGCAGCGAGTGCCGGTCCATGGGTTCCCTTCCACGTTAGCGGCGCGACGCTTACTCCTCGCAGAGCTGCGTGCCTGTAAATGCTCCTCCTCCTCTCCTACGGTGTAGGACGACCCACAAATGTCTAACACACAAAGTCAATAAGCCTTTCCAAAGGCCAGTTGGGGTCCTCTGTGGGTAGGTCGAGTAGCAAATCGCGATCTAAACCAGACATGTAATATCCTTTTAGTGTTTCCTCATCACCAAGGACTAAATTAGATACGGCCCATGTATATGTGTCAATGTGACGTCTGTCCTGAGACACAGAACGCAGTAATGTCTCAGATGCGAGGTCTAAATCCTGCCGACGAGGCAATACATATTCCTGGCGTGAGCGCTGAACAAACCCTCTGCTGAACTCCGTTTGACGGTTCATTATGTCATGAATGAAGACGGGATGCGTGTGAGTTCACATGCAAAAAAGGGTTTATTAGGCTCAGGGTCAAGACAGACAAGATGAAAATCACCGGCAGACTGAATCAACGTAGGCAAAGGCAAAAGAGTAAATGTATACAAGGCAAAGGTCAATTACCAGATAAACAGTGTCCTGAGGAAGAAGCAAATGCGTAGATCTGGGAACAAGCAAAAGGTTGGCAACGGGTAATCCAGACAGCGAGACAATAGAAAACAAAACACGAGAGAAAAAACAGAACCGGGTGACGATATACATCTAAACAATGAATCATGACGAACACAAATACATGAAGGCTTTTATGCTCCAGGATGTCCAGGAACTAACAAGGTGGGCGGTGACAACAGTTTCAACATAAAGTCCTGACTGAACAAACAGAGGGGAGAACATAGATTCATTCTAAGAGTCCGGGAATGATAAACAGAGACAAACACACCAAAGGAGTCCTGGGCGCTAGAGTGGCCTGTGCTGGCACAACCAGCTGATCCTGACACATATCTCGACTGGATCTATTTGGATATTTGGATCGATCTGGATTTATTTTCGGCAAAGAAAAAAAAATGTTTACAGGAGAAAAATGCAGGACATAACTATTAAAATATTTCTCCAAATGTGAGCAACTGTATAACAGGGTAAAAGACGTAAACGCAAAATTGATTAGGAGCTAATTTGATCTAATAATAAAAATAATAACAATAACAATAATATGATGTTTAATGGTTTTGAAAGATGTTCACCAAGGGTTAATTCTTTTGATTATATTTGAATTTGAAGTTGAATTTTCAGTAGCTTTTACTCCAGTTTTCAGTGTCACATGATATGAATAAATACAGTACATATAGTATAATCTATTTTTTTCCTGAATTCATATATATTCAACTATATGAATTCATATATATGAATATATTCAACCAAGGTTTAAACTTGAGGTCACTCATAACAAATGCAGTATTCAGATTTAATTTGATGCCATTAAAAATCATGACATTTAAATTCCTGAAAAAAGTCATGCTAATTTGCATTTAAATTATTTACATGTGCAGATTGCTTTGCATTGGTGGGCATAATACTATTTGTAACATTTTCCTGAACGAGTAATTGTCCATTCTGCACAGGTTTGGTGGTGATATTAACCTCTGCACAGATGTTACCCTCGAGGGTGAGCAGCTGCGTCTCTGTGTCTATAAATATGTCCGCCTGATGTTCTCCATCCCTCGAGACGAGGCCAAAGCTCCTGCAGTGACATTTTATAGTACTTGGCAGCTTTTTACCTCTTAATATTTTGATTAATACACCTCAAACTCTAAAATTATTGTTCACTCCTGTGATGTTGAGATAATGGTTCACCATTAACGCTCTCTCTTCCTGTCCCTCTCTCTCTATCTCTCTGTCTTTTTTTTTTTATTTTGCCTGATAATTTTCATAATCGTTTAGATAAACTTTTGTTTGAAAATGGAAGCTAAGTGTTTGGGAGGCTTGAGGAGAAAGAGAAATAGTTCATCTCTGCAGTACTGCATGCTCCTGTGTGACACCATATAAATCACTCCGCTAATGCTGACTGACATTTCGATTTTAACGGTGGCCAGAGAAAAAAAAGTGATTTGTGAAAAACATGAAATTATCTGCTCTCAGTAGATACAGAGAGAAAGTGCACCCACAGAGTGTTCCAGACTTCAGAGTCGTTTGAACAAGAAATAACCAGCATGCTGAATAATGCATGCCGTTGCAAGCACATGGCGGCATTCAGAGCCACTAAATGCATCCCCTGATATGCTAACAGATAACACACATTTTAAACCCATAATGCATTTAGTATCGCTTACAATCTTGCCATATTTTATTTTGTTTTAATTGACCCTTTCTGTGACTTTAAGTTTAGTGTTGGTTATCTGTGGTACTGTACCTTTAAGTGAATAGCTGTAAATGTACTTAAAAATTACATTTAGGCCATTTAAGATTAAAATTAGTTTGTTTCTTCATTAGAACAGATTTGGAGAGCTAGCATACGGTACTTGCTTATTAGTGAATGGGTGCCATCAGAATGAAAGTCCAAATAGATGATAAAAACATTACCACACAACGCCAGCTAATTAATTAATATATTTTAAACTAAAACTTTTGTTTGCAAGAAGCATCTATAATTAAGGCATTAGTCCATAATCCATATGCTTTCATCAGTGAAAAGTTAATCCCGCCATCATCTCATATCAAAATCCACCAACATATTTGTTTAGAAATGTTATGACTATTTTTGCCTGTAAAAAGTGCATGATCTATGCCTGTATTTTCAGACAAAATGTCTGAAAAGGTTGTTTTTTGTTTTTTTTTACTGGAAAAAGCAATATCCTTAATAGAGAGTGCAAAGCAATGATTTGAATTTAAAAATGCCTTAATGGTGGATTTGTTTCTTACCAACACACAGCTTTTTTTCACAAGTTGATGGACTGGAGACATGTCAATTAGTTGACAGCACCCATTTATTGCAAAGGATCCCTTGGTTGAAGCATGTGTCCAGTGTAGACACAACCTAATTAAAATAACAAAAAACACACAATAGAATTACTGAAACAAACCAAAAAAATATACAAATAAAATCTAATCAAAAATATATTAGTATGTCAGTGATACTTAATTAAAGTTTGACTATGTACAATCTGTATACCGCAAGCTCCATCATTAACAGAGCTTTAGATGGCCACGATTAAAACCTACTCTCCTCATCTGCTTGCCAGTCTGAGGCTGTACTTGTTGTGTAAACACCCTTCACTTTCAATTATCCAACTGACTCATGGACCCCATTTACCAATTAGACTGTGACAGTGTGGCAATAAGGAGAAAATGAACAATTAGAGGAGGCCTGCTGATCTACGCCCTGACTGAATAACATAGCCAAGGGAAAGGCTATATATAGAGGTAAGAAAAATAATCATTAACATTATTTTTGAAGAATGTGGAAATACAGCTGAACTCTAATGCGGACATTGTGTGTGTAGATGACATTATTGTAAGTGGAGACATTAATTCAGATGGTGCTTTAACTGTCTGGATGATGCTTTATGTTCTGATTATTCACTGCTTATATATTTGCATTTGCCATTGCATTACTCTGATTTCAATTAAATTACTTCATGCATGTAAATGAATGAAAGCACAAGAGCACTGCAAGCACACAATAT
The DNA here is from genome assembly GCA_032361165.1 of Enteromius paludinosus. Classification (NCBI taxonomy): domain Eukaryota; kingdom Metazoa; phylum Chordata; class Actinopteri; order Cypriniformes; family Cyprinidae; genus Enteromius; species Enteromius paludinosus. Next base: position 15,557,136 of record JAUMHQ010000069.1, read on the forward strand.
GGTTGAAATAACTTACTTGTACTCAAGGAATTTTGGGATATATATATATATATATTGTCACGGGCGAGCCAACACAGACACAGTAGGATTGACGTCACGCCTCGGAGAGGCTATTTTTATTATAAAAT
>JAUMHQ010000069.1:15588555-15600152 GCA_032361165.1 Enteromius paludinosus
ATTTTGGCTCTATTTGCATCTAAAATAGAGTTAGAAGCAACATAATATCTATTTTAACTGAAAGCCCTGCTCCTCTCGCTGAACAGAACAGACACAGAGAGAAGTGTGTTCGGGCTCGGGCTCGCGCGGATTTTAGCCTCTGCATTATTTTATTTCTATATTGACTGATGCTTAGTCTGAGCAGTGTATGCATTTCATAACACCTGACATATGTTTATAAAAAGTTCATAATTTTCATAAAAGTTTTTTTGTAATGTCATTTTCATTTTCAAATCTGTGTCTTTTCTGTAACCTCCTTTCTGTCTAAGGATTGACTTTAAATTGAAATTGATGAGAAAATCCCTTTCATGCATTAGATTATCAAACAAATTCACTAAAATGCAGTTGTATAATCTTATGTTTGATGTGACGTAGATGTCAACATGTCATTGTCATCATTTCTTTTTGTCAAGAACTTGATGAAGCAGGAAGTTGTGGCCTACAGTTTGAGGGTGAGTGGCCAATATGGTGTTCATCAGTCATGTTCTAATGAATCATGCAGGACCAAGATGGCTTGACAGATGGTTGTAGCTTTAGCAAACAAGCCTGCCCACCCCCTACAAAATAATGTGGGCTCTTGTCGTTTTGAAGCCCTGTGGTGGCATGAACAAAGAACCCAATGGCTGAATGAATGAATGCAATTTTTTTTTTTGTAATGAAACGCTGCCCCCCTCAGGGGAGGAGACATCTGAGGACATACTGAAATCATATTCAGTTGTTAAAATGCCTCATTTCTCATCAAAGAAAAAAAAATATGAGAATGAAGCAAGAGAACACAGTTCTCACAGTTTTAAATCCATATTCATACAGTACTTACTCACTCTCTCTTTTTTCTACATCCAGTTGATAAAAGCACAAGCACTATTTTTGCCATTATTTATGCACCTGCTTTCAGACCTAGTTTTTGAGGCTAGAGTAGAGCTTTTTTTGCAGTGTTTTTGACCATCTAAAGTAATTTAAAAGCAAAATGTCTTATGGCAATTTGGTTCTTGTGGATTACAGCATTAGCACTGTGGTTGTATCTTACGGAATACTACATTTATTATTGTTGTTCGCTAACTCTCCATATGCCATGCATGCATTTAGTATGGTACAATACAGTTTATGAAATATGAATAAAATACTAAATAATATAATAATATAATAATAATATATAATAAATATAATAATATAATAATAAAATATTTTTCCCCCCATCAAGAGTGCATTTATCAAAATTAACAGTAAAATTATTTATTAAGTTGCAAAAAATTAACAAAATATTTTAATTGTTACATTTACATCTGTTATAAGGAGCAAATTTCATACAGTCTAGTATTTTTTTTTATTTTTTTATAGATTTAAGCATCAAAGTACCTGTCTGAAGTATAGGCTACATAGAGGCATTTCTATTTATTTTCTGAAAACCAGTTTGGGCAGTAGCAGCTCTCCGTAGAGGGATGCTAATTCAGTTCCTTCTCAGCAATCATCTACATTGTTAATAATTTGGGTAGTTCAGCAAAAAGAGCTGTACTCTCAGCTGTCTCTTCCAAACAGGTTTTGCACTTGAAGTGTTTGGTTAAACACTGAAAGATGAGTGAGCTTTGTCTCATGACAGTCTTTTTTTTTTTTTGCTAGCAGTGTGTTTTGAATAAATTTGTGAGCTAATCCATTAAAGGATTCAAATTCTGATGTCCGTAGTCTTCTGCAGAGACAGACCTTTAAGTATTGGTGTAAAGTCTAATTCATTGTGTAGCTTACTTCGGCCAGGACGACATATCTGAATAGTAAAGGATGATCATAACTGACATGATGAAACGCGACCACCGCAGTTTGTTTTGCTTTTATCATTGAGCCAATTTTTACATTCGAATCACTGCTGATTATTTCACCGAATTTTTTCATTTATTTTCCATTTTAGTTTCCATTAATAATAATAATGCTAATCGAATATGCCAATTTAAGTCAGCTCTTGCCATTTTTATGAGATAGCTGGCATGTATCCCTCTCTTTCTCCTTCCTCTCCTCAGTGCTGCTCAATTTTCCTGTGCACTTTTTAAATCTGAGACGGATCAAGAGAATGATGCAGTTTGGCTAGAGGCACTGAGCTAATGAGAATTCAGTCTTCCCATAATTTTAATAAAGTCCCCAGTTCCAGGCCGCACACATTCTCCCGCGTGTCATTTCGGCGTAGGGTGGCACGCGGCCGCAGGGCACTGTGCGTTCTTTACGTGTTTGTGTTTGTGAGTGTGTCTTCATGACTCTTCACCCACTGTAAAGGCTAGAAGCTTTGGAGGAATCATTACACTTTTACATTTCCCCAGGAGTCCCATGTGCAGCTCCATACTTTGGAGTCTGATCTAAACATGCTCTTAATTCTTTACGGGAATGAGAACAGTTTTTGTATTTCATTACTCATTGCCTATTATGGTCCCGAAAAGTCGAAGTAAACACAAAGAAGGGTTGGTCAGGAATAGACTTTAAAGGGCAGCTTATATGAACAATGCAATGCAGGATATGACTTCACTTCCTGGGCAGTGTTATTGACCCTATAGGGTCTCTGGAGGCTAATTAAACCAAATACCAAGAACTGATGAGTCTGGCTGTTTTGATGACATCATTCTTTCTTTGAGAGATGCTTTCTGTTCCCATTGGTGAGAAGATCATGGCATGTTTCATGCAAAAACTTATTAACTTGTTTCTCTGGTATTGTTATCGCAGATTGATTGCATCCAGTCCACATTTGGACCATTGTCTGGTTTTATGAAGCTGTGTAGTGAGATTTTGGTTTTGAGGAAGTAATATGATGCTTGTAATGAAATATCATGAGTATGCCTTCACCAGTCCAATATTACTGGATATGACAGTGCAGTTACTTTTAATATACAGCACAAACAGTTGTAGAGACTGTCCAAAACTTGCCAGTATGATACTAAAGTGTAGTGGGTGGTTGGTAGGTGGTTGTTTACCAGCTCAAAGTCTCTGTGGCATTCTAGTACTCAAATGTGTCACAGGCTCCTACGATGTAAGATTTATGAGATTTTCAATAGAAGAAAGTAAGTTATACAGGTTTGAAACAACATGATGGTGAATAGCTGATGATGGAATACAAACAAGATTTATAAGCAATCACATTTGAAAAAACATTTTGTTCCCAAAGATAAGTATATAGGTCGGTTCCGAGTCATTTGTTTGGTGACTCCTTGCTCTCATAGTGTTTGTGAAATAACACTATCCCACTGGCAGAAGGCACCAACTTGTTTGTCATTTCCTCAACCCTTATGTTATTTACGTCTGGGGAACATTAGCCTCTGGCTCAGTACGGCTCCTGCTGAATATTAAAGACCTGCATGTGGCATGCGTGTGCTAAATTGAAATCCATATAGAGGCTATTCATTCAAAATAGGGCTGCACGATTTATCATATCGTAATCGCGATGTCAGCCTATGCGATTACATTACAGCAAATGTTGCGATTTATATTAAATAAACAAATGCATTCGGGGACGTAACAAGACATTCATTCTTGCGTTCAAACCAGACGCGAATGAAGCGTTAAGCGCGAGTGATTTACATGGTAAGTCAATGCAAAGACCCAATTAGACATCCTGCAGCGCGATTCGCGCGAATTAAGCGGTGCGTTAAACAAGCCGGTTTTACACTGCACGCATAAACAGTGAGGAAGTGGCGCGTATGCAGAACAGGAGAGCGCGCCAATTGTGCTTTCATACTGGCTTTAGACAAGCATCTTTCTGTTGTATTTTCCAGCGTTCTTCTCGAACACTGTGTGCCGTGTGCTTTGATTTATGTCATTTCTCTGCACCTGTTACGCGCTTCTGCGCCGCTCCTGTGTGCTCTCATCCGTTAACATGGGCGGCGAAATAAATACGCGCTTCAAGCATTCAACTACACGTGAATAGCGAGATTTATTCGCCCAAGTCACCTCAGATGTGAACGAACTTTTAGCAAAGAGGGATTTCAGAAAATGATTGGCACACTGGACAAGAGTAAATATATATTGAAAAGAAATATACAAAGTATATGTTCCATCCTGCTAAAATGTTTTGGGAAAACATGTAAAAATATAAAAATAGGTATTTGTTTGATTTATCTGTACTTTTGACTTCTGAATTTTATTTTAATGTTAATTTCATGTAATTTAATTCAGTTATGTAAAGATGTTATTTAATTTTGTACAATTTAGTTTGAATTAGTATTTTCTAGATTGCACTGTATACTGTATCTCAGTTTAGAAACACAGATTTCAGCAATATTAGTAATCTGTGTGTGCATTTTCCTTGATAACAAGCAAGTCGAGTCAAACCACTTGTTCATCGTATTGCAATCGCAAATCGCAATTTTGACCTTAATAATCGCAATGTGAGATTTTTCCAAAATCGTGCAGCCCTAATTCAAAATGATGTTTATTGGAGCTCAGGAAACATTTTCTGACATGGCTTCAGCAATTGGCTTCAGATTTTTCCAGTTGATGCCTTGGTTTTATTATATTGTTGATATTGCCAACTTAAACTGTTAAATTTGTTTTGGTAGCTGAAACAGAACTGGAATTGAAAAAACTCTAAATATTGAAAATGAAAAACATAAACTTAAAAAGAAAATGATAATGAAATAACTGCAGAAATTACTTACATTTAATTTAAAAACAGAAGCAAATAATAAGAAATATTATTAATCATATAAAATATTAATATTAACAATGATACTATAGTATTCTTGCAGTGCATTGCTTAAAGTGAAAGTAAAGGACAATTACCAGCTTCAGTTGTGGTATGTTATGTACATATTTTCAGCCATGGTAATTAAATATGGTCAAATGTGTATGCCTACTGGTAGCTAAAAAGCATAATGTAAACAGATAAAATATTTGATAAAAATCACGCAAGAAGGCAGGAATGTGTGTAACTTTAAATGACAGGTGTTTTAGATCTCTGTAAACCCCTCTCTGCATGTGCATGTTCCGTAAGGGCCTGATGATTACAATGTGTGAACTAATTGTAACTTTTCACCTTGTGACTTTTCAGTGTTGCCGTGGGAGTTGGTTTCTATGGAAACAGTGAAACCAATGATGGGGTGTACCAGCTGACCTATTCTCTCTATAATGCCAATCATACGCTGGCGGGAGTGGACAGTTTGGTAAGTACAAATATAGGAGCGCTGACTATAAATAACACACTGAGACTGTTTTTGACTCCCTGACCAACTTTAATCTTGACTGATTTGAGCTGAAGTGTCCCAATAGTCTTGGAGACTTCTCCCAAGCAAATTTACTCCCTCTAAAGGCTCTAACATTATCTCTATTCACTCCCCACAAATAGTTCTGCACTTTCTTCCAACCAAATCTTAGCCAGTTCAGTTGTCTGTTCCTGTTAAATCTTTTTTTTTCTTTTTCTTTTTTACGCAATAATTTCATGGGATCCCCACTGAGCACATGATTGATTTTCTGACTTCCCTTTGCAATAACAAGGACATCACTGAAGATACACGCGGATGCGTACAACCGCTCAGTCACTCTGGAAAGATGTGAACGACAAGGAGTGGATCAGTGTGTGTTAGAAAATGCACACACACTCTAGTGTGTTTCTGTGATATGGAGTGGTTGGGGAAAATACCTCAAATTGGTTTTTATAGTCTTTTATGTTTGTGCAGTTATGAAGGCCTTTTTTTGCTTTCGTCATTGTCCTTTTCAAGGCCCTGAGGGCTGGGGCATGAATAAAACCTTATTCATGTATCGTCAGCCAGACCTATTTATATCCGTCTTCGTTTTCTGATTCAAATGCGCCGAGCTGACAGTGACACTAAGACGCTTTAATCCTGCTTCACGCACCAATTTCATGCACTGGGTAGGGCCTTTCATGCCTCTGGTTGTGAGTTTTAGCTATTTCATTGCATGGTGGACTGAAATACTGCAAAAGCAATGAGTAGTTGTTCCTGAAAACCCATCTATCATCTATCTATCCATCCATCCATCTATCCAGTTGTCGTCTTATCTATCTGTCGTTTTATTGTTCTATCTATCACTCTATCATTCTATCTATCATTTTATTATTCTGTTTTTCAGTTGTTGTTTCTATCATTCTGCTTGTTTATTTGTTATTCTTTTGTTCTGTCTTTCTGTCTGTCCATCTATACATTCATAGTTTCGCTTTGTCCATGCATCTTTCCATCCATCATTGTGTTGTAACATCACTCTGTCAACCCATCCATCATTCACTCCATCTATCCATCATTTAGTCCATTGTTCTGTCTGTCCATCCATCCATCTATCTACTCCTCCAATCTTCTGTCATCCATCCATCCATCCATCCATCCTTCTACTCCTCCTATCAGCTGTTTTGTCATCCATCCGTCCATCCATCCGTCCATCCATCCATCTACTCCTCCAATCTGCTGTTTTGTCATCCATCCGTCCATCCATCCATCTACTCCTCCAATCTGCTGTTTTGTCATCCATCCGTCCATCCATCCATCCACTCCTCCAATCTGCTGTTTTGTCATCCATCCATCCGTCCATCCATCCATCCATCCATCCATCTATTCCTCCAATCTGCTGTTTTGTCATCCATCCATCCATCCATCCATCTACTCCTCCAATCTACTGTTCTGTCATCCATCTATCCATCCATCTGTCCGTCATATCACCTATAGTTCTGTCATCTGTCAACCATACATCCATTGTTCCATCCAACCATTCATCAACTGGTCCATCTTTATTTATATCCGTCCGTTGTTCCATCCATCAATCCATCTGTCTCCACATTTACATACGGCTGCTATTATAATGTGTTGTATGAAGAGGACCGTTTGTGTCACACCGGTTAGTAAAACTGTCATCATTGCCAGATATTGTCAGTATGAGGTCCACTGGACAATATCCCAACGCTAGTAAGGACATCATCAACCCTAACCTAACCTTATATGTATTTCCAAATGTGAATAGATTATGACAAGTGCATTTACTTTCATACATCCTAACAAAAAAAAAAAGTGTAAGTTTGAGTGCAAACATCTCACAAGCTATAGATCAGTAATCCACAGCTGTTCAGCTCACTTACACCTGTTGTACGAGCCTTCAGGGAAGTGTCGATGCTGTGGTTCTGAACTGAACGGAGACTGAAGGCGCTCCCAGCATCTGCCCTCTTCCACCTCTGAGGAGTTGAGGATTAACTCCCCATCTGCACTAATGGAGATTAATGCGTCTGTTCCTGTCTCGCTCTGAATTATGAAGCACACACTTATCTGAGGTCAACTTGATTCCCTCAACATGCTCTCTGAGTCATCGCAAGCCAAAAGGCGGAACTGACCTAGGAACTGCTCTTTTAGGGAAAAATCAGCTGTAATTTTCATTAGCAGTCTGGCTCAGAGATAAGAGCACGTTGCTGTGAAAAAAAAAAAAAAAAAATGATGCAATGATCCTCAAATAGACTTTTTTTGAAAATGTTTTTTGATCTTCAGGTCATGACCTCAGATTATTGTCAGCTTGCTTTTAAGAATCATCAATACATTTATCTAAGCATGCCATCTAGTAGAAGAGACCCTCCATTCTTGAAACGCTCCCTAGATACCAGGTCCTTCAAATGGTACAAAGTGTCCACTGTCTGAAAACCCAGCATGCAATGCCCATAATTAGCCATGAACCCTGTGACAAAGGCTTTGATGAAGTCACTTGTGGAAATCTTTGACTTCCTGATTGAGGCTCTTCAATGGCTTTGCCTGCCTGAAAACAATGATTTAATTTGGCATCCACTGCACACAGATGCTCGTTCTTTCTCACACACACACATGCGCACACGCTCTTTTTGTTTGAAAGCACTGGACTGCCCTTTCAAGAGTCAAGAGAAGGAATGGGAGGACTTGTTTTTGAGCGGTGACTGCTTGGTTCTGGGGTTTATTGGTTCTGAGCCATAAGGTCTCTTGTTCACCTCCTCTCAGGACCCCCCTCTGTGTTTGCAAATGAACTGTGTGGCTTCCTGTGTGGATCTGTTTTGTGTTCACAGAGGCACCTAGGGATTAACAGGGACATAAATTACTTGGTTTGAGTTACAGGAGAACCATAATTCTGTACATACATTGTTAAATGTGTTTTATGTTGTGTGTATATATATACTTTTATAGTAATATTTATTTGTATTATTTGTTTATTATTTTTTTATGAATTATTTAATAATTCGATTATAATAACAATAATAATTAATATGAATGTTTACAGAATGTTTTTTTTATTTTCATCTTATTTAAAGATGTCAAAGAAATGTCAAAAAACAACATGGTCATTGTGATGACTACTTAAAGGGAGATTAACAGTGTTCATATCTTCTTGTGATGGCATGCTTTCTGTTAAATGTAATGGTATCTATTTTCAAGGTAGTAATTCTGAAAATATCCATTACTTCTGTAATCAATGCATGAAAAGGAAATACTATTTTCAGAATTTTTAACATGGTGGATACTGGGTATGATATTACAGAATGTGGACCCAGAGCTCTGTTGTTTTAGAAATACCTCTGTTCTCTGCACGATGTGACATGATGCAGAGCACTGGGTGTTTTTGTACCGTCCTCTCAGCTTGCGAAGGTCACTCTTTTTAACGGTTTGACCAGAATGCTGACATTTTCTGGACTCAAGCCTGCTGCTTAACCACTACGATGTTTTCATTGAGTGTAACCTTATCCAGAGTTTGGATTTTGAGTGAGAAGTATTTAGTGAAATGTTTGACAGCATAGATTAAAGTGTCACATTTGTGGTCATTTCAGTTTGGGAGAAAGGCTGCAGAATGACTCGTGCAAGAAAACCTGGAGGAAAATAGTTTGAAGGAAGAGTTTGTTTGAAAGGGTTGTGATTTATAGACTGCCTTTTTCATGACTGGGCTCTCAGCCTCCAGATGCAGGAGCCTCTTCAGTTCTCTATATATTTAGACTGCCCCCAGTCCTTATCTGTCCCCTCCTGACCATTCAGAGCAGCCATCACAGGTGAATGCTAATTCGCAGGCTTAGAAACTGTTAGTAGAATTGTCAAGGATATTTTCTGCTTTGTATTCTTTTTCGACTGGCAGTGTGCAAATGCCTGCCAGTATTCTAATATTTAGAATATATTTAATAGGGTGGAACATTTCAAATATGTTAAAGGGTGCAAGAAATGCATGTTCTTCTGAAGAGTTTTGAAAGATGTTTTTGCTAGTGGTTGGTGAAAAAGTTGTGGGATTTCAAACAACCTAAAAACTCACTAAAAAACTCTCCCAGGAAAATAACCACAAGCCTCCTGATACTCTTCACACACATCAGTTAACTGAAAGAGAAAACTGATAGAAAGTAATAAAGGAGCTGAGAGCTTCTTTAATCAAACGTTCGTCGAAGGTGAATTTGAAGGCAAAGTGAATTTGATTGTTGTTCTCGAGTTCCTAAGATTGGGTTTTCCTTTGAATGTCAGGTTCTGAACTCTAAAAAACTCAAGTTTCAACCCACCACTGCTTTTAAGAGTCACATCTGATCTTCATCTTACTACATCCTTGCACTCTTTGTTCCACTGTTGGCCTTTATGTATTCCTTTCTGGTTCTCAGTAACTATATTGAGAATTTCTGAACTAGTTCAACCAACAAACCCTCCAGACATTCCCACAGCCATTATTAGAAGACCTGTAAGCAGTAAGGTCACCCCCCCCCCCCACACACACACACACACCCATACACACACACACACAATTTTAATGGAGAAATAGAAAATCATATCTGGATATAGAGCAGGCAGCACCACTTAGTGCTTGTGTTCCATTTCACGCTTCAACTCTCCCATTCAAATTTAATTGCAGAAGCTCAGCGCCTACAGAAACCAGAGACAATCAATTAGAGCCGCAGTGCTGGGAGAAAAATCTCGGTCTCGTATCTTAACCACTTCCTCACATATGCATTACAGTTGTGGCTTAAGAAACACAGCTCAGATGTCTAGCGTTTGTTCATTAGCTGGATTATTGGATTACGTTCAGCTGAGATATTAAACCCCACTGAGGAGGTTTGCGCAGTCCTGGCCACACAATAAACTTTGCTATTCCCAAGAAACATACAAAACGTTTCTCAAAATCACCCTCAGAAATAAAAAGGCATCAGGATTTTTGTGTTTTATGGAGATGAAAGGTTTCAGGAGAGGGCAGTGCCGACTTGAGATCAAAGATTCCATGAAATACGAATCCGGTCAAACTAGATAATCAATGTGGAATTGAGTTTTCTCACAGCTTTGGGTATGAGATCACTTCGCTCTTGAGTGGTGATGTCACAAGCCTAAGAATCACCACTGGGAATTGAGTCTGGGCCATGAGTATTTGATTTCAGGATGTAGAGCATTTGCCTGGGAATTCCCTGATTCTGTGCTGTTTTTAGCTATTATTGAGATTTAAATATGCTGTATGTACTATATGCACAACATGCACCCATCTGGCCTCATCTCATCTGTTTTCGAACACAGCACACTCTATTTAATAAAGCTTTTGGGTGGGTCTGTTAGAAAGGACGAGGGTGCACAAATCTGGTCACAAACTGGCTAGTTTTTTGTGGCAGTTCACACAGAAAATGACTCTTTTTAGAGCACATGCAGTACTTCCTCAAATGCCTAATTTGGAATATTGAATAAGAGGTTATGTTTTTATATATATATATATATATATGTGTGTGTGTGTATATTAGAGTAACTGGTTCGGTTTGTATCGCGGTTTTCTGGCCACGGTAACGGTTCGGTTTCGATCCATCAAGATTACTGTACAGTACTGTATGTGAGCTCTAACATAGCATGAGGTCATTTGCACTTTCTATTTCAAGTTATCAAGGTACAGAGACAATATTAAATATAAAAAAGGTACAGATTAAGTCAAAACATGACATTTATTTTTAAAAAAGAACACTTATTTTTGCCCTCTTTCAAAAACGGACTATATAAAAAGTGCATTATAAAGTGAAATATAAACATAAACATTATTCAAATAAATATTGACAGGAACAAAAAAAACGTATGTTTTCTAAATACACCATCAGAACAAACAATAACAAAATGTATCACTAAGTGGTGGACAATTGTCCATTTCGATAATCGGTGAGGTAGCATCACAATGTGCAGTATTAAACAGATAATAGAACAGTTTAAGCTTACACTGAACATTTAACATACCACTGGGTTAAATAAACCATCTAACCGTAACACTTTAAACTACTTAAAATAGTCTGTTTCATTATTATTAAATAATCTCAAACGTAAACATGGTAAAAGTGCACCATCCAGTCAGGATAAATGTGTGACGCACACAGTTCAGGAATGCCTGTCTTGACCTATTATAACAGGTCATTTAAAATGTAAACATAAACGGGGGGCTTAAACATAAATAGACTTGTCTCAAGTCTATTTCAGCTTCACTCTTAATGGCGTCGTAAAGTTCTGGAATAATTTTGCTGCTGAAATGTTAACCTATGCAGCCTGAGCCGGAAACAGAATTGTTTCAGAATTTGTTCGTCTCTCGAGGCTTCGGGTTTTTTGAGTCGTTCGTTCATCACGTGACAGCCCCATAAGCTTAACCTATGCAGC
>JAUMHQ010000069.1:15611283-15633459 GCA_032361165.1 Enteromius paludinosus
TTGATTGATTAAGTTAAAAAAAAACATATTGCTATATATTATATTATATTGCAATATAAAGATGTGTATTTATTTTCTTTCTATTATTGTTTGTCATCACTTTCTTTTCAGACTGCAAGTCACAATTCATAATTTGTATTTCATTGCATTATTTAAATGAAACCTCATAATTGACTAATTTGGGATTTAAGCATTAAAAATGCTTTAAACATATATATGTGTGTGTGTGTGTGTGTGTGTGTTTGTAAAAAAATAATTTTGGAGTTGGATTAAACCATTTTTATCAATAATTTTCTATTGTGAATTAATTGATTAATTATAGGTAAATTTGTTATAAAATTAAAAAATAAATAAAATGATCTCACTTTGTCTATCTAGGATTGACACATCTGATGAGTTCATTTACAATGCATGAGATTGTCTTCTCTGTATTTAGACTGCATTAAACTACTCTTTACATAAATTATGTAGGGTAATTCAATAGGTTTTATAATGGTCCCAAATCTGTAGTTATCAGTTACTGAGACTGACTTATCAAGCTCCCTCTCTCTACCTACTTTACTCTTTTTCTGACTCTGTCTGTGGCTTTCTCCCTCACTTCTCCTGTCTCACTGCATCTCTCAGGGTTTTTAGGTCAGGCAGAAAAAGGGCAGTGTCCTATATCTCAGATTGCTGCAGTTCAGCTTGCTATAACAGAGAAATTGTAGACATCTCTCTCAGATCAATAGAGTTGTCACAAAGACAGAGAAGCAAAGATGTTTCTGACAAGAGATCAGTTGTGTCCTTTACTCGCTAAGTGCACACACACACACACACGTGCACACATGTTGGTTTTTGTGATTTACGGGGACTCTCCATAGGCGTAATGATGTTTATACTGTACAAACTGTATGTGGTATTGCCCTACACCTAAACCTACCTCTTACAGGAAACTGCATTTTTTGATTTTCAAAAAAACACCATTTAGTATGTTTTTTTAAGCCTTTTGAATTACAGGGACCCTGAAAATGTCCTCATAAATCACCTTCATATTGTAATACCTATGTCATACCCATGTTATTATACACATTTGTGTCCTCATAAAACACATAAACCCGCACACACACAATATCAGTCTGTGAATTGCATCTTAAGCATTTTTAATATATGACAATATCCTTGTACTGAGATGGATGTCTTTTTTATCATATTCCCTTCTTGTGTTTTCTTGGCCTCATCTTTAATTTCTAATCTCTGTTTCTTCAGGCTCGCAGTCTCTAAGTCTCTCATTCTGTCACTCGTTTTTTGCTTTTTCATTATCCGTTTCATGCCTCAACTTTTAATATGAGTTTCCACAGTGAATGAATTCACTTTTAAATCAAGACATTATTGGTTTGGGGGGTTTTCTTTCTTTCTGATGTGTTCATTTATATAGATTTGAGGGCTGTCTGTGATTTCAGGTGTGTTTGTCTGTGGATGGTGCAGTTTCTCTCTCTGCTGGATGAGACCGGAACTGCACACGTGTCCCTTTCATGATGAACACAACCTGTGATGTGTAAACTGTGGATGTTGTTTGTTAGCCCTTAAACAAAACGAACTGATCCTGAATTAGTTTGTTTTGCAGTCCCTGACTGTCTTCCAGAGATCGCTGACCACCATGCAGATCCAGATCCAAGGTCTCCTGCAGTTTGCAGTGCCTCTATTCCCCACAGCTGAGGTGAGGGTGCACTACATGGATTGAGATTTTTAATGCTTTTTGCTCTATTCAGTATGGTCTGTAGTAAAAGTGCTAACTTGTAACATTTTACGGCAATCTAGTACACATTGTTTTATGTTCTGTTTATTATTGCAATGTAAAATAATTTTTAATTAGACAGCATTTTTTGTAATATACTAATTTAATGTACTATAATATTCTATTTATTGTAATATAATTTAATTTGAATTTTATTTAAAATAGTAGGCTATTTCATTTATTTCTTGGTGTATAAAAAAAAGTTAACAAATATATTTCAAGTGTATTTTTTTTTTATAGCAATCATATGTGGTTCTTTTCAGAGGGATTTATTGAGTATTCAGAATTTATTGAATAACTCCGAGGCCAGTTTGCATCAGCTCACTGCACTTTTAGACTGCCGGGGACTCAATAAGGTACAGAGCACACATAATATTCCCCCTGCTTCTGTCTAATGTGATGCTGCGAGATTAGTGAGATTTTAGCAATTAGTAAAATGCATCTAAATCTCTTGTGGGGCATGTGTGTTTGCAGGACTACCTGGATGCTCTGATGGGTGTGTGTTATGATGGTGTGGAGGGGTTACTGTATCTCTGTCTGTTCTCTCTCTTGGCGGCCTGTGCCTTCTCGGTCATGCTGTGTGCCATCCCGAGAGCGTGGAGACAGATTGCCAACAGGTACAGCACACATATACACACACACAGAATGCATTAAGATCAGTCACACTGACTATAATGCACTTAACACTAATCAAACATCCATAAACTCCTGCAGCGAAGCAAGTTCTTTTGGAGAAGGTTTGTTGCGTAAAGAAAGAATGCCTGAACCTGGTACCTGTCTTTACAAGCATGCCCTGAGGGTGCTTGCAGAGTTTCGGGAACAGTATCTTTTGACCTACTAGTTAAAATAACTTCTTTTTGCTAATAATTTTTTAAAAAGTCTGACCAAATTTCCGGAGACCGATTCTCTCTTTAGATTCTCTGTGGCACACTGAGTCCTAATTTTCATACGTTGTCTTTTTTGGCGTCTTCCATTGTTGTAAAATGCTGTATTTTACAAATACATTGCTGTATTATGATGATACTTGACTTTTAGCACCATAACCTGAAGCAACTTATGGAGTTTTGGGTCACAGCCATGAAGTGGTCACAAGAGATAACACAATGTACAAATGTGCTTGCATTGTTTTCTCATCTTTCTGAAACCATTTCCATATGACTTGTAATCAAATTTGATGGCATGATGCCAAACTGGATTTAACTACTCCACATCATTTTGTTTGCAGCGCCACCTGTTTGTCAAAAGTGTCACATCACAAGTGTTATGTTTTCATGGGTTCTTAGCCAGTGTGCTTGAAAACATCAACAGGTCTTCAATTACTAATCTTCTTTTAGTAGCAGTCTTTATGTTTTTCAATTAGTCTGATGCTCCCTGCCATGCTTGCTGATCTCCTTATTTTTCCTCTGTTGTGTCTTCTGTTGAGCATAAAATTATATATTTACAGCTATAAAAGCTACTGGTCTCCATTGAGTTCCATATATGACTAAATAGCAATTTGTAGGTGAACTCTTCTGGTGTTATATTTGTTAATTGCACATCATCATATAATCATATAAATGCAGCTTTAGTGTAGTGTATCTTTCCGCCCCCAAACGTTTTAAATAATGGTACAAACAATGCTTCTCTTTCTCTCCCCAGAGATAGAGATTATGATGACATTGATGACGGGGACCCGTTTAACCCTCAGATCCGGCGAATGACATCGCATAATTCGCAGCCGGCCAACATGCACAGCTTCTGCAGCTACAGCAGCAGCATGGGCAGCCAGACCAGCCTTCACCCTCCAACACAAGCTGTGACCAACGCACCCCTGTCAGAGTATATGTAAGAGTCCACCTTCCACATGATTTATTATTTTTCATATTCTGTGATTTCCTTTTTTCAGATGAATGTGTCTGAGATTTGTGACAGTCCAATTCAATAACTTTTGTATGTCGTAGAGAGAAGATGTTGATTGATTTACCTTTCATGAGGAGTATTAGATAAAGTTCACTTACTTTATTATTTCTAAAATATTTCCTTGAACTCTCAGCCTCGTTTTCTTTTTTCATTCATCGCTGTCTTGTTTCGACAGGAACCAGTCTGCGCTGTTTGGAGGAAACCCGCGCTATGAGAACGTGCCTCTGATCGGGAGGGGATCTCCACCTCCTTCGGTGCGTTGGGCTCCAGAGGCCAAGCCCTTCTCATGAACACACATGCACTCATGTTGACACATAACAATAATTCATACCAAAGATTAACCTATTTCACAACCATTTTAAGGGTTAGCATGAAATTGAAATTAGTCATATTTACACTACGGTTCAAAAGTGCATGTTTCAGTTAAAGACATAACTACTAAATTAAATTGAACACTTAATGAATACAGTGTGATGGTTATTAGAAAATTCGATTTCAAATAAAAGTGTTCCAATACACTTTGTATTATCAAAGAAAAAGAAAAGATATAATGGTAAAGCAGCAAAAATATGTAACGGCATATTTAAATAATTTCTGAAGGATCATGTAACACTAAAGAAAGAAAAAAATCAACTTTGCCAGCAAAGGAATAAAGTTTTATTTTTTTAAATAAATAAAAAAGAAAGAAATATTTCAAACTTCATCTGTATTTTTAAGTAAATGCAGTTTTGTTGATCGTTATATATTAAAAAAAAAAAACATAAAAGACCAACTCCCACTTTTAGACGGTAGTGTGCTTCCTTTGGATTAAAGGTCCTTTTTGTTAATATGAACACAGATGAGTTATGGAAAAGATTAAACGTCATTGCACACCTAGTCAGAAATTTTTTGTATGTGTTTTTTTGTCATGCATCAAAATGCTTGCTATGGATGTGAAAACGCAGAGATTCAAATCTGATCTGAATTTATTTTATGATGGACGAATGTTTCGGAGGCAGAGTGTAAATGTGATTGACATATGAGGTCATATTTTTTTTTTTAAATGTAAAAATATATTTTAAAAATTCAGACTCTTTGTGCAATGACCTTTATTCTTGTGTGTAATTTATCTGTGCTCATCATAACAAACATTAGACCAAGTAAATGGACAAAATGTTTATTTCATGCTGACTTTGAACTCTTGCCATGATTATTTCTACCCTTAAACTTCTATTTGTCCTTTGATAGCCAGTGGCTTTCTACTGTCTTCTGCTAATAGCTTCTTTTACGTTTTTTCTTTGTTTGTTCGTATGTTTCTCTGTTTGTATGTTTCTGTTTTTATTTTTTCTTCCTTATTTTAACCAAAAAATAAAATTCTTTTTGGAGCTTTACTCTCAGCCATATAGAAACCGCGTAAGTTGCTGTATGATTACAGTATTATTGTCCCAGTCTCTTTGTTCTCCGATCCTTCCCTTTTTGTCCTTTTTATTTCATCCCTTGTTTTCCCCATGCGTTTGAATAAATTATGTGTGGGTGATTTTTCCCTTATTCACTCCTGGCATGGATCCTCATAGACATACCCACATATGTTGTATGTTAAACACAGATGAGCTATGTAGAGCCAGAATGCATTTACAAGAGCATTTTTTTCTGTCGGACTGTAGTGTTGTCTGGCCACTAGCATGCCTTACAAACCCTTTTGGTAGCTAATAACTTTTATACAGGTTAGGATTTGAGTAAATTATAGCTTCTTACAATATAGCCTTGGCGTAAACTTGTAGTCCACACCAAACACATAAGTGTAGTTCATTTTCATTTCATTGATAAATGGTTCTTGTTTGCTTGAATGTTTTTGCGATGTGTATATATTATCGGTTTGTGACTTCTGTGTGGATGTTTTACACAGTACTCTCCAACCATGAGAGCCACCTACCTCTCCATGACCGAAGACCAGATCAGACACTTCGGGGAAGATTTCCGAGCGTAGAACTGATCTGTTGTCCTCTGGTGTGAGTCTTCACACGCTGGAAATAAGGACACAAGGAAAAACTCTCACGCCAGCATGCGTGCTCGCCCATCTTAAAGGAGCACAGTCTGAAAGGAGAACGTCATTTTAAGAGCACTCAATGTGTGTTCGTTTTGGGTGCTGGCATGCATTTGTGTGTTTGTCAATCATTCTGATGGTGCGACGCTTCTTTTCCCTCACTATTGACACGTTTGTGAGGGGCTGAAATATCCTCAATCTAATAATCGTTTTTTTTTTGTATGTTTACACCGTATTTTTTATCGGATAGACTGTTGGTCTTCCCTATTGCCTTTCAACTGCAGAAACTGTTCGATGTGAGTAACACATGCTATTTTGGACCCGCTTTATATTAAGTGTCTTTAACTACTGTGTGCTACGTTTTAATGAACTTACTGTGTACATACATGTCTTTACATAGTGCATTATCTAAACAAAATGTGTGCATGTAATTACATCTGCCCTCACCTTAACACCACACAATCTCAATAGCAAGTGTTCTACAATACAAACTGAACACAAACAGTGCATTGTACTTAAGTGCTCATAATAGCAATTAAAGATGCATAATTACATGCAAGTAACCCTAGGATAAACCTTAATCCTAACCCCAACAATATAGTAAGCGCATGTAGTCAATATTACTCCTTACAATATTACCTAAAGGTATAATTATACTGTGACAAGGTGAACTTCACAGATAAAGTGAAACCCTTTTTCTAATATATATAATTTCACCATTATTTCAATTACTGAAAATTATTGTAAATTAATTTTAGTTGAAAATAACTCTCACACTAACAACTTTTTTTTTCTACAGGTGCATAGTAGTTAAAGACAACTAATATAAATATAGTGGGACCACTGTTTTGAGGCATAGACATTTTGATTTTTACCGGAGTACATAACCTTATGAAGGTTACCCGTTTGCCATTTCAAAGATTGTGTACATATGAGTGTGGACACTGGTTGAAGAATTCATATTCTGTCCATTGGACATTTAGTCCTACACAGTGTACAGTATTGCTAGCATCATCATAGTAGGTTTGCTAGGTACTTTTCTAAGCAGTTGCTCATGAAAAGGTGTCTTAACATTTTTAGCTACTGTGCAGTGTGGACTTCATGGACATGTCATCACTTTTTATGATGGCTAACTGTACAGATACTAATGCATCTTCTTATTTTGAAGCGAAGCCTTTTTTGTTTTATAAATGTGTTTTGTGCCAAGAATGGAAGCATGTTTTGTGCCTCTAAAGCCTTTGTTTTCATTCCTTTCCATTGTTTCTTTCCCTTTCCCTTTTTCTTTTTTTGGTGAGCGGCTGCTGGTGTGTATCTATGGGAGCGGGGAGTAAAAGCTGTCCTGTTTGTTTTATGCATGTAAAGGCATTTTAAGCACAACGTGATCGAAAATTGTTCCATGTGATGTTTTCGACATCCTGAGAGATGTTTACCTCATTTCCAGCAAGCACAGGAGGAGTCATTTTACTTGGGACTTGAAAATCGCAGATCTTCTCATCGATTTATAAAGAGCACTCTGAGCCAATTTCTTCCCATGGTGCAAATGCATATGCTTTGTATTAACCTGTTGACCAGCTGTAAATAACCTGTATGAGAACCATTGTTGTGGGATTATTTGTATTTCTCTCTTTGCTCCATTCTTGTGTGCCATTTTCAGTATGTTGTTTGATAAAAATCAGCTACTTGGACAGATGCTTGCACAGTGTGTTCTCATTTGAGAGTTATAGTCTCATCCAATTGGTTTATTGCATAATTAGGCTGTTTTTAATACTTTGGGTGCATGAATAGCACTGTGTTGCAGATACAGGTTGGTGCTTGATTTCTGTCTAACTTAGTGGACTGAAACACGCATGTTATAAAACCATTTGAAATTGAATTAAGAACTTTGAGTTTAACAGCTATTTTCTTTTAAAGTTATAGTCACTTTACATTTATGTACAACCAAAGCACTCCATTTATAGCCAATACTTTTTTACTATATGGGGTAAGTTGTCAAAATGGCTTATGTTACTTCGTATTTTTGTCTGGTTTATAATCAAAATATCGAAAACTTTTTGAAACCTGATGCACAAAATTACTTCATATATTTAAGATTAAGATATTTGACTACATTAAAGGAATGGTTCACCCCAAAATGTGTGAATGAATTCTGTCATCATTTACCCACCCTCAAGTAGTTCCAAACCTGTATAAGTATATATGTATAAGGGTCATATTTTGAAAAAAAAAAAAAAAAAAAAAGTTTTTAACCAGGCTGTTTTGGGTCACCATTCACTTCCATATTATCCTACAATCAGTGAGATATAGCGGTCTGTGGTAACAAAGATGCGCTGCTTAAAATTATAAATCGTCACAAAATAATAAACTGAAAGTAAATTTAATTTAACTGTATATTTCGATTAGATTTCCTCAAAATGAATGAATGGTGTATTTTTTCCTCATTGTTCCTTTTGAGTGTTGATAAATGGCGCGCTCTGCTGGAGCTGGTGTCTAACATAAGCAAAACAGAAGTAAAACAGCCAACGACGTAAGCTTAATTTGAACGAAACGTTGGAAAATAATGCATTTAGATCTATATTATCCATTCTAAGCACAATGCGCTGGTATTTTGTATTGTTTTGTTTATTAGTTGAAAGAGAGTGAAAGTATGCCCGTAAACGTGACGTCACTTGAGCCGCGCTGCTAGGATACGGTAAACTCCTACAGACCCAACACACTAAAATCATCAAAACCCACAACGCGTCACCAAAGCAGGTAAGATTAATAACATGCCTTATTTTGAACGATTTAACACCAAACAGGTGCCTATCATAGACTTGGTATGTCATGGTTAATGTTTGTTTGTGGAGTACTTAAAAGTCCTTCCAAAGCAACCATTGACTGAGTTAAACGTACTTAATAGTTATAAATTGCTTTTAAAGACATTGTGATATCCTAGTGCTGCTGTTTGACTGGACAAGTGTTTTGGGGATACTTTGATAAACAAAGTAGGCGGGTTTAACTTAATTCGTGTTAAAACGTATTGATTCTTTCAATCGTTTTTCAGCTGATTTTCTCTTCAGCGAGTTGTTATGATTCATAGACATGAAAAAAAACAACGTAAACATTCACTGTATAATCATTACAGAAACATTCATGACATTTATTGTCATTATTGGCACACTATTTTCCTATGCTTTAAAACTGTGCTAGATACAATCTGTATTCAGTGTTGGGGGTAAATCATTACAAGTAACGCGAGTTATGTAATAACATTACTTTTTCCAAGTAACTAGGAAAGTAAGCATTACTTTTTTAATTTTGGAGTAATATAACTGAGTTACTTGTTTTCTTATTTGTTGACTGGCAAGTGTTGTGATGTGTGAATACAGTTTAGTACAAGACTAAATGTGAATGTGCATCAATTCATCTCACTCTCAAAAACAGATTTAGTATTCATCAAAATCAATTAAAATAAACTCAGAATATGATGCAAACCTGCCAAACTTAAACAACATAAATGCATGCATCTAATCCAATTTTATTAACCAATATCTTTGCTGCTGACCTTTGATGATCCAGTTCAGCCATACTCATAAGCAAACATGTGCTTTATTGTTTTTTATTATTATTGCTGAAGAGTATTGAACTTTCTTCTCCTGTATTCTACATTACAGGTGAATTTACTTTTTCTTCAGCCTGAGCGTTATACATTACACTTGTGTGAAAGGGCTGTTACATTTGCAATAAAAATTAAACTTCTTATATTAAAAACAAACTCTCAAGCATATTTAAAAAGTAGCACGAAAGTAACATATGCTTTACTTTTCATAAACAGCAACTAAGTAACGTAATTAGTAATTTTGTAATGCATTACTTTTAAGTAACTGTCTGTATTGTTAAAGTCCTGTATGAAAAAAAAGGTGACTTGACTTGACCTCTGTAATTAAAGGGATATATGTGGTATATTTGCCTTTTTAAAAACCAGTTGGTCACCCATAACTTGTCACTGGATTCATTTTCTCATCAGTAAGTTGGTGTCACATATAAACAAAATAAAATACTAAAAAATAAAATAAAAATATTAATTGAGGAGTTACATGAAATACTTGTATTTGTAAAAAATAACTTGTCACCCATTAGTTGTCACCAGCATGGTTTTCACATCAGTAATTGAGTGACACACTATAATTCCTCTATTTAACTATTTTAAACAAAATATCTCAAAACAATGTGTATAATAAATAATTATAGAGCCATTATGCACATATAATCAAGACTTCTTTCCACCATCCTCTTTTAACACTTCTTATCTCTAGCTAAAATGGAGATTGTGTACGTGTACACAAAGAAGCGCAATGAGTTTGGGCGCCAGTGTAATTTCTCTGATCGTCCAGCTGAGCTGCATGTGGACATTCTGCCTGACACGTCCCTTGCTGCAAACTTCACAGTGAGAGATCCGTGTAATGTGACCGTACAGTGTGCCGAGGAAATGTCCGAGCATGAGGTGAGACCAGCATGAACACTATAACAATAGAATATGGTTTATTATCACGAAATTGTTATCATGTTCAGGTGAACACAGAGCGCTTTGAATCAGAGTCACGGGGGGTAAACCATGCAGAAGGAGGGTGGCCAAAAGATCTCAATCCAGAAGACATGGAGGCGACTATCCGCTACAGGAAGAAAGTGGAGAAGGATGAACACTATCAGAACACCATCATGCAGATTGCTGGTGTGAGTGCCATGAACTGTTGACCACTACTGAAGTGTTTTATGAGCAATATATCAGATGAGACTTGAATCTCAGAACCTCAGAAGACATGTTTTTGATTTATTTGTTTAAAAAAACAAGCCCGATTTTGCCCAATGCAGCTCATGGAACACTGTTGCAAGCAAAACAATGCCACGGACATTTACCAGGAGTTCTTTGAGGATGAGGGTGAAGAGGTAATGGAAGAATCAGAGGAACAGCCATCAGCCAAGACAATCAATGTTTTCAGGTGAGCGCACTAAACTGCAATGATAGAGTTATGTCAACAAGGTCTCTGCTTTTCAACAATTTTGGATAATATTGTGTTTTAAATTCAGCCTTTTTGAAATATGTTTAACCCTGTTTTCTGTCATATATGTTACCATACAAAAAAGTTTGAGACCAGTTATTTTTTGGTGAAATATTTTTTTTTTCAGCAAGGATGCATTCAATTGATCAAAAGCCAGTTAAAACACCTATAATGTTTCCATTTCAAATAAATGCTGTTTTTATTGGTTTAATAACCAATAAACCAATATTTGGTTTAATAACAACAAAAGTGAACAACTTTCTGTTAGTCAGGGAATCTTGACAAAATAAGCATTAAAATTGATTTCAACATTGATCATGTGAAATCCACTAATATTGGCACCCTTGTTAAATCTGATATAAATCTGCATTGTTTATCCTTTGGATAATTAATAAAGAATTTCCAATCAACTTAAAATGTTAAGAAACTGCCTGGAAGAGGACGTGTCACTCACTCAATCACTCAAGATGGGTTTGGTGAACACAGGAATAAAAAGTACTCCATGTGTACAATGAAGTATACTGCTATGGTTTTGATGTTGTGGGTCCTGGGGCCTGTTCCATAAAACAAGTTTACCAAATAAGCCAGGTTTATTTCAGTTAGTCTGACTTATTTTGTATCAAATCTACTGACAATAAGCCTGACTAACCAAAATAAGCAACAGCACCCTGTACACCTTGTTTACACACATGGCATCATGGACTTTTATCAAATACCAGCAGATAAAAATCAATAATTCACTGACTCTGTTAGAAATCTTATAATGAGCCACGGTTGGGTCTTCCATTGGGACATTAATCCCAAACATCAAAATAAACTCAAGAATTAGTCACTGAGCTTTTGCCATGGCTGTTCCAGTCCTCTGACCTGAACCCTGAGCGAGGTGAACTAAAGAGGAGAAGCACCATCATGGAGCTGGTTTTCTGAAGGATCTGGAGTGATTCTGCATAAAGGAATGGTCTTTTTTCTCTTATCTGGTGTTCTCCAAACTCTTCAGGCATTACAGGAGAAAACTCAGAGCTGTTATCTTGGCAAAAGGACGTAGCAATAATTGGGTGCCAATAATTGTGGCCAACATGTATTTCATCATGCGTTTTTCTCCCCATTTTCATTTGTTTTACTTTAATGATAGGTAGGTTCGAATTTGAACGAAAGATCAAAAGGATAAACAATGCAGGTTTATTTTCACTGCCGCCTTTGCTCAGATTTACCAAGGGTGCCAATATTAGTGGAGGGCACTGTATATGTAGTATGTATATAAAATCATGCAATGTGAAACTCTAATTCCTTGTTATTATCAGTTATCCATCATCAATATCTTATTATTATCAAAAAAGTAATTAGCCCCTATTTAGAAGTACACATTAGGATAGACTTGTTCTGAAAAAGTATTTATTTATTTTGTGGAATTATTTCCATCAATAGGACATTTAATCGTATAATTTTTAATACTTTGGGTATCTGTGGGGTGTCTGTTTTTTCTAGAGACCCTAATGAAGTCAAGCGCACAGCCACCAGTTTGTCCTGGCAACCCGGTGGCAACCATAAACTTGCTGTCGCCTACTCCTCCCTGGAGTTTCAAAAAGCACCCAATGACATGAGCTTTGACTCCTATATATGGGACATTGGTATGACGTAAGAAAATCTATTTTTGTAATATAACTGAGTCATGTGCCAAATATAGTAAAGACAAAATATAACATGTTTTTCACTTTTAGAAAATCCCAATAAACCTGAGATGACGCTGAAACCTGTATCTCCACTTGTATGTCTGGAGTACAATCCTAAAGATTCACACATCCTTGTTGGGGGAAGCTACAATGGACAAATTGGTTGGTTTTATCACCTGAGCGAGTCACAATTAATCATGTTCTATTCCCTCCACCAAAACACTTATGACCATCAGAACTCTTTTAGTAGTGTAATTAAATTAACCTCAGTTGCTCTGTGCATATTTAGTTTTCAATAAATGATGGTTAATGGAAAAAAAG
Organism: Enteromius paludinosus; assembly: GCA_032361165.1. Classification (NCBI taxonomy): domain Eukaryota; kingdom Metazoa; phylum Chordata; class Actinopteri; order Cypriniformes; family Cyprinidae; genus Enteromius; species Enteromius paludinosus. The sequence continues at coordinate 15,624,010 of JAUMHQ010000069.1, forward strand.
TACCTTTGACCTTGTCTGAATAGCATTTGCTAGATAAAACAGATGTGGCTTTTTGTGAAGTCTAATGGCTAGACTAATAGTCGATGTCACTGAATGCAAAGATGAAATAAGGGTTGAAACGACATTTGTAGATTTATTTGTGTAAGTGCACATGCATAACCTTGGGTTTTTGGTAAAGTTATGCATGACCACCTTGTTATTTAACCTATTATCAGCATATTGGGACACTCGTAAAGGCAGCCAGCCAGTAGAGATTTCCACAATCGAACAAAGCCATAGAGATCCCGTCTACAAAGTCATCTGGCTGCAGTCGAAGACAGGGATGGACATCTTCTCAGCTTCTACAGATGGTCAGGTCTGTGTGCGATGACACAAAGGTCTAAAAAAGAAAGAAAAAAACCCACACTGTATTTTATTGAGACGTGCATACTAATGAAGTCATCAGAGATAAAAGATACTCTCGCACCTAATAAACAGGTTCTGTGGTGGGACATTCGGAAGATGAGTGAGCCCACTGAGAGACTCGTACTGGACCCTAGTAAGAAGGGGAACCTTGATAATGCCCTCGGTGCAGTTTCGCTGGAGTTTGAGACCACTATGGTAAGAGCAGTTCTTAGTGTTTGGCTCACTTGTAGAAATAGATGCTGAGAAGTTAAACATCTTTTTTTTTTCTGATTATAAAAGCCCACTAAGTTCATGGTGGGCACAGAACAGGGTCTTGTGGTTTCATGTAATCGCAAAGCGAAAACCCCAGCTGAGAAGATTGTATGCACGTACAGTGGACACCATGGTCCAATTTACTGCCTTCAGAGGAACCCGTTATTTCCTAAAAACATCCTGACCGTGGCTGACTGGACAGCCCGCATCTGGTCGGAGGACATCAAAGAATCCTCTGTCATGTGGACCAAGTAAGTTTTGGATCTGTTATTCAAATTGAAGCATTACAATTTATTTATTTTTTTTTCAAAAGTTTCTATTCAACAAGGATGCATTTGATTGACCAAAAGTGACAGTAAAGACTTTTACATTGTTACAAATTAGTTCTATTTCAAAAAACGGTGTTCTTTTGAACATTCTATTCATCAAAGAATCTTAAGAAAAAAAAAACGGAACAATTTTAAGCAGAAAAACTTTTTTTAAACATTAATAATAATAATAATAGCAAATGTTTCTTGCACACAAATGTGTATTGAAGATTCAGCTTTTCATCACAGTAATAAATTACATTTTAAAATATGTGACCCTTTGAAATTGAGATTTATACATAATTTGAAAGCTGAATAAATAAGCTTCTAGTTAGGACAGGCTTTTGTGGGTCACGTATATTGAAATAAATTGTAATAATTATCACAATATTACAAAGCATTTATTGCATATTTAAACAAATAAATGCCGCTTTGAAGGAGACTTTCGCAAACATTTAAAAATCTTACTAACCCTGCACTTTAATGGCATTGCAGATGTCTGGTGTAACCTCCACAGGTGTCAGTATTTCTAATCTGTTCCTGCAGGTATCACATGACCCATCTGTTAGATGGCTGTTGGAGTCCAGTCAGACCCTCTGTTTTCTTCACGGTAAAGATGGACGGCACCTTGGACGTGTGGGACATCTTGTTTAAACAGAACGACCCAACTCTCAGCCTCAAAGTTGGTGGTTAATGTCTCTTCCTTGTGCTGAAACCTTCTCACAGTCCAATATCTCCATGTTGTGCATTTTAAGAAACATTAACAATGTCACAATGTGTGCGTTTTTTTCTCACAGGTGTGTGATGAAGCTCTGTACAGCATCCGAGTCCAAGATAACGGCCGTTTCCTGGCCTGCGGCTCTCAGCTGGGAACTACTACACTGATGGAGATTTCAGCAGGCCTGTGCACGCTGCAGAAGAATGAGAAAGCCCTGGTCTCAGAGGTCAGACACAAACACACCTGAGTAGAGCTGTGCAATTAAAAAAAAAATCGCAATTTAAGCACATGGGATTTTATCTATTCATTTATTTTATTTTAGATTTTTATTCAGAATACCTTTTTGTGCGCATGATTTTAATATGTTAACCAATCAGAGCTGAGGCAGCGCACTGGGCAATAACAGCTAAGCTTAGCGGGAGAAAGATGTTAACCAATCAGAGAAAAATGGTGGACGTGCTGGTTTGCCTTTAAGAGAGCAATCAGGTTTTTTTGGTTTTGATGTACATTAGTTTTTATTTATTGTAATTACTGGAATTAAGGTTAGCTAATCTTAATTTATTTTATGTTGTCTGTTTTAAAGACAATTTTACTACAGTATTTAGTATTTCATTGTGAAGTGTTTTGGTATGCACTTCTTGTGCACTGAATACATTTAGCATATACTGTATGTATGAAGCTTGTTTGAAAAAGCCAATAAAAACCGCAATATTCGTTCAAAAAATCGCAATATGATTATTTTGTCCATATTGCACCGACCTGAGCATGTGCCATATAAAGTTTTCGTTATTTTTCCTATAAAAATATGAACTTATTTTAACAAAAATACAGTGAAAGCTTTATTATTGTGAAAAATGATTACAATTGAAAATAACTTATTAAAACATAATTTCCTGTGATGGCAAAATTGAATATTCAGCGTTATTACTCCAGTCTTCAGTATCACATGCCCCTTCAGAAATCTTTCTCAAATATGACCTTGGACCACAAAACCAGTCACAAATGTCATTTTTTCTTTAAATCGAGATCTATACAGATTTTGAAAATCTGGAATCTGAGGATGCAAAAAATTTAAAGTTGTGCAAATTAAGTCCTTAGCAATGCATATTACTCTGATATATCTACAGTTGGTAATGTACAAAATATCTTCTTGGAACATGATCTTTAATTAATATCCTAATGATTTTGGCTATAATTTGGCCAATAATTGTTGGTTATTGCTACAAATATACCAGTGCTACTTACAGTATGACTTTCTTGTGGTCCGGTGTCACATATGCTGATATATCTACTTATTATCAACCTTAAAAACTAACATTTTGTCCAATAAAAATACAGTAGTTTTGACAATAACATACACTATATATATATGCCCATTTATCATACACTAAACTTGTTTATTTTGCAGATGTTTGAACGCGAGACAAAGCGGGAGAAGATTTTGGAAGCTCGGCACAGAGAGATGCGTCTGAAGGAACGCAGCCGCTCCGAACAGAGCCGAGAGGATGAGGGCAAAGAAGTAGACGGGGAGGAGAGCGCAGAGGAGCTGGTGGCCCGTGCAGAGAAAGAGTTCTTCGACATCAAAGAAGCAGAGAAGAAGAGAGAGGAGAAAGAACAAAACAAGGTTAAGGATGTTCTTCTTCTTGAGTGAGCGTGTTTATTCTAATGTTTTTTTTCTACATCAGTGCTGACGTCTGAAACCTTTTATCCACACATCTGTCTGTTTTGATGGGTGTTGTCATATGTGTGTGTTTTCAGAAGAGCCTGTCAAATGAAATCGCCCCCCTTTGTTGAGCTTAAACAAATTGCACCCCATGTTTGGACTGTTGCTCCAATAAGATAAGGGTTCCGGGCTCTATATATAACCCTGATAGCTGGGGTGAAAAAGCTCTATTGTGAAAGACAAAGAGAAAAATCAATAAAGTCTTCTTCGCCTCTACCCAGAATGCTTTATGCTCCTCTGTGATTGGTGAGGAGGCTTTGGAGCTTGCGTGAGCATCAGAAGTGTATGGCTATAGGCTTTTCTACTCAAAGGCTCATGTGATTAATGGTTTTGGCCTTTTCAAGGACCTACGTTATTTGAAAATAAAGAGGGGGTTTATAATTAGGTTTGTCGTATGTGTCGCTGATGATTTCTAGGCGGTTAATTGGACAAAGAAGTGCTTTGGCTGGCCTAAGTTTTTGACCTGACTTTTCTTTTTCCTTTCAGGAGAAAGGTGTGTGTGAAGAAAAGGATTTCCAGGAGGAGCATGAAACTAATGGTGTGTCGTCATTTACAAAAAGAGAAATCTCTCGGTAGATTGCCAAAAAAGAGTTGCTCTCTTACGCAGATTGTGTTCACAACCCATTTTACTTCTATAACATGATTATATATACACATTGTAATGTGATTAGAATGTGTCTTTCTGGGTGAAATGAGATATTCAGTGAGAGATCTTTTATTAATCACGAACATATAAGAGTGGAGTTTCACCGTATGACCAGGACCTCTGTAAAGCTGCTCTGAGACAATATATGTTGTGAAATGTGCTATAGAAATAAACTTGACTCGATCAGGGATGTGCAGGGATAAATGTAGCTGAATGATTCATTAAATAAAATACATTAAGCATTTACATCTTTTTCGTATGTGATTATTGCAATATGTCCAGCAGTTGCCAGTGTTGTTTCAGACTTTCTCTTTTCTTTTATATACACAAGAGAGCATCGGATGATGTTGTTTGAAATGGAATTGTGAAATTGGTAGTGACTTTTTGTAATAAAATATGAAAAAAAATATATGAATGACAATCAGTAAATATCCATCATTGTTTAATTATATTTGTCTTTATATCCTTCCACATGTGTCTTAAGATTTTAAAATACTGGTATAGTGTGATAAATTCTAATTAAAAAATGAACCCTGAGCAGACCTCTGATATATATATATGTTTAGTTTCTGAATAAAATAAGTATTTGTTTGTAATTGGAGGTGCAAACGAAGAACACTGGTTTCTAATGATTAAAAGGTCAAATCTTTGGAATAAAAACTTTGATTACTTTTGATAGAATTATTATTTTTATTAGTATATACTAGTGCTGTCAAAGGATTAATCATGATTAATCACATCAAAATAAAAGTTTTTCTTTATGTAATATATTTGCATGTACTGTGTATATTTATTAAGTATATATAAATACAAACACATGCATGTATATATTTAATGAAAATATGTGATGTTTATATATTAAATATATTTAGATATAATATCAAATATAAGAAAATAATGTAAATGTAAATACTTTCAAAATACATACTGTACGTGTGTGTTTTAATATAAACATAATAAATAAACACAGCATAAACAAACATATTATGTAAACAAAGACTTCTATTTTGGATGTGATTAATCATGATTAATCATTTGACAGCACTAGTATATACATATATATAAATACTAATAAAAATAATAATTATATCAAAAGTATATAAAATATATTTTTTATGTGTGTGTGTTAGTTCAAACATTATGTGCTGGACATACTAAACTTTATCTAAAGTTAATTTTAATTACATATTTATATATATATATATATAATTAAATATAACCTCTTAGACCAAAATATTCCAATATTATCTATCTATCTATCTATCTATCTATCTATATATCTATCTATCTATCTATCTATCTATCTATCTATCTATCTATCTATCTATCTATCTATCTATCTATCATCTATCTATCTTTTTTTTTTTAGTTATTATTTCACAAATTATCTAGAATTATAATACAATAAAAAAATACAATAATACAGTGTTAATACAACATAATATAATATATTACACAATAATTGCATATTGTTATATTAATATAGAACTATAATGATGAATTCAATGTTTTAAAAATGTATTTATAGTAGTAGTGACACAAAACACGACCAACAGTATTGAATCGAAGGAAGTTGCAGTACAATTCCAGCAGGTGTCGCTGCTGCCTCAGTCTGATGATTTCTGTCCACCTGAGTGAAGGGGAGTCAGTGGCGGTGAATGACGCGTCTCAGTGCGCACTCTCATCTCTAGGGACATCACAAACACAACACGCACACACTCGCTGTTTACTGTGGGTGGAGAAGCACACATCCTCAGACATGGACCTGACTGACTTCACGGGCGTTTAAGAGACGCTCGCGAGCCGTACGCGTTTGACCGTTGAGCTTATTTATTTATTTTTTTATCTTACAAAGAAAGAAGCGCAGGTGAATTATTGCGTGAATCATGAGCGCGCGGCGTCTGCTGTGCTCTCTTCATGTGACGCGCGTTGTAGCTGACAAGTAGCCGTGAAAACGTCCCGCAAAACATTACGATGAAGGACACCGGAGAATCAAAGGACCATCAGCTGACAGTAAGTCCACTGACCTACCTGCACTTGTGCCTTGTAGAGTTTGTAGTCAGCAAAATACGTGTATGTATTTATGTAATTAGAGACTGTGTTTACATATTTGTTCGTGTGTGTCGTCAAATATACAGTTTATATTCTAACAACATTGTACACTTTGTTTCAGCCAATTTAAGATAATAATTATTCATGTAAAATGTTATAGAATATATACATTCATATGCATTCTCATGCGATTGTGTAGAATTACAGTGTGCATATATGCATTATGTACATTATGCAATATTTTAGGTTTTATCTGCGTATCTTGTATTTTACTGTTTATTTCTTATAAATAACTGTATGATTCACACACACATATATAATTTTTATTTGTGTGTGTGTGTGTTAGTTCACACATTATGTGCTGGACATACTAAACTTTATCTAAACTTAATTTTAAGCAGCGTTTCAATATTGTTGTGTATAATTATGAATGCAAGTTCTTAAGAGTTTATATGTCGTGTTTATACAAAATGAGTTTGTTAAGTTGCAGAACCATTTAAAATGATCTAGTGAGGCTTAAAGATGATTAATGATCAGTTATAAAATATAAATATGGACATTTTATGCATCAACTATGCATGCGTATATGCTTGATTTCTGCACACCGCATACAGATGAGTTTCAGCTGTGTTTAGCCAATAGTTTATATGCAAATATGTTATTATAAATAAATTTAAATAGAGAAACAAGTGGATTTTATTTACTTCTATTCGCATTTCATTCCCTGACAGCTTGTCTTCTTAAAATCCCCCGAACAGATTTCAGTCTGACAGTCTACACTTGTTATATTTAGATTCTCTGGGAGCTTAATACCTGTTTTCTAGTGATCTTTTGCCCCCATCTCAATAATTCACAGCAGCAGTTTAAGTTCCCTTTCTCTTCTTCCACTGTAAGACATCATGACTGTGCTTTAGCTAATGTAAATCTGAGACAGTCATGTAGGCCGGTTTCTATATGATTAGAAAATTAATAACAACAATGAATATATTAAAAAAAGCTAAATCTTTGCAGTGACTTTATGTGAGCTCTAAGCAACAAAACTGCTGCATCCTGTTAGCATATTAAATGATGGCATTTGTTGCTCAAAAAGCTAGAATAATAACCTGCAGTTATAATATACACGCTGCATAATTAACTACTTAGATTGCGCCGCTGCATTGCTGGACCGTGACCCATCAGTTAGTTCCTCATAAAAACACTTTGATTCTCCTGCAGACTTAAACAGGAATGTCCTTGAAATACAAATGAATGAGAGTATTGTGCTCATGTGTGAAGCTATTTTTTATTTCCCAAGTATATTACAATCACTGTATGAATTTCACTGCATTCGATACAAAATATGACTTTACGAAATGATAAAATAAGTAAATATATAAAATATGTAATATGTTTTCTTTTGAATTTATGTAATTTGGTTTATTATTATTATTTTATTCCGTAGTATGCATGCTTTTTAAAACAGTTTAGAGATCAAATACTTTTTGAAACTCGTGCATTACATTTTTGTACGACTTTGCAGGTGGCCCTGCGGATTCGGCCACTGAGTGATGCTGAACTCGAGGAAGGAGCCACTATTAAAGCCCACAAAGTGGATGACCAGGTCAGACCAAACAGATGTATCAGTTTTGTGTGTGTGTGTGTGTGTGTGGGATGGAGTCAGCACTGCAAACTGTTTCCCCTCAATGAAGAATAAATGTGTATTATAACTGCCTTAAAAAGGTGACTGCCCACTCTTCAATGCTCTGCATTTGTGCAATCTGCAGTTTATACATTTTCTGTACTTTTGTGGCTTGATCTTTGTTTTTTTTAGTCTCAAGCCGTTAAATGCAGACAGGCTCTGATTAAAGCAACATTTGTTTAGCCTTTGAGTCCTAATAGTATTCAGAGCAAAAAAAAAACTTAAACTAGTAACAGTTATAGATGTGTTTTAAGTCTTGTGTTAAAATTGGTTGAAAAATCATATGACGACATTAACCACAGGCTGGTTTAAGTGTCTCTAGAGCTGTCATTGACTGTAATAATCAGGTGCTAACCAGGCCCAGTGTTAGTGAATGAGGCAAGCGTGGTCAGATATTCTTTCTCAAGGGTCTGAGTCACAAAGACAATTAACCAATGCTGTGAGACCTTAGCATGGCATAACATCATTTTATTTACCTGCGTCTACAACAGCAGGCAATCATTATAATCATTTTCACCCATTTCCCTCTGATCTTGGATTGATTAATTGTTTTAATTATAACTGTATTTGCTGGCATGTGTCAGACAAGGTGATATTCATTTGATGTACAATTATAGCAGAACAATACAAAAGTGCTACTTATGAAATTCAAATTATAGACCATGTTCCTAGCAGTAGCAAGATTTGATACATTTAAAATGAATAGCTGGATTGCATGAATGTATGTCGCTTTTTGGCAAAAGAATAAATCATAATACTTTTCATATTTATATAGAGCAGAACTTGATGCTATTTATATGTAGAGATTCCATAAGCTCTTTATTTTCAAATCCTGTTCCTCATGTACATACTATACTAGTATAGTAAATACAATAACTAGGTAATAACTAAGTACTAATCCTACCCCATGTAGTTACCTTATTTTACCAGTACTTTCTTAGGTCAGTACACGTCCTGTGAAATAAAGTGCAACCAAGATTTGAGTAGAATTTGGTGGCTGGTGGCATGATGCATTAAAACACAGAATAAAGGGTAGAATAGTCCATTTGAACTAGACTAAACACATTTTTTAAATGAGTATGTTCTGGTATTTTGAAATAATTATGTCATAAGGCAAAAACAATCCCCATTTTGGTAACACTTTATAATAACTACACGCTATGAATCATTAGTTAAACATTAATAAATAGTTAGTTCATCCTTTATAAAGCATTGTTCCAACATTAATAGTCATTAGTAAGCAGTTTATAGATACAGCTATAAATGACTTGTTCTTGGTTTATAAGCATATCTAAATGTACAATGGAGATTTAAAGGGCCAGTTATCTTCCTTACAGAAAAAAAAATAAACAAACAACACAGAACTATTAATTTCAAGATGCAAAAAAATATAAAACTGTACAACTGTACACTTTTTTTTTTTTTTCTATGAAACTGAAGGATTGTTTTTCATTCTTCAAGTGTACAGTTGTTTTTACATCTTTTGTTTAAATAATATTTTTTACAAATTATTTCTGTGTTTTGTGTCCCTCTGTGTTGTGTTCATTTAACTTTTCTGTTTAGAATATAAATGAGTCTTTACATCTGCTTAATAAATGCTTTACAAGCTATAAATAGTCCTCACTTTAGATGAGCTCACAAAAACAGACGTCTGGCAACTACTAAATG
>JAUMHQ010000069.1:15636819-15650704 GCA_032361165.1 Enteromius paludinosus
GGTCAAATTCTAGGGTTGTAAATGGACCTGTAAAACCATTTCTGGGCATTTTTTCCCCTTACCTAAGCTACATACCTGCAATTTAAAATATTCTCTCAATGCATTCTATGGCACCTTTAACAAGCCATGTTGCAAACTAGTTTCGGGCGGAGCATGTACGAATCAACCGCAGCTGGCACTGCATTATCTAATCAACCACCTTATTATCCGTCCAATCAGATCAGATCATACCCACTACAAATAAACCCATTTCCTTCCCTTCCGCATCTCGTCTTTTGCACACCCCTCCTCCGTCCGTCTCGCACCGTCCTTCACGGGGGCCACGCAGGGTCCGAGTCGGATGCTGAGCTCTGGGTTCAAATCACTAGGGCTCAGAGTCCGCCGACTTCCCGGCTCACTTACTAATGTATTATTAGGAAGCACAAAATCGTGAAACTACGAGAAAAAAGTTCAGACCTTTTTCAAGTCAAAGAAGACACAAAAAAGACAAGACTGAAACATTGTTTTAAACAAACTCTCTGTATCCAAAATCTTTGTGTATTTTCTACAAAAGTAAAAGTAAAAATTATATTCATCCAAAAGTTTTATGATTGACATTCAAATCAGATCTCTTCTATTTTTAAATACACATTTTCTGCCTAGTGTTTTACTTTGTCTTTGCAATCTGGCAACCATGACGCAACGAAACAAAGACGATGATCTCAAAACAGTGACACACATACTGTATAATTTGGAGTTAACAGTCCCCTTTGAGATATTCTACTAAGAATAAAATGTAACGCAGCCAGACTGTATTTCTTCACTCTGCCGTTTGCTGAATATATCTGTAAAATTCTAACATGGGTCTTAACTATATTAATTGTGGCGATTGTGGTTGCTGGATAGATGCATTGACATGACGTCTGTGCTACAACACAAAGCTTTTGTTGTTGTTGTTGTTTTAACCGAAAGAAAAATACGTTTTATTATTTAATATTTTAAATGTCACTGTTTTAGAAAGAGTTGTCGTAATGACTAGAGTCTGTGTTCATTTATATTATAATTTAATAAATCAGGATACTCTTTATTTGTTCTTCAGTAATTCTGATGAAATTCTTCAAACTACAACAGGCATGACCAGTTATTGTGAATCATTCTGAGCAGAAATAATAGTTTAACCTTTATGCAGCACACCTAAAATTAACTGTCTGAATATATTTGCCAAAAACTAAAAAAGAACATTTGGAGAAAAAAAAAAAAAAACCTGACACTGATAAATTGACACTAGTGTGCTTTAACTAATTTACCAAGACAAACACACCCAGACCTCACGGTTCTCCTTAAGGTAAGATGCTCCTGATGACGCATGTGCTTTCAGACACTGCAAAGTGATTGGTTCTCTCATACATGCATAAGCACGTGGTGAAGAACCGTGCTGTCACCTCTCGTTACCTGTGTGTCATTATACATTGATGATACATATCAATGAGGCAACTTGGCACCTCGCCGGCCTACAGCGACTTCTTTTCAGCAGTGTCTCACACAGGCAGTGTTTTTAATAAAAGGTGTATGCATGTTAATGTTAATTAAAGCATCCCTCCACTAAACCTCAGAATGCAGATAAACATTCACGACAGCCCGTGACAAGAGCCATAATTCTCTTATAATCACATAAGCTGATTATGAAGCATAAGAGATTAAAGCTTTATCTTCCGCTTCATTCTTCTACCACTTGTTATTGCTAAGACCGCTTTGTTTTTGTGTCACCTGTGATGAAATGACCTCACGAGCTCGCTTTTATAGAAGTTTTAATGAAAAATTGTACATTTGCTTCCTCCCCAGATGTTTTGAAGTTGAATCACTGAAAATGTATTGGTTAAATACTTCTGAAATTAGTCATTAAATCACTTTTCTGCCACTGAAAAATTGTATATACATATATAATATTTACCAAGGCTTCATTAAATCACAAACATAAAAAAAGTAATATATATTTTTGTTTTATAATACATTTTTGCCATTTCTTGTATATAAGTGTGAAATGTACTTGCAATTTCTGAGAAAATCAAGTTTTTGAACGTAGATACATATTCCTGTCTACAGTATTGATACTGTTGAATATAAATTGTAAAGCGTATAATTAATTACATCCCTACCTGTCATCACCTCTCAACATCTGTCATAAATTCTGCTTTTCTGAACAGTCAGTAATGTAAAAGGTATTGTGCATAACTGCAAGAGACTGGCAGCAGGAAGTGTTGCAGGAAGTCAGAAAATCACTGTGGCCGTAATTACACACTCATTATGCTCCTGACAAAATATTGGCAGTGAATGAGATTTGGATGTGGCGAGGGATGTGTCTCCTGTTGCTTTTAAAGGCCATTAACAGTTCTGCTCGCTAGCGTGTCTGTTATCCCCCTCTCTCCCACAAAGAGTGGGCTGTGCCCTGTTGCCATGAGAACCCAAAGACAAGGTCAGGGCCATTGTTCGTTTTCCTTTTCTCGCCCCTTCACGAAACAACATAAGCACTGATGAACTCAAAGGATGCTCAAAGTTCTTCATAAAGATGCATGCTAACAAAAACAGCAGGTATCCTGATCACACTTACGTTGGATTCATTTGTAAAAAGGTTAATGCACATTATACATTGACTCTTCCAAAAATGTATTCACAGTACGATGTCTACCCATGATGCATCTCTTTTAGGTTAGCACAGGTGGTTTGGACAACGCTGCTTCTACAAAGAGAGGAAAGACGTGAAAGGAGGAATAGACCTCAGAGTTTTCCTGTAAAGACTTTGGCGGGTAAACAAAGCCCTGCATTCATCTGAGCTCGGGTCGTACCTGATAACGTGGCAAATTCCCTCCATTGTGCACAACAAAGCGACCGCTTTGGCCATTCTGTATTCAGTTTCTACCATCTTTCTCCTCCTTGTGTCTCTGGGAGGACATTCAAATTGCTCTCACCTCGAGTAATAATGGAGAGAGTGAATTAGCAGAATGAGTCTCCCTCAGGGCATCGCTCATGCCACCCCACTGCTCCACACGGATCAAAGATATTCATCTCCGGTATAATTATGGTTATGGGCTTTCAAAGCGCTCGCCGCTCCCTGGGTTCTTTCTGTTGGTTTGCACTCGACGGTCTGGCTGTTGTTTTCTAGGCTTGTTTTGGAGGGGGGGTGTAATAACTTTAGGGCCAGCGAGGGTTGAGGGAAGAGTCTTGCAAAGTAGTGGTTGGTGTCTTTTACAGGCGTTCTGTTTGAATAGGCTCAGAGCTGGGCCAAGAAATAGTTCCCCAAACAAAACCAGCCTTCAACGGACAAGATTTAGACGCAGCACTGCTGGGGAAAATGCCAACTGTTAGACTCAGCTCTTTTACAGGTTGACTCTCTGCATTTGTGTTTTATGGTGTACGCACCCTGGCCTGCTCTGTAAATGTCCATCACTGGAATACAGTGCCATTGGCCATATACAGGGGGCCACTACGGCCCGTATAGTAGTTTTCCACCTGCAGGTTTTTATTAAGACTCTTATCTTTATACATTACAAAGTCTCTTTTATTATGTTCTTTCTGTATTTAAACAATAAAAATGTCAAGTTAATTTAAACAGTTTTATAACATCAAATAAACTACTAAATTTTCTGGTTAATTGCTTTTCAGACCAAACAAATTCATGAAACCGTTTGATGAGCACAGTTTCGCACAACATAGGGAAGATATGTGGCTTGCTAATGCTAGTCAGAGGCAGCTGACATTGAGGGGAAGAACTTACAATGTGATTTTTATCGACGGGACACCTTTATGGATAACGATACAAAACAGTTTGATGTAGTGCATGTATTTGATAGGCATGTCCTGCTGAAATGAATGCTGTGCCTGCCTGTGATGAGGAGATTGTGAATAAAAAAAATATATTAACCTGAGTGAAATTAAAATTGTGTTTGATTGCAAAAATGCTGCAATGAAGTATTACACTTTTCTAAAATTTGTGGAGGTTTATTTCATTTCACTGCATCTCATGTGTTTTTAAATGTGTATGGTCTGCACTTCGGCTATTTTCATTAAGCAATGCATAAATGCATGATGCTGTTTTGTAAAAATTGTTTATGCAATTTACAAAATTATGTTATACACAGTTTTATAGTTATTTCATTGCATTTGCAATTTAATGTGCTGCATTATTTTGCTCATTGTGTCCTCCTGTGGCCTCAGGAAACAAGCCAAATGTTTTCTTAAGACTTATTTAATCAGCAAATAAAACATAAGACATTTGTTTACATTATTTTTTTTGTTTGACTGTTTAAACAAACAAAACAAATTCTTGTTTGTCTTAATAAACTTAAAATAAATTTAGTTAAACTTAAAGTAAATTTTAAATACAGTGGTTGAATAAAAAAAAAAAAAAGATTTGCGATCAAAAATGTTTTTTTAGTTTATGTATTGACTCTTATAAAACTCTTATTTCTTACTTACAAATGAACCATAAAAACCATGAAACAAATTAGCCAAGTTGTTGGCCTATTAGTTTTGACACTCTGAAGTGTGTTAAAAAAGATTCCAGTGTTTACAATGCGAGCTGAGAAGTTAAATGGATGTGTAATGCCGCACTAATAGACTGTCTGACCTAAATAAAGCTCTTTCTGGCTTTCTTTAAGTGGTTTAGCAAATGCTTCTTTACTCATGTATACAGACCCATCCTATTCTGGACTCACCGTCTGATCTTCCTCTCTCTTTCTCCTTTCCTCCCCTCGTAATCGGGTGAGACGGTCTCTGTTGATAAGTCTTGAGGCTGAAGAGGATTGCGGTCTGCTGAAGGGTTCTCTAGCAGCATGTGAAACCTTCTCACTGCAGGCTTGATTGCCTCTATCCCTGAACCAAGCAGAGCTCAATGATTCATACTGATGCATGGAGACAGTGTTTAACATACGGCTTTAGGATAAAATGCATTGGACGCAAATCGTCAGAGTAATTGGTAAAGTTTGTGCACCATTCAGATCTGTGTTGAATTGCAATTCAGTAAATTCCAAGTTAACTATTTAACTCTTGCTATAACCTTTCAAGATAGATACAGCAGTCTTAGTTAATACATGTATCATGAGATGATACATTTGTTTTGCGCATCCTGTTCTCATCGTAAATGTTCTGTTCTGCTGGCTTGTGTCCAGTTCTCGTGCTTTAGGACAGCAAGTGAAATGTAGCTGGATCTGTCTTATCCCTTGTGGCACTCAATACCTGTTACACAAGCTATGGTCTGGCAAAGCTTCAACTTCAGCTCTACCTGAGCTCTGGTTCTCTGCACTGCCAATACCAGACATGGAGAGAGACTGTGAGTAGACCAGATAAATGAAGTCAGTTTAGTTAGAAGGATGGCAAACAGTACAGCTGGGAAATCAAGACAAAGGTAAAAAAGAGAGAGATGCATAGAGTTGTTGGTCTTATAGAGCTCCTAAAATCTCAGGGCTGACTCAGTGCCACAACATAAGCACAGCCTCCTTGATCATCAATTTGTGAATCAGTGAATCATGTGTATCATGTTGATCTTAAGCAGCCTATAAGTTGTAGGGTATTGCGTTTGATTTATATATATATATATATGTTATATGCACAGATAGATAAATTCTGTAGATAGAAACAGGCGGAGGAACTCAGCTTAAGAGGAGCTCTCAGGTTGCATTGAGCTTCTCTGTTCTCAGAAGAGCACTCAGCAGTGTTAGTCACTGCTATCTGAGGTAATAAAGCTCTCTATGGTCTTAGAGGGCTTATTATGGGCTGTTATTTGGTATTATCTTACGCTGGACTCAGTCCCACTGCACCTTCCTGCTGTCCTGCATGCTCATTCATAACGAGACTCGTGTTTGTCTTACGCTTTTGCACTTGTTAGCCAAAATGAGCGTGAGGCAGATTGCTTTTTTTTTTCTCATCATTTTTGTCCCATAGGGAGGAAGCAGGTTGTTTCTCCTGCTGCTGAGTGCTGATGAAAGGTAGGTGGATGCGTGAGGCTGAGTGATCATCAAGGTCAGATATCCTGGTTTGGGGAGGAGGTTATACTTTGGTGTCCTTTTGCATGTGAAAGATAATACTCAGCAGTGACTTGTGAAGAGTTGCTGCCAGCTTCATGTCATTTTTCATGTTATTCTGGATAGGTTTCACACAAGATCAGTCGTGGAAGGTCATACTGACCCAAGCAGACAGGGCAAAACACTGACGATGGAGCCATTTTGTACCTGCTCAGCCAAGTACAATAACTCATCACGTTCCAGATTATATGTGATCGGAGTCCAGAGAAACTGCAGCTTAGACCCTTTTGGCTCAGCATGAAGCCCGACTGAAGGTTTTTTTTTGTTTCGAGTGCATTTCTTTTCTTTTTGAAATACTGTTTTCTGTTTGCCAAAAACGTTGGTTAAAAAAGGAAAAAAAAGTAAACTCATTTAGAGCCAAAAACTGTTTTACAGTATGAAACTGTAATTTACAAACAAGGGGGGAAAAAACAAGTATATTAAACAACAGTTCTGGGAATATCATTTTTTAGTTTTTTACTGTAAATTACACATTGATTTGTTTTATTTATTTCTAAAAAGCTGTACAAATAACAGCATTTTACTGTAAAATTACACAAAATATCTGTTTTGATGCTTTACAGTTTCCCTTGTATATAGCACACTCAAACAAAATTATTAGTTGGATGAGCTCAATTTAATTGAGGGCAGGATTTCCATCCAATAAATATGTGTAGCCCCAACTCTTAAAAAAAGAATTAATGCAATCAAATATAGTTTTAATGAAGTTAATACATTTTATGCTTATTGAACTCAAACTAAAACATTTAACTGGAAAATAAGTTAATAGGAAGACATCCTTCTACACTGAAAAAAAAGAAGATACGTTTGATTTGCTTAACTTTAGGCCTTAGCCAACTTGATTTGCATAACATGAGATGGTTTTGATACATCCATGGCATGCCCAATGTATTTTTGGTATTATTATTATTAAAATAACTTTGATTCATGTTAGCAGGTCCACAAGCACATGCTCTACACTTTACCACACTGGTAACCCCCCAAAACACTAACATAGCAGAAGGTCTTTTAAATACAAACGTAAAAGAGCATTAAACATGAACAAGTCTCCCAATTTGATCATCTTAAAAAACATGCCTAAAATAACATTTTATTTCAAGATTCACTATCGTTATCCAGCCCTGTGCAAAGCGTGATGGGAAGGGACAATCCACTTCAATCCAAAATCATTTATGTTCTTTCAAAATGAAAATATTGAGTTGAAATAAAACAGAACTGTTAGTTTAGTAAGTCAGTTTAACACAATGCAGTTGTTTTTACATTGTACATCAAGGTACAATTTATATACATATAAAAGTGTGTGTGTGTGTGTGTGTGTGTGTATGTGTCAGTTCTATCAATCAAACCCCTGACCTTAATGTTTCTCATATTCATATTAACACATTTCTCAGTAATTAGTGTGGTTTTGTAGTAATCATCATTTATATTGCAGTCTTATCTAATGGACGGCAGACTCCATAGTTTGAATTCCTTAACTGCTAGTTGTACGGTGTTTTGTGGAAGTGTTGTCCCTTTGGTGTTAGTACAGCCTGCGCTGTTGTTTTTGTCTTTTACTGCTCTCTGTACAAAAGTTTGTTGACAATACACTTAAACTGTCTAGACCTCAGGGTGCAAATCTCTCTGATGTGGTCTCAGCCATCGGTCATGTCCCACTTTGTTGTGCAATGCTGACCTCCGTGTCTTGACCTGAAAGTGGCCTCTGACCTCATTCTGTGCTGGTTGGATGTGAAGCTGTATAAATGCCAAGGTAATCTCAGGAAAATAAGATACAGTAGTACAGGACGCCACTTGTACGTACGTGTCCGGCTGTGTTTAACCTCCTTTAATTGTATTACCTTTAAAGCCCATCAGTGAGAATGGAGATCAGCTTGAGACTCTAAAAATATTGGGCTGTTATCCCTTTGATACCAACAAGGATTTATTGTTCGTCAGAGACCGTTAAGTTTATGAAGTTTTTATCTCTGGTTTAATCTCTGCTTGAATTGTATCGTTGACTCCCCTGCTCATTCCCAGGCATGTCAGGGCCTGTTTATTCGGTGATGTTTTTCCGCCTTGACCTGATGCATTGGTGTGTAGCTTAAATGTTGACGCACAAGTAGAGCAAGAACTTCTTCACTGCATGATCTAGATTTTTTGGATCCGTGCCAATGATATTGAGGCAGTATTGAGATTAGAAGAGTGTTATGGACTCCATCTTTATGGTGTTTTGACCAAGTTGCCAGGAAACCGTATTTAGGCCAAGGACAATGTAAATGCAACCGCACGACCAAAGCAAAGACTAACATAAAACCAAGACTCCATTTCAGTCCTTTTGCTTTTTAACAAACGGCCCAGTATTATACAATTGAGTTTGTGTTTTACTTGAACAACCCCTGCTATTGCCTATTGGCTAGCTTTAGACAAAATTCTCTGTCAAATTATCTTAATTTTGTGTACTCGTTTCAGGTACATACTATAGGGATGCAAGACTGCAGGATAAATACTAATCCATGCTTACTGAAACATTTTGCACATAGATTCTTGCATGTTTCATGACAAATTCAAAGTGCAAATTCCTGTTGTCTGTTGTTCGTGTCTCAGTTTAGAAATTAAATGTCTGTTAAGTGGCGCCAAAAGTTTAATGCTCTATCGTGTTTGACAAAAAGCTAGATTTTAGGGCTGTAACGAAATCGCGACACTCAGATCCACGATCCTGTGTTATAAGGGTGATAAGGGTGCATCGCGACACACCCCGTGACTACCTTAAATAGCGCGCAGATGACATTTCATGCATGCACGGTTTTGAAGTGAGCTCACGGCTGCCATTTCTTTGCATGTAGATCTGTTTTCCTCTCGCGTATGTGATTTAACGCGTGCGCCAGCATCAGTGGTGCGCTCGAGTATAGCTGGCATAGATTTGCCGCCCTAGATATGCAAACATTTTCGGTTGTCGATAACGAGGGGTTCAAGTATTTACTCAGTGTGCTCGAGCCCCGTTATCTATTGCCAAGCCGGGTGCAAATTGTTTTCAAAATAGTTTTTTTCTCCCACCCCCCACGAAAAAAAATCGTGATACGAACGGAATCGTGGGTTTGGTGTATCGTTACAGCCCTACTAGATTTATCAAAAAAGCAAACAAGATACAATGCATTTCGTGAAGCAACCTTGCCACTGTATCTTGTTTCTACATGCATTGAGCTCTTTTATGTGGTTTATGGGATTTCTGAAAGTACAATTTAAGTGTATTGCTGTACCGGTTAAGCTACCGTGCAAGTTTACTGCATCAGAAATGCAGTATATGATGCTGATTATGTAATGCAAACATCAAAATGTGTTAGTTTACAAATTATGCTAACTATGGTAAATTTATGTTTGAGGTCATAACATATTGTGCTAGGAACTGTAGGAAAAAAAACCCTGAGAATTGTTTCAGGAATTGGTGCTTCCTCATAATAACCAGCTGTGGTTGATTATTCGAACGCACTCCTCACGAAACTTAGTTTAACAACATCACTAAACCAAGTACAATTTATCCATAAAAATGGTACACCCAAAATTGGAAACCCAACTTATTTTACCAACTGTTTTTTGTTTGTTTTTCTTTCCCCATACTTTGTGGCATGGACGCCTAGTATGTTTACAGTTGGCTAGCTTAGCCTTGCATAGCCTAGCACAGAGTGGCCTGTAGACGGGTGATGTTAAAAAAGTAAAGGAACAAGCAACGCCAAGTAGCTTGTATCAGGTTGGCAGCACTAGAACAGAGGAGGCACTCAGGGCCCTTGTAAGAGGAGACGCCATTGTTGGGGTACCGTGTCGGAGAAGGAAAGAAGGGATGATGAAATGAAAGAGTGGAATGAAGGGGGTGGCTGGCCCATCAGATAGCTTTCACCTTCTCAAAGCACAGCTCTTGGCTTTGAAAGGGCCACTCAAAGGTCACGGCCTTTTCAAGACTCGGAGCTGCACGGTTTGTGTTTGGACCTATTGTTTGACGCTGCCTTGTACGTCAGGCCTGCAGACGTCACGTATGCAGAGAGGACAACTCTGTGAATCCCTTGTCCTATCTACAGAGCACAGCATGGAGCAGAAACCTCATTTTCAGACATGTGTCATGTATTACACTGAATTTGTTGATGAAGGTTAAAGAGATAACTATTAATTCTGCTTCTTGAACAACAAAAAGTTCTTTTTTTCCCCAGGAAAGGTTCATCAAACTGATAATATTTCATGTCATTTCATTTGACTTATTATGAAGACATTGATGTGTCATATGTGGAAGTGTGAAACTGATCTGCCTAATATAATGTGGCATCACACCTGCAGCTGCTGTGACCAAACTCATTAAGGGTCATTAAAGGTGTGATGGAAATGTGACACGTTTGTCTATGTGTGTGTGTTAATCAAATGACATGTGAAGATTCTAAAGATCCTAGCAGGGTCTTCTTATTAAAAGAATTATTCTTATTTTAGTTCTAAAAGTTAGAATTCTGTTTTGTGTTGTTGTTGTTTTTTCTCTCAAACTCTTAAAGACTTTATCCGGGTGCATGAACATGCAGGAGAAATGTCAAGACAGGAGATGCACTTTTTGCATCCTTGTGTTTAGTAACAAATGCATCTTTTCTTCTCTTTCCTCCTCACTGCTCTTTTTTTACTATGATTAAGGGTCTATTTTTCTCTAACCCTTTACCATTGTAGCAGAATAGCCATCTGTCAATGATATATTGCTTGCAGTGTGTGTGTGACAGTGTTACAGGGAGTTAAAACCCTGCCTGTGTGTGTGTGTCTTCCCCCAGTGAGGCCCCTCTACAGCTACAGCTGCCCCCTCTCATCACCATTCTCCATCAGGCTAATAGCAACAGGTGTCTGAGTCGGTCCACACCCGCTTCTCTGTCACCATGACAACTAGTGTGTCGTACAAGGGAGGGGACATAGTATCTGGAAGAGATGCACACATAGATGTCAGCGTAAACACACCTGCATTCATGCATGCTTTATCATCAGCATGCACACACATGCATCTCTATGGGTACACAAGCAAACAGTAACCTGCACATGATGGAAAGACAAACATCTGTCCGCTGATCTTCAGCATCTCAGATGGCTGACTTCTCATCTTCAAGCCTGACTCACTTGCAATATGTGATACAGTTTCACCCATTTTTCTCTGCTCTTTACCCATATAGTGGCCCACAAGATATAAAAATGTGAACTTGTGTTGTATGCAGTCAGAATGACAGATAAGTACTTACAAAAATATTAGTAATAATTATTTGAATAATAATACATTATTATTTTTAAATATGAAATTTTTTTTTATAACATTTAGGTTAAGCTTTTTAAACATTATCTTAACGTAAATGCAATCACAATATTATAGTTTTTTTGTATTAATACGTTAATACGTTATTTAATATATATAATATATATACATTATAATTTACTTAAAAGAATGTGCATTTTCTAAAATTATATATATATATTGTTTTTTAAACAATTTTATAGGTGAATATATTCACACAAGTCAATAGATGAATAGGTTAAAATAAATAATAATAATAAATCTCAAATAAATTTCAAAAGGTCCCCAAAAATCTAATGTGTTTTATTATTTATTATTATTAATATTATCCTAAACATCTTCATCAACAATTTTAGCTTTGTGTGCAGCGTGAATAATTAAATGATTCCACTCTCATTTCCACATCATTGGAGCAATGTTTTTATTTCTCGTGTGCATGGTTCAGTAGTGCCAGGTTTGCGGCTTCATATCCCTTGAGCTGCTTGAGTCAGGCTGACTTCTGTGGATTTGTCGCTGTGGGTTTTATTTCCCAGGGTAGCATCGTATAGCCCATGTTACATCACAGCCTTATCAGTGACTCATGATGCATTGGAGAACCAAACTCTCTTATGATAAAGCATGGCTGAGTTTACACATCACAATGCCTGGATCAGTAATATGAACAGATCGTTTCACTCTGTCTGCCTCAGTCAAGTTGTTGCATAATTGTGGGTCAATCTGACACCTCCTCATTTCTGTGTCCTCATCATTGGCTTCATGTAACCCCTTCAGTATGTCATCTTCTCTTTTATTTTCCCTGCCTTGTTTTTCTACCTTTTCCTCCGTTTTCCTGTCGGAAAGACGTTTTATTCATTAAGAGGCTCACCCTGTTCTCTCCAGGGTTTATCCTGCTCAGACAAAACACAAAAACATTTCGAGCTGTGTGGTTGCGCACGTGCAGATCAGCACTAAAACACTGCTCTGTTTGTTTCAGCAAGGCAGAAATACAATTTTGCCTCAACAAATGTTGTGAGTTTGGAGTGAACGTATGTGTTTGTGGAAATAATGAAAGATGAGGGGAGTCATTGGGAAATAATGGCATAGAAATTACCCACTGCATTTTGCAATATTGTAAACAGTTAATCAAAGGTGTTACCCACAACACTACAGCATTATGTTTACTATATTTCTTTAAATCATGGCTTCAAAATGCAGTTTTATTAAACTTGAAAGTATTGTATTTTATGTATGGATTTCTGTATTATTTATGTTTTTATTTCTCTCTTTCCTGAATATTTTCCTTAATTTTATAATGTTTCCTCTTTTTTCTCATAGTTTTTAACCCTTTTTTATTATCTTTGAAGTGTTAAAATTATATTCATAATCATGTCTTTGTAAAACATTAAATAACAGGAACCCTTTTTTTTAAACAGAAACCATTTTTAACAAAAGCCTTACACTTTGATGCTTCCTTACATAAATCTCTTCTACTTTTTGCTTTTGTTTTTGTTATGTAGTCACAGTATGTAGTTCAGTGAGTCCGCCTGCAGGATCCGGCCCACGACCAGTTCACCTCCTCTCTGATACATCATGACCGTATCTGCTGTGTTTTATAGGCTGGATAGATCCCAATATTCACCTCCCTTTGCAGCTAATCTTCACTTAATTGGTAACTCCATCCGTCTGGATGACTTGGACTGTCGCCCCTAATGACTGTGCCATTCTTTGTGCTTATTTAAATAACACCATATTGCTAATTGATTTCATGCTGATCTTTGACGCCGTTTAATATTTCACGACCGTGCTGCGCTTTTAATTTTAGCACCCTTTATTCACGCATGGCTCGTTTTGTTTTTATGCGCTGACTCATATGTGTGTGATAGCATGGTTACACTGGCCACCACTGCCTTCTCAAACCAATTGGGGTATCATTTGATTCCCATTTCATAAAGTCTTGTGTAGTGTAATGATGCCTAAAGGCTCTTTGAGTTCTCATGTCACCTTTATGAACATATGAATTAGTCAGTGGACTAGCAGAGCAGTTAGCGTCTGGCCAGGTGAATGCCCTCTTTCCTTTATGCAGGTGGAAACCAAAGATGGCTTTCCCGAATAACCTGCAGCTCTTTAATGGGGCCTCTTTTGCTTTCTCCTTTGTGGCAATGAGATTGACAGGGGAGACCTCAGAAACCGCTGGTTTCAGATGGTTGACCAGTAATTCTCATCGGCCACAGAGAAGCCTGTGTTATTGCCAATATTGAACAGTGTTGCTGTGTTGAACACATGATTTATCCAAATTTTAACCAAATTTAATTGCCTGGAGATTGCTTTTTTATTTAGGAGATATAGCTGAGTTATGAATTATGTTTTAGGTGTTTTACACATACAATTTACTTTAAGAAATATGTTTTTGCTTTACTTTGTTTTTGTTTTGTGGTTTGGTTTGGTAGCCTGGCTTCCGCGACTAGAAAGCTCATAGGAGCTTTAGTCTGGCAAAGCTGCTTTACTACCCGCCTTCTGGGAGGCGGGCTTAACCTGCGTCCATCAGATGCCTCTGTATACTACTGGACGAATCTAC
>JAUMHQ010000069.1:15722457-15734163 GCA_032361165.1 Enteromius paludinosus
CTGTCTGGCCGGCGTTTTCCACGTGCTTATATGCTTCCTGGCCAGTGACGTCACCCGCGGTGACGTTCCAACTCACCGTTGGCTGATTCTACACACTGTTCAGAGCCAACGCGCTGAGGGCGTTCCCATAGCGTTTCGACGCAGCATCTCATTCCTTCAAGGAACTAGGGTTATATACATAACCTAGAGACGTTTTTTTTTAAATGAAAACGCACCTAATGTAAGCACCAGTTTTTCACTGCACAAAGCAGACACAGAGAGAGGAGCGCAGCAGGAAAGATCAAGACACCTTGCGCTCATGCTGCAGTCAGCTTCAGCTACATAATATTTTTGTTTGCTACATGCAGGATACACACGTAGCACGTTAAACTGAGAAGACGGTCATGGTAATAAACACTGTTACCATTCGCGTGTCCATACTTAATGCGCATCTCGTGAAAAGCATTTTGGGGCCCAGTAATCTTTTTGGGGCCCAAGGCAGTTGCCTAATGGCTAAGTCTGCCCCTGCATAAATGGCTAAGGGAACCCC
This sequence comes from Enteromius paludinosus, assembly GCA_032361165.1. NCBI lineage: Eukaryota > Metazoa > Chordata > Actinopteri > Cypriniformes > Cyprinidae > Enteromius > Enteromius paludinosus. The sequence continues at coordinate 15,722,987 of JAUMHQ010000069.1, forward strand.
CGAAGTATGACATAAGAGGGAACCCGCGATGATTCAAAGATCAAATAAAGCAAAATGACAGTGAACAAAAATAATAAATTAGTCAATATGTGGCATGTTCAATACAGCAGTATCTTGGAGATTATAATCAGTTAAACAGCAGAAGTTATTCCTCCACCACATGCGTGTGACATAGTTAACAATGGCCCTGTGTTGTTGAACTAATGTGGTTCAAACGACGGAGATGCGACCGTGTTCGGGAAACTGTCATGTGTCGCTAGTTCGTTACCAAAACAATGCATCGTACTATGGTGGTTAATCAGCGAGTTACATCATTGTACGGGAAACGGACCCCAGAGTAGTTGTCAGTAGTGATTTTTGTTTAATCCTCTGATATTATTACAGTTTTAACCATCAGCTTTATCACAAAATAGGTGTGCAAATTTTTTTCAGAAAGGAGAGTGTTATCTAATATACCGGAGTATATTATTATTTTTTTTTTTTATTGGGGTTAACATGAAGAGTAAATGCATTAATTTTTCCTACACTATGCCTGATTTCAGCTGGTTTGTGCAGATTGCAATGGATTTCAGGTGTGGGAGTTTATTCCACCACTGAGGGACAGCGAGTACATTCTGCTCTCACTTGACACACAAGGAGAGAGAAGGGACAAAACTAGGACATCCCTGGAGCAGACAGATGGGCACATGAGCAGTGCTTAAAGGCAATTTTCCAAGCAAGATTAGAACCTGAGGTTTTCTCTGCGTGGGAAAGAACCATTTCCTCTTAGCCATCACCATTCACTGGGCCAATGAGGCAGCTTCCATTCTACTGACACCTGCTGCAAAGACATTTGAATTTCTAGACATTATAGTTAACAACTTGCTGTAGTGAATGATGAATATTTAACTCTTATGATTAAATAAGAGAAAAAAATATAATGTTATTTGATAAATATTCTCCAAATCCTGTTTATCACCACAAAAGTTCACTTCTAAGGGGATCATGGCTAGAAATTAACATGCCTACGCAGAGGTGAAAATGGTACAACTGTTCAAATGTTTAATGTCAGTAAGATTAGGCTTTAATGAAAAATACAGTAAAAAACAGCAACATTCAAATAACATATTTTAGTTTAATATATTGTAACCCTTATTTTCCGCGTGGATAATGTGAATAAAACACGGGTTACAAGGGTGATAATTCTTGTTTCATCGGCATTACAGCATGAACAGCCGACTCACACACACACTTCTGCACCTTAAAGGGAGAAAACTTTTCAGAAGACATATGGAAATAAATGAAAACCCTTTATAAACATTTTTGTTTACATTTCTTCTTTTCCTTAACAATAGATTACCAACAGAAAAATAAAATAATGAATTCAACATAAGATTACAATATTTCAAGATAATATCTGTGATAGCAAAGCAGAAGTTTCAAAAGCCTAGAATTTGGTGCTAATAAAAAATATATATATATATATATTATCAGAGATAAAACATTTGTGTGGCTTATTTTGTATTTTTTTGAGAACACTGTTTTTTATTCTTTGAAAAATAGAAAAAGAAAAACATTTATCTATTTTATTACATTCTTTGGTTAAAATTTCTCAATGGTAGTGTGAAACCACACCCTTTTTACCCTGTCAAAAACAGCTCTGTTCACAGCAAGCCTTTACGTTGCATTTTTTTTCACTCAAAAATGGAACATTTGATGTTTATCTGCTTGCCCCCAGGGCATTCAAGATGTAGGTGACTTTGTTTCTTCAGCAGAACACAAACAAAGATTTTAAACTCAAGCCACTGAAGTCTGTCAGTCATAAAATTCAAGTCAATGGCAACCAAATGTTCCAAAGCTCTGAGAGTCAAAAAAAATAAAAAATAAAAAAAATATATATATCAATGAGGCACAAAGGAACGATCTGGTGCCCCCCAGGGTCGGTATATGAGTTCCTTCGCTCACGTCTCCTCCACTTCATCCATGACAACCCCACCTCTGGACATCCTGGCATCCAGGCCACCATCAAACTGGTGGCCAATAGTTTCTGGTGGCCTACACTATCTCCGGAAGTCACAGATTTCGTCAAGGAATGTGTAGCATGCAACGTCTCCAAGTCATCTCATCTATGCCCAGCCGGTCTGCTTCAGCCCTTACCCATTCCACAAAGACCTTGTCACAGACAGCGCTTCTGTGGCTCTCTCCGAACAGCAGCGGAGTTTTAGTTCCTACCCGGACTCTGTTTTCCCACGTACCTCGGCTGATTCGCCTCAGGTGCTCTGCATTATCTCCGCTATTTAAGGGCCGGACTTCGAAGGGTTCAGTGCGAAGTCTTAACTGCCCCATGGTGTTATTTCTGAGCGTTTGTTACCCCGTTTGTGATTCCTGCTGCCTGCCTCATTGAAATAAGCCTGTTTTCTGCCGAATCTATGATATCACTGTTTGCCGTGGAATATACCCTAAGTCTGTTAACATTGTGGAATAAAGTCTCGCAAATGAATCCAACTTACTCCGAGAGTATGTTACACTGTACATTTTGGATGCCCTGCACTGTAAAAAAAAAAAAAAACAGTAATTTTACGGACGATGGAAAAGTGTCAAATTAAAGGAAATAGACTGTAAATATTACATATTAAACGAAAATAAATGCTCCTGTAGTCCCAGTTAGTTTAATCACCTCAAAATGAATGCACTGCCTTCACTGAAGCAGGCAAAACAGGCTCTCAGAAACGAAATTATTTATTGTTTACTGACAGAAGAACTACTATTTTTTTGGATTTTCTTTTTTTCAGAATTTTAAATTATCATGCCCCATGCACTCAAATTCATATTTTTGTTTCTCTCTGCAGAAGTTACTTGAGCAAAAATGTGTGACCCTAACCCTAACCTAAAAGTTGTAAAAGGTTGTGTACATCATCAAGGGCTACACAGAAATGAGGCACATTATCTGAAATAATTTTTCCCTTTCCATCTAGAAAGCACAATTCATCATTAGAATTCATCACAGAATATGTGCAGGTTTTTGTCTTGGGAAATATTTATTTCCTGATGAATCTTGAAGGAAATGGCTAAGTAAGTTGACTTTACAAATTTCTCAGAAGTTCTAATAATCTTTTTTAGAATGGAAGGTTTTACCTGGTTTTACCCTCTATGTGTGCAGTTATTGTACCAGTTCCTCATATACAAATTCAGAGAATGGAGAGTAACACTGTCTGAAGAACCTTCAGGATCCTGTACCAGATCTATATAAAAGGTAAGTGTATAAAGTCCAATGTCCAATGTCAAAAACAGCTCTTTTGAAATCACTCTGTTCTGTGTACTTTCCCTTTAAATCTTCACAAGCTCTGATGACCCCGCCCCTTTTTTCCCAAGGCACTCTTGTAGGATCCTTTTTTAGCTGTATTCATAGTGAAACTTGCTAATTAGCACATTATTAGGAAAGGCGATTTGCAAAGATTCATTAAAAGACATTATACTCACTGCTTCTGTAGGTTGGTTCAGAAGCTGGATCATGAATGATTCGCGCGAACATAAACGCATTTCGGTATGACGCCACACCGACATGCGTTTGAGAATGGTTTGATTTCAGAAGGGACAACTTATTTTTTATTAAATTAAAAGATGACTACTTGTGGATCTTAATCATTGTAGGGTGGTTGTGTACACACGCTCCCAACACATATTTCAGTCCAAACAGCTTGTTTGTTTGTGCATGTGGCACCGGATAACCCCTTTAATACTGTAAAGCTTCTTTGACACAATCTGTATTGTAAAAGGTGCTGTTTAAACAATGGTGACGTGACTTGCTGCAGTTTATTTGCTAGACCCCTTTATTTCTACACAGTTAATGAACCGAATAGAGTATAATTAAACCAGGAAATAGTCTTTTAGGCCCTTAACATACACTAAGTCATTGAAAAATTTTTCATTTAAAAGGTAACACTTTACATTAGTTAACATTAGTTAATATCATTAGTTAACATGAACTAAGAATGAACAACACTTCTACAGCAATTATTAATCTTACTGCATTATTTAAATCACAAGTTGTGTTTATTAACACTAGTTAATGCACTGTGAGCTAACATGAACTATGAATGATTGCATTTTTATTAACTAAGTACTATTTTTAGAAAAAGTGAAATTGTCTAATCTATGTGGTAATGTTAATGGTATGAAAGAATAAGAAATGTGCATACTGTTTTTGGCAATGTGAAGTTACTCAGTATGCATCCTGCAATATTGAGATGTTGAGATACAATGTTTAATAAGCAATCTGTGAAAAAAAAATACATAAATGTGAGAACGTAATATTTCAAAGTTAAGTAATAAATGTGATGGAACAGCAATGTAGTCTTTTTAATAATTTGATATGAAAATAACAGGAATGTTTTTTATTCTAGCGTCCCATTTCAGTTTTTTGATGATGGAAAATGACTGTATTTTTATGGCCCGCAATTTTATTTATTTATTTTTTACAGTGTGGGGGTAAGCAGATAAACATAAACATTTTAAATTTTCCTTTCCTTTCCTTTTAAATTCTAAAGAGCCAATTGAGATTGTCTTGAGATAGGGGCTAGAAAAGTCATGTTCATCACAAAAAAAAACGTCACACAGTAAAATCATGAAGCTTCTGATTTTGTAGTGTAATCATATGTATTTTGTTCTGGGTATTCTAAGTCTTAAAATAAAAAAAATAAAAAAAAGTTAAGAAGCTTATTTAGTATTACATTCCATACGCTGTCACTAAAATGTTTGTGTGAAACCTGTTGTAATAAATACTCTGCAGGGTAATCCAGACTTCATATCACATCATCCACGGCTTCTAAAGTTCAGAGTCAGTCTGAAGTCTGATGATAGTCAGGGATTGCTCTGACAGACATCCGTCATTGTAAAGCAAAGCCAGACAAAACAAAATCCATCCTCGTTGAGTCTGTCAACCACCATTAGTTTGCTGTGACAGAGCGGATCACTGACAGTTTAACCAGCCTCGGGAAAGTGACGCAGCCGACTGGTGACACATCCGTCATGGAAGTTGTCGGAGCTTACATGGCAATGTGGAAAACCACGCGTTCGCTACACACACGAGAGAAAGAAAGAGTGAAGGATTGATAGATTACAAAGAGCAAAGTGACATTTCTTTTGAGAGGTGACTGAGGGCTTTTCGTATAATTACTACCCTGATCATTGTATTGATTGGCTGAACTTTTGATTGACAGTTTTGATTATCTTTCAGGACATATTTGGGACCTTGTAATTTTGTTTATCTGTTTTTTTTTTTCGTTCATACCTGTCATTTAAGAGACATTTATCATGGTCACAGTGTAATTTGCATACCGATGTGGAATCATCTGAGGCGCTGGTATTAATGAGGCTTAATTAGATTAGGTTCAGCCTTTCGCTCTGCATCAATTAACTATCAATTAACTTTGGCTGAGATCAAGGAATATTCTATTTATAATCCTTGTATCAATACATTTCTAAATTAATTATATTTAATCTGTTATCTCAATCATTAGCATTTCAATCAAAACGTAGCAAGGGGATAAATAAATTATAATAAAATGATAGATTGGGGAGGAGAAAGGTAAAGTTTTGACCTTTCATAAACCCTAGCGGGGTAAACTTCTAGTGGAATAATTTTAGTTAATTTTAGAATAAATAAGTTTTTACACTAGTTGGGTCACACTTTATTTTGATAATTGTGTCCACTATAGACATAACTGTAACTAACTACTTGTCAACTAGAGTGTCATCGGACTGTTAAGTTAGGGTTAGTTGACAAGTACGTAAGTTGCTTACAGTCAGTGGAATGTGTGTTGGAGAACTATTAAAATAAAGTTCTATTAAATACAATATACTAAGGTCAACCAAAACTACCAAAACACATAAAAAGTTGGTTTCACTTTATGTTGATAGTCCAACCCATTTTACAAGGTGGCTAATTCGTACAAATTTATTACCTCACTCATACGAATTTCATACAATTTTTGCTAAATCATACATATTTTACGAGTTGCCAATTCGTATGAATTTGTATGAATGACCTACACCATACCCTGCCCCTAAGCCTACCCATCACTGGGGTTTAGACAGAACAAACAAAATCCTACGTACAAATTTGTGCAATTTAGCACAATTTGTACGAATACGTACAACTTGTTTGTGAGACTGTGTTGGATAGTCCACTTTAGATTTTATTCTTCTAACTATAAACATAACTAACTTCGTAACTACAACACTTTGTTCCATAGGTTGCCGACCCCTGCTCTACTAACTGATATTTGACATGATTACTTATGGTTAGTGTGTGTCAAAATAAAGTTTTAGCCAAAGTTGTCCTCTAGTCTATAAGTAAAACAGCTGCACCTAATTATATTTCACAGTGCCGCTCACACAAATGACAAACTTGAGGAAATCATATCCACCATCTGGTATGACCTTCATGCAATGTTGCCTTAATATTTTACCCAAATAATGCATCTCAGAAAGCAGCATCATGTTTCTGTGACCTTTTAAAATGGGCTTTGCTTAGGGAGGGCTCCTATGATGTCTGAAAATGCCGTCCTCATGGGTGGCTCTCTAGGTTTTAGACAGAAGATAGAATTTGAGAGGAACTTTTGTTATTATTCCTACAACTTTACAGACTGCAGGACATCATCATGTTAAGTGCAAATATTAATGGCCTCTGACAGCTAGTGAAGTTTAAGTCCCATCAGTATTCCAGTAGAGCATGATGGTAAGGTCATTACTGAATGCAGATAAATGTTACAAGAGATAAAGCACTGACCTCAGATCAGCATAGAAAAATGAAGAAAGGTCAGATTTACATTTCTTCTCTTGCACTTTCTTCCTGCATCACTTCACCTCACGCGTTCTTTCTTGAGGCTCTGCTTCTTTTGCATATTTACTTTTTTTAATCATATTTAAACAAGAGGTCATGGTGGATAATCAATGATGTTTATTAAAAACTCCTCAGAAGTTGCAGCTCAAGCAATATGGGTGTTTGGGTGCTTCATTTCCTTTCTGATAATGCCAACCGCCCCCACAGGATGGTCCAAAATATTGCATATTATATATTCTACATTCAGCTTCAAATTTGGAGACCACAATGAATATCCTGCAAAATAAGACATTTGTTTTTAATTTAAGACCATAATTAAAGAATTTAATGAAAGACTTTGCTTAGAAGTAAATAAAATATTTTTATGAAAAAGCTGTTTTTCAGTATTGCATTTTTGATGGATTTGTTGATGAATTGATCATCTAAATGTTTTATTTTTTGATCAATGTGAAAGTTTTTACTGTCAGTTTTTCTGAATAGAAATGATTGCTGAATAATATGATTAATTAAAAAAATAATAATAATAATTACAAAACTTACAAAGTTGCAATTACAGTTACAAAATATATAGATTGACTTTATAAATCATGTTTCATTGTAGTTAAAAATATTAATGCCCATTTTTTTAATTCTGTCAAGAAAACAATGCTGTAAATAATATACTTATTTGCTGATTAATCTAGGTGATTATTGAGACATCAGATCAGACATTTCATGCAGAAGAGTGGAAAAGAGAATTGTTCTCAGTGAACCTCAAACTTACAGTAACGGCTGCTCTGTACTGAACTGCAGCTGAGTCAGTCACAAAACAGCAGCTTTACATAAGGTATTTAATTACACAACAGCTATTACATAAACTAGGCCAATCATATTAGAGATCTTACTCTCATGTCTTTACTGATATGAAGATGACAGCTGATGGACTGATGTATAAGTGCTCAAGCCATAGATCAATATAAGACTGACAGAAATGTTTGCTGTTGATGTTGTGGAAAATGATGATTTATGTCTTAAAAGCTTTTGTCTCATTATCAAAGTTAGCATCATCAAACACAGTCATGACAGTTTCAGACGCCATCAACTAGAAACCACATTTTTACTAAATTTGTAAAACAGCAGTATAAACACAATAAAGGGAAAGCCTGCTGGGTGAGACATTTGTATGTTGGCGGTCTGCTCAGTCTTAACATCTTTAGTGCAGTGGGAATAAACTGTGGCCTGCTGATCAAGCTAAATGTCTTGGGATTTACCAGGTCGGATGGTCAAATAATGGATAAAAGAAGGAAATAACCTTGTGCTCTTTTCTCTCTGTTTTCTGCCTTCTTTTTTTAGCTCATCCACAGTGTTACCAATTTGGATGGACAATTTCTAGCCCAAGAGCTCCCAAAAAACCCACTCAAAACCCGGCCAAACTTTAACTGTCAAAATATTGTAATGATATGTAAATCACGGTTTATAAGGGCCATTTTTAACTCCTTAAAGCAAAATACTGTTATGATGAGAATAATAATAAATAAATGTTATAAATTTAACGTTATACATGTTAAACATTTGAATCGAATCGGGGCAAATGGCCTACATTAAAGAAAATATAAAAAGATGAAAGCAAACACTTTCAAAACGGCAATCCAGAAGTTAACCGATATCCTCGAAACAACGCATGCATCACTTTCAGTGTCAGCAGTCAGAATAATCCAGTTTAAATGCATCAATCTGGGGATTTATCAATCTGGACCATTTAAAGGGTAAAAAACAGGACTGTATAAACTGAGATATTTAGTTTCGGTTTTGATTAATTAATTCAAATATGCTCTGATTTTGGAGTTGCATTGATAGAGCCTTTGTGTCACCTCGCTCCTCGATAATTCATGTTTTGACAGTTGAGTCACTCTCCCACTCTTTAACTTATATTTAGGCATTTGCAATTACATGATTACTAAAATGCATTCAAAATCAGATATGTTATAACGTATCAGGCTAAAAACCTGTCACTCATGAATCATAACGTCTGTCTTCTGAACCCTTGTGGTAAGTGCAGCTGTCTGCCTTTACATCAGAACCAGCGCCTCTGCAGTGTGTGTGTGTGTGTGTGTGTGTGTGTGTTTAGTAACATGACTAATTGGATGCAGTTCATAAATACTTGGGCTGGTTTGTTAAATAATTAGCCTGTGCAATTTATATTTTTGAAAAAAACAAACTAACCCCAAACCAACCCTAATTTTGTCCACCCCAAACCAATTTTACCCACACAATCAAATTCCAAATCGCTGGTAAAATGTAAAAATGTTATTCTGAGCCTTGCATGTGTGCCTGAACTCAGCACTCGACATCCAGCTATAAAACCAATAAGAGTCACACTTCACCAGCTGTGGTGACAGAAAAGAAATGCACATTACATATAAGACTGGAGTATCAGTAGCTACGTTTACATACACCTCAGTAATATGTTTATAACCAGACTGATAAGCCTTTATGTAAACCTTAAATTGTCTTCAAAATATAGAATAGGTGCAGTATGCATGCATTTTACATCATATACACTAGGGCTGGATGATTAATGCAAAGAAATTTAAACTGAAATTCAGAACTACTAACTGACGTAATTTTACAATATACTCTCCCTTTAAATATGTTTTCCCCTTAAAAAGATACTTGCCGTGCGTATCCACCTTTTTCCCCAACATGGAAGAATACCTATGTCTGAGACTCCCGTTCATTAAATGCTATAGTGCTCCAGCGGTTATGGGACCCATTCTGTTTACTCCTTCATGTTGGCAAGCAAGTCCAGCTGGAAGCATATATGCAATGTTTTAAGGCAAAATAGTTCACTGCACACTTTAGAACACTTTACCTAACACACAAAACCTAATTATTTAAATATAACAGATCATAATGCCACCATGGGATAGATTTCCTGACCTGCAGTATCCTGATATCCACAACTACCTCTTCAACTTTTCATCCTAACATTACTCTGGAGCGGTACAACTGAAAGCAGTCTGTTTTTTTGAGGAATATTCAGGAGTCTGCCAACTAAAACCATATATAGACTGTAAAATGGCATCACTGGTAGGATAAATCTTTGTTTTTAGCTAACGTAGCTTACAGTATCATAATCGGTATCAGTATCGTTTTATAACAGCGAACCATTTTAGTCATCTGTAGGGATCCTTTGGAATATACTAAAAATTATTTTCCTTTTGCTATATGGGACAATATCATGTAAATATTGCAGCCTGTCCTCCAACAAAAATGACTCTATAAGTCGTTTATGCAATTACCTTATTACGACCTATATTTACATTTTAAAGGTAAGCGCCCTCTAGTGGGCGTAAAAATAACGACAGACCATACGAATGACCACACAAACCCACTCCTAAACCTACCCGTTACAAATATTGTGCAAAATCATGATCTATAGGGTTTTGTGAAAACGTTTTCTCTGGGTCCGCATGGGTACCCATGATCGCATGATCACATCTCATCTTTAATGCATCTCTCTACAAACTGAGCTACACCAACCCTTAATCACATGGCCAGTAAAATAGTACAACACAGTAATATGCAATGTTGCCGATAGGGGGCGCAATTGTAGTGTACGCTCTGATTTGTCGTATTTCACAGGTACTGTATTGTAGAAACTACCCATATGGGCGTATTAGTTGGAGGACATGTTGAAATATTGTACATTTTATAGAAAAATCTCTATTTTTGAATAAAGATGCCTTAACATGGGATGCTTGCCACTTTTTTACTATTTGTTGCTTGACACGTATTTTTTTGTTTTACGAGTAAGGTTAAGAAGTTTACTTAAATGGAAAATATATTTTCCTCTATTTTTAAATAGGGAAAGACTGCTTCCCTTACATCGATCATTTCTCAGTTAGATTGCATGTTTTCTTGTGCCACTGGATGTTGGACTTGTAAAAAAAGATCACGTTGTTTGTATTTGCCAAAATAGAAATTTACTGAAGTCAAACACGGATAGAATTGACATTAGCACAAGCGCCGCTTCTAGTGAAGCAGGAACTGTTACGTTCAGGACTTTCTGCTTTACTTAACAAATACTACTCAATTTTCAATATCAAGCAGCAAATCAAACATTTTGTACAGTTCAAAATAGCTGGACGCAGATGCTAGACCCATAGAATTTTCTTTCCATTTTGCAACTGTGTAATGTATTTGTAGTTCAAAAGTGCAGGACTGCTTTGTTTATAGCGATAACCAAGGAAACATTGTATGATCGCCAGTGGCGGTTCTACACGGAGGCCTAGGGTGGCCCGTGCCTCTGTAGACATGTCTCTGGCCACCCCTGTGGCCACCCCTGTGCTGCCCAAATAAAAAAGTATGAATT
>JAUMHQ010000069.1:15734263-15748947 GCA_032361165.1 Enteromius paludinosus
TGAGAAACAGCCAATCAGAGCAGACCTCCTCATTACTATTCATGAACCTTCCAAATAAGGCAAAAACAGACTGTTTCCTTCTGGGGTCAAATTCTGGGGTTGCAAATGGACCTGAAAAATCGTTTCTGGGCATTTTGTCCCCTTACCTAAGCTACATACCTTCTATGCACATACTGTATCAGAGAACAATTTAAAATATTCCCTCAATGCATTCTATGGCACCTTTAATTTACATCTTTACAGATTTACTTCTTTTTTTTTCTTTTTTGCACAAGGCTGTTGGCACTGTGCTGAATTTTACATGTCAACCGAAGAACCTTCAGTCAGTATTCATCTAAATGCTTCCTCAAACTAATGCAGCATGATGTTTCTCTGACATAATGCAAAACGTATTCTCATTCATAGCGTAATTCCTGCAATTAAAATGAGATTCATTCTTATTGCAAAGGCTTCCCTCAAGACTTCATTCTAAATTAGTCTGCCATCTTCACATAAGGCCTATTGGATGTTTTGGAATGCTTCAATATTTTCTAAATTAGTGCCAATTTCATACTCTTGAGTTTAAGGACTCCCTCAATGCACACAGAATTGGCAACATCTTTTCCCCCACTTACGGTGAATCTGTGGCATTGGTTTCATTTAAGCATCGGGGATGGATATGTCTTATACAAGCTAACTGCCTAACTAAATATGCTATATAATATATATCTTCTAGAATGTTTACAAACATTGTGGATATGTTATTGCTAACAACATATTGCACTTGTGCATTGTTAACATTTTAACGAGCATTGACTAAAACAACTTCATGATTTGTGAGTTGTCTATTTTGCTAACGTTCCGTGTAAGTTATAAAAAAAAGTTATTTCTGAATGTTCAATATTTCCGTACAAATGTTTTGAGAATATTATTAAAGAGAATATTATTAAAAGAGAACAGTTGTTTTATACATAATTGGTTCTAACTTTGAGAGGACACTTCCAGACAGTTGAGAATGTTCACTGGGTAATTCATTAAAGTGCATGTTATTAAAATAAATGACGTCCCTCCCATGCCTATAAATACAAAGAAGGTTTATTTACACATTGGGTGTGCTATAAGGCATTTACAGGACATGGATTTATTTACACAGAAAACATTGAAACACCTCATAACCTCAGTTCTTATGACTCAGTTTACACATTAATAAACTCACTCATCATTCCTGCAAAGCGTCGCAGGCTGGAGAGACAGGAAGTAAAATATTGGAAGCTCAAGAGTGTTGTGAGTTGTGTGTCAGCAGATTCATAAACAGCTCTTAAAATTGCAGCATTTTCTAGGCTGTTAACCTTATACGCAGGCAGGTTTGCTTTTCTCCAGAGCTCAGCGATGCAATGGGTCTGTGTTTTTAAAGCAGTGATAGGGAAATATTGAATGAGTGTGACGGAGATGATATCAAAGTCAACACAGATTGATCTGGGTTACTGATCTCTAAACAAACATGAGTTAGATACTAAAAGTTCAAGAAAATCCAACATGGTCAAGGTCTGGAAATTGAATAGATTATAAACATTGTGGAAACTAATGTCGCATCTGTATTATTAATGTGTACTTTGTAGTGATTCGTTTATAAACTTTATTCTGCCTATGCCTATAGCCTTTTTTAAAACTCAGTTTTCTTATAAGAGATTGAAGTATGAGCAAATTTTATTGAAAAATCATATTCATTTATTAGAAATCTTACATTTTGAACACATGGTAACAAAATTATTTAACAACTTTAATTCTGTATAAACAAATCACTTGTCGCCACCTACTGGTGTAGGTGATGTAAATCATGTAACTTGCAGGGAAAGTCCCAATATTAATCTAAAACACACATTAATTATGTGTATTATGTAATATATCATTTTTGCGTAATGACAATAATAACAATAATGTGTGGAAATAGTGCAGAATGTGTATATGTGCAATATAACCCAATCGAGCATCTCTGGAGAGACCTACAAATGGCTGTCCACCAATGTTTACCATCCAACCTGACAGAACTGGAGAGGATCTGCAAGGAGGAATGGCAGAGGATCCCCAAATCCGGGTGTGAAAAACTTGTTGCATCTTCCCCAAAAAGACTCATGTCTGTATTAGATCAAAAGGGTGCTTCTACTAAATACTGTGCAAAGGGTCTGAATACTTTGGACCATGTGATATTTCAGCTTTTCTTTTTTAATAACTGCAAAAATATCAACACGTTTTTTGGTCAGTATGGGGTGCTGTGTGCAGATTTATGAGAAAAATAAAATAACTTAAAGGCTTTTGGCGAATGTTTAGCAATATAGCAAAGAGTGAAAAATTTAAGGAGGTCTGAATACTTTCCATACCCACTGTATATTTATTAGTGCTATCAAATTATATACAAAATAAAAGTTTTGTTTGCATATTATAAGTGTGTGTTCGGTGTGTGTGTGTGTGTGTGTGTGTATATACATATATATATATATATATATATAAATACACACACAAAGCATATATTCTGAAAATATTTACATGTCTATATTTGTAATTATCATTCATAATTTATATTATAAATAGATATTTAATCTTTTTTTTTCACAGCACACATACATATATTACGTAAACACAACATTCTGGGTGCGGTTTATCTTTTGACAGCATACAACTGGCCTTTTCAGTTTTCTTTTCAATTCCCATATGAGACGCGGGGTGTTGACGTATCAGGTCTGTTTGTGTGATAAGTTTTCAAACCAACTTATTCCAGCTGAGACTGTCGGGTCCCGAGCCATCTGTCCGCAGTCTCCACTAACACAATCATTCAGGTCTGAGACTGACTCTCTTCGATTTCCTTTATTTCACACGAACAGATCCAGTCAGAGCATGAGCAACAGATGCATTTATGTGCACAGTGTGAACTACATTTAATAAACTTTACTATATATGTATCATCAAATTCAACTTTGTTATTCTCCTCCTCATTTATTTGTTTGTGTTTAATTAACCTTCATTTAATTGCTAAAAAGCAGCAGGCCTTCTAGAGTAATTGTTTTGCTTGTGCATTATAGCAGTAGATTAGATTTGATATGTTAAAATGCTGTTTATGCTGGAGGAACATATGAACAGATTGGACCCCTACTGAGAGTATGAGCTAATCAAGTTGGACACTTGTAGTCACCCCTGAGGTCCAGGGATGTGAGGTGTGTTATTTAAGTATTCTTCTCACAGGCAGGTCTGGTAGCAGCAGTCATTCCTCTTGAGCTCACCATTAGGTTCGGTTATCAGTATGACTTGTGAACACACGCTGAATTAGCACAGAGAGCCGGGAGCCTCATTGGGAAAGATGTGTGTATACTCATTCATTTTTTAAACAAATATTCCTACAAATTCAGGGGGAAGATATTTTGAAATCATGGACTGCAAAGTTAATTTAAATTAGTTAAGCTACAGTTAAGACACCTTTTAAAAATAAATTGCTACATACAAGCTAAGTAGATGATTACACTAGAGACTTTGCCCCTAAAAGATAATGTCTGTTTAATTATACAATCAAAGCAGTATTATTCTGACAGAAAAAAAAAAAAAAAAAAATCTCATGAAAAATCATTAAAATGAAAAAAATCATTTTAACATACAAATATATAACTAAAACTAATAAAAATAAAGGTCCCACTTAATATTAAGTGTCCCTAATACCTGTGCACTTCATAGTAACTAGATGTGTATCTAGTATGTAACCACAGTGTACTGTAAGTACACACCGGCACATAGTATCTACAGCTGTAATATTTCTGTAACTTCACACATGTAACAATCCTCAGAACGGTGTATGTACTGTAAGTACAAATGTGTAACAGGACTAACAGCACGTTTTGCTCCACTTGGTTTCACTTTATATTGATGGTCCTTTTACCGTATTCTGTTGATTATAAGTAACATTGCACCTACATATCTACTAACTCTCAATAGAGTGCTAGCAGAGTATTAGTAGACTGGTAGAGTTAGGGTTAGAATAAGTTGATATGTATTTGCTTATAGTCAGTAAGTTACTTATAGTCAGTAGAGCATCTTTTGGGAGACCATCACAATAAAGAGTTAGCAGATATTAACTAGAGAGTGTACTAATATTCTAATGAGTGTTAGTTGACATGTAGGTGCAAAGCTACTTATTGTCAACAGATTGTTCAAAAGGGACCATCAAAATAAAGTGTTAACCTGAGCCTTATTCATTCGTGTTCCAGTGTTCATTGTGTTCTGTCTTTTGGATTACCTGTTGCCGAAGTTTTGCCTGTTTTTGGATTTCCTTCTGTCTCTTCCCCTGGACTGATTCACGGTATTTGACCATTGCTTTGTATACATATCTGCATCTGTGTATGCCGCCATTGAATCTGTCTGCCGGCGATCTACTTTGCATGTTATGACTCTGAGCTTGAATAAAACTCACTTGCACTTGAACTCGAACGCCTCACATCCCCTTCGTGACAGTGCGTGATACCAATAGTGTAGGGAAACCGTGACATTTTATACTACCTAATTATGTGCATGCGCAGAACAGATCGCGCAGGTGGAACGGATTATGTACTGACAGATGGCACATTATCATGTTAACGTCAACATTAAACGGCTTGAAATTTGTTTTAAAAATGACTCGTTTAAAGGATTCAGAGTTGACTCTTTCTTTTTAGAAGCAATAATTTTACACATGGTGCACTTTCGGATTTAAAACTTTGCAGTATGTTTTCATTCACTTAGTGTTACACACTGCAAAAAGGGCAATTAAAAAAAAAAAAAAAAAAAAAAATCCAATGTAGGGGGACTTTGAATTAAGTTTCATATTGACATTTAACTTTTGCTGATTTTTATACCTATTTTGTTTATAGGCTTAGTCTACTGTTGACTTATTTCTGTACAATGATTAGCATATTTTGAATCAACTGAGACATGCTGATTCTCCTCTGCCAGTTCTTGCTTATATAAGCCTACAATATGTTTTTGCATTTTGAAAAAAATGAAGAATAAAGAACAACTCTTATTAATTACAAGGCTGTTTTGGTGCATTAATCTGCCTGCAGACTTTTTGATGTGCATTTCTGTAGATGTTTAAATATATCTGTCTCCGAACTCCAGAAATAAAAGGTTAGATTCTGTCTACTAAAAACTCACAAGTCTTAAATATATTAGGATAAAACAAAATTTGTCTCGTTCGTGAAGCTGATTGGAAATGACTTTGCATTATCTTTCATCCCTTTTTTTCCCTCAAATATAAAGAATATTTTCTACACGTTCTCCATCAGTGTAATTTCTATTTTTTTTTTTTTTTTTGTATGATTAACTTTTTCCCACTATTATCTTGTAAAGGTAGTGTTACAATTGTAATTGCACCCTTTTCCTGTTTTTAGAATGATCTATTTTCATTTCAATTAAGAGAAACAAAAAGCCATCACATTTCGCAGTTTGATGTAAACGGTCTAATGAAAGCGTGATAAGTGGTAGGCAGAGTTTTTGACATTTGCAGTAGGACTAAATCAAACCTTTATTGTCATGTTTTGAGTTAATATGAATTTAAATTGTTCCCTAAACTAAGCGCTATGCTTGTGAGCTTCGTATCAACGGCTGTAATTCACCTATTATGTGTCTTGCAGTAAGATTGCCACAAGTGGATTTGTAAGTGGATAATTGTGATTATTGTCCATGGTTTGAACGCCATGTTCTTGGTATTAGCATTGCAAAAACATTTTGGCACTTTGCCTCTTTGTTTTGAATTGGCTTGTTCTTGTGAAGTGTTGTCCCTCTCCATTTATTGCAGCAACCAGGGAACAAATTTCCTAGGCACAGATTAAGCCTCTTATATGCCGCAAAAATGAAAGGTAATTTGCTATTCTTAGTCGCAATTTGTTCAGAATTAATCTTTAGCTGTAAAATTTGACCCTTTTTCACAATAGTGTTTCACCCTATCCTTTTTGACAACATGTAGGGGAAACTGCTGACTGAATGGTAGTGAATGAGAAGTATTCACATCTAGGATGCTTTTAAGGACACTGTTTGCCCAGCAATTGATGGAGAATTAGGATTCAAGTTCACATTCCTGTCAGAGAAAAATTTGAACTCCTTGCATTTGCACTTTTTCAGTCTCTGTGAAATGCAAATCATTTTGCGATTTGTCCAGTTGATTTAATGAATTAAGCTGTGGTTAAATCTCTCTGTTCGTCTCTCCTGGAGAGTTCCTCTCAGTGTTTACTGCTCATTTCAGGGTTGAATGTTTACTTTGACACTTTGATCTCAGCGGCAGACTTTATTCTGACTGTCTTTATCAGTCTCAGGGTGGTGTTTCTTTTTCTGAGGTTGGTAGGTGTCCATACTGTTAGAAACACCCCAGTGTGATAAATCAGTGGATGTTTTGCTTTTATGTTGTTAATAATACTGTTTGCTTTTTGTTTGGTTTGCTCCCAGGCAATCTCGGTGTTATCCACACACTACTAAAATGTTGCTCCGGTGACCTTCTCGCCTCAGTTTGGAAGATTTCATCACGCCTCTGCAGTCTTTTTGGGATGTTAGTATGTGTTTGCATGATCCAGGGAAGAGACTTATTTTAGAAGTGCAATTATTTTAGACTGTTACTGTACGTTTAACACTATCCTTTCTGGTTACAATTCTGTTTTAGTTTCATACTTTAGAGTATGTTATTGTGATTGCTGTAATAAAATACACAGCAGTTGGCACAGTGATATTAGTCTACAGTATATGCATGTGAGAAAAAACAAAACAAAATAACAATATATACACTACCAGTCAAAAGTTTGAAAACAGTTTCTTATGTTCATCAAGGCTGCATTTATTTGATCAAAAATACAGAAAAAAAAGTATTTTGTGAAATATTTTTACAATTTAGAATAATGGGTTTCTATTTTAATATACTTTAAAGTATAATTTATTTCTGTGATGCAAAGCTGAATTACAGTCATAACTCCAGTCTTAAGTGTCACATGATGCTTCAGATATCCTTCTAATATGCTGATTTATTATTAGAATTATCAGTTGTGATGGCAAATTTTTTTTTATTTTTTAACTGCAATACTTTTTTCAGGATTCTTTGATAAAAAGTTATAAATAACAGCATTTTTTAAGAATATATATATTTTTTTCAAACAGTATAAATCTTTGCCGTCTCCTCTCATCAATTATCACATCCTAGGTGAATAATTTCTTTCAAATTAAATAAATAATTAAAAAAAAGAACAAAATACTGACCCAAGACTTTTGAATAGTAGTGCATATTGTTAGGATTTCTGTTTCAAATAAATGCTCTTCTTTTTAACGTTTTATTCATTCAATTATTTTATCCAGCATGGATTCTGACAATAAAGATATTTTAAATTGCAATCATATTTTTGCAATATTGCTGGATTTTTGATCAAATAAATGTAGGTTTGGTGAGCATAACAGAGGAAAATAATAATATCAAATGGATAGAAATCATGTGTTTTGATCCATATGACAGTGGATACATGTTGACAATGTTTTAATTTGGAGGCGAACAAATCCTCCGAAATGAGTTGGCACAAAAGCTTTGGAATGCACAGATAAAGATTGAGTGATGAGAGTGTGTTTGCACAGTTCAAGTCACTTGTTGTATGATTAGCTCCTGTTGCAAATGTATTTCCGCATATCTTTTAATAACTGGAGAGCTCTGTATAGGGTTCGGCAGCATGATATACAGCTAACATTTAGCACCAGTATGTTTGAGAAGCTTTACCTCCATAACATCAAACGGGAAGCACAATAATATCTGCTCATACTCCTCATTTACATGCATCGGCCTTTGAGATATCGCATAATGAATCAGTTCACAAACCCAAACATGGCAAAGTGCTCCAGCGGCGGCTGGAGTCCAGGCAGAGACGAGCAGTGGGCTTAATTTCCTTCTGCCTGTTTTGAAGGTCATCCGGATGTCTGCCATGACCCGAGTGCTTGTCTTGGTTTTAAAATGCTGTTTAACTCAGGGAGTCTCTCGGCTGTTATGCTTGAGATAATGTCAGGCCTGACATTTTTCTTCAGATAGTCTGATTACAGCTGAACTCTCTTTGAGCTTTGTTGGCAGACTTTGCGGCACATCCGCATCCTGTTGAGAAACAAGCTTATGAATGAGCCATATCTGTTTTGACAGAGTTGCTTCCACAATACAGCATGATTAATGTTCCAGAAAGGAAAAGTAATCTTTAATGTTATTGTTTATGGTTGGATGATGAGACTGGTGCAGTTTTATGCCTCCGTGTGCCAACCTAAGTCAAACAGCGCAATCAATTTATCATGTGCCTGCAGGGAACACTTAAAAAGTTTAGGAGAATGTGGAAAATTCTCCCTGGGGTTTTTGTGTTTTCTAACCTATATCAAGTTGTTAATTTATATTGTATGATTCCTTAACAGACTTCCCTGATAAATAAATCAGAGACTGTTAAGCTGAAATCATATTCCCCCTCTCGTTCAAACGTCTTTTGTTTTTCACTGAATGTTTTGGAGCTGAAAAGTTACTGGTAAATGATGACATCAAAGATAACAACTCATTACCGGGATATAAACCACATGCACCTCTCAACTTGTGTGTCTGAGTACAATGGATACAAATAAATGGATTCATTTACAGAATTAATATTAGAGAGAGAGAGAGAGAGAGAGAGAGAGATAAAACTCAGATTAAAGCCATAGATTAATGTCAGGAATATGAATACATTGTGTTTTTCTGCACCAAACCACATTTACAACCCAGAGAACACTTTACGCTTTGAATAATGCATTTTCTTCTCTTCAATATTAATTTAAATGTATAACAGCGAAGCAACGCCAGAAAGTGACGTGTCCCAATTACGTACACAGACGGCTTCAAGCATAGATTTACAGAAGATTTGCTCTAATATATGTTTTTTCATGACCCTGAAAAAAAAAAATATTATACAAAACATGAGGCTTAGAGCTTTCAACTTGTAAGATTAAACTCTAAAGCTGTTTGGTCCTCTTGACTCCAAAGATGTTTTTTTTTTTTTTTTCCTGGCTTTAAAAATGAACAGTTTTAAAGCCATGTCAAAAGTCTAGTAAACAAAGCATTCGAAATCTGTAATTAGACCATAGCTGGAGACGTCTTATACAGACTTGGCACAGAGTGATTTATTTATTTATTTAGACTTAAATAGCCTGGATTCCGTCATCAACTCGATAAAATTTCTTTTTTGTAAACATCCTTCTGGCGTGACTTCAGTGAACCAAAAAATGTATTCACATTAATAATTCAAAACACAATGAAGGTGTGCAGAAACTATACGGTATTGCTAAAGGTCCAACTTTTTCAAAAAAGCAAACCTGCATGTTGCAATACATGATATCAACAAACAAAAGCTATCTCATTTAATTCTGGCAAGGCTTAAAGATTCAGCGTTCAACCAGTGCTTGGAAATAAGCTCATTTTGATATAATCCTCTTTTTACTTGCATTCTTTATTGATTGGCTTACAGTATTATGTGTATAAATCCAACATCATTCACACAGCTTTTACTTAAACATGCTGTTTGTTGCTTTGAAACAATGCCTTCTGTCTAATTAAAGTTGCACTCACAAGTTCTAATACAGCTCAATATGCCAGACGTTTTGTTGGCTTTCATATACCTTATGCCAGGGTTTTTTTTTATATTTTAGATGCCACGGACCCTCAAATATGATCATGCTTATTGCTTTGGAATAAAGGCTTGCTAAGTTAGTAAATGTAAATTTAGCTACTCGTTCTAACCCTTTGTCTCATTTGGCATTTTCAGTTTCATGTTTTTTATTGTTCCACTTTCTGGTCAGCTCAGAGCAGTTGGAGAGACTTACAGGCTAGTCAGTTCCTGGACCGTTACACTTCCTAAATAATTAACACTATTCCCACACATCAGTTTCATGTAGGCATGCCAAAACCTTTGGGAGTTTTCCCATATATTTTTTTTATGTTCTGCAACAACTAAAACTTATCTTATACATTTGTTCTTATGGTTACTAACAGGGTATCTGAATGCAAAATAATTATTTGAAGTGTCCACTGAATAAATGTTTAACCCTCTTGAGGTTTTTGATGGGATTGATAAACAAAGCATTTATTTGCATGCATAAATACTAATTAAGCCATTTATTTTGATCCTGCTACAGATATAATGGGCGCGTGAACCGTCTTGATGATCTTACCATCTCCAAAGTCACAAGACTCATCTTGATCTTGACACACATATTCAAATGTATATTTATGAGGAACCTTGAGCATCCAAAGGCACAACTGTCAATAGCCTGAAGCAGATAATCTTGTTAATTAGATATTATCTTCTTTTGTTCTTCTTTTCAAAGTGCTTGTCTCATGTTCCCAATGACCCTGCGTCGGTTAGAGAGATTTCGGGAACACAAAATGCTACTTATTTTTAAATATCAAAGATTCTGTTTGAAGCATTCTGACTTCTTGATAACAGGGTATTGATAGAAGTTTGTGTAACTGCAGTGAATTTAATGCATAGTTAAGGGCGGTCAATTCCCATGTCGCCTTTGCCTCATATGATGTCTGTACAGTAATAACTGCATTAACACTGTTTCCCATCAGATTTGGTTTGCGGCTTGAAAATTAAACGTTGGTCCAGTTGGCCCTGATGTTTGAGAGGAACTGGCACCATGAGAGATGAGAGTATGAAACACCAACACGACAGGTGGTCATACGTGAGGTAAGTCAGAGATTTACAGTCGTGGCCTAATGGATAGGGAGTTGGGCTTGCAACCTATAGGTCGTGGGTTCGAGTCCCAGGTCCAGCAGGGATTGTGGGTGGGGTTAGTGAATAACCAGTGCTCTCTCCACCTTCAATACCACGAGTGAGGTGAGACCTTTGAGCAAGGCACCGTTCCCCCAACTGCTCCCTGGGCGCCGCAGCAATGGCTGCCCACTGCTCCGGGTGTGTGTTCACGGTGTGTGTATGTGCTTGGTTGATCACGCACATTGCTGATCACGCACATTGATTGTGTGCACGTTGGATGGGTTAAATGCAGAGAACAAATTTCAAGTATGGGTCACCATACCTGGTCACAAGTCACTTCATTACTCTTCAACACTGTATAGGAGGCCAGTCCATTACTAAAAGATCTAAAGATCTAAACGATCAATCAGGCAATCTGAAAGTGGAGGTGGCTACTGAATTATAGAGGAAGGAAGCTGCTAAGATTGTGGAGTACAATGTTGTTGCACTTATAAAGTCTTTGCCATGCTTTCTGGATTTGGTTGAAGTCATTTGACCCCTCAAGATAAATAGTTCTTCTCACGTCTGTCTAAATGGCTTGGTTATAGCAAAATTTTGATGATTATATAAATCGTTGTCATTCCAAAGCAATTTTGATGCTTAAAGAAATGGACATCTTTACATAAAACTGTTGACATTCAATTACACAGAGGATGTTAAAACACAGTCATGCACCGAACCGTTCCTGTTTACTTGACTATGTAGTTATTCTGTCTCTAAACACTCGTAGAGCTCTCTGACCTTGTATTTTGCTCCTGGTTAAGCACTGAAAATCTGAAGAAGAAAAAAAATAATTTGACTTGATTATACTTCCGCTTTCAAAGCTCAGATGAAAAACTGGATATCCAGTTGGTGCAGGTCAAGTCAAGAAAGCTGTATTATTCTCATGTATTCCAAACAGGAGTTGATCAGTTGGTGTACGAATCAAAATTATTTTAAGCCAGTCACTACAATGCTGACTTGCTGATAGCATCACAAGAATGTGCATGAGAACAAATATAAGTTTGTTGATTAAATCAGCATTATTAAATATACTGTACAATTAAAACGAGTAAACAGGGCTGATATAAAATATCTTGCGTGATTATCAAATCTACAGTACAATTGTAATTTATAACAGTAATAAAAATTAAGAAGTTACTAAATGTATTTTTGTATTTTTATAGTTGGAGTTATTACTACTAATATTGAATTTTTTTTTTATTATGTAATTTTGTATTTATTTAATTATGTATTACTTGATTGCCTGTTTTACGGTATTATGAGCACTTTCTAAGTTGTTTTTGCCTCTGTATGACTAATTGCTTGTTGTTTTTTTCCCCACTTGTAAGTCGCTTTGGATAAAAGCGTCTGCTAAATGAATAAATGTAAATGTAAAATTATTGGTGCTATGCAGTGAGATAAAAGGGGGTGTGGCAAAGGGAGGGAAATCTCAACACCCCAAATGCCCTTGAAGATTACTCAGAAGTAATCTTGGTGCATGAAAAATGGAAAATTATCAATATTGTTTTTCTTATATTACCAGCATTGTAAAAAAAGCTGGAATCAGTGAAAGAAAGAAAGAAAATAGGGACCATTGATAATATGATTTTTATTTATTTTTGTTCCCAGATGGTGTAGTTATGGCATCTACCAGAAGGGACTAAATAGGTCACACTAACCAGCCAAACGCTGCCCCTTTGGTTATGAATAAATCTTTTTCAAACCCAAAATAAATGGACACCAGTAACTTATTTGCATCCAGTAAGTCAGTAATCTCTCTTTTGCAAATATAACTCAGTTCCTCTGTTCTGTATGTTGACATGCAGAGCTCAACTCTCTCTTTATTCTGTCTTCATAGTCCCTCTTTTGTACTCTTTTGTTGACAGCTCTGTGTTGCCTAATCCTTTGAAATCCCTCTTGAAGCCATTGCTGTGGCAAACAGTATGACAAGAAAAGCACTTTTCTGCATCAGAGTAGCTCACCCTTTGTCTACTGTGTGTGAGCACATCTCTCATAGCGTACATGTTAACATTGGCTATTTTGTGGCTGAGTTTGTGAGTAGGAGTTTAGTATGTTGAAGGGTGCGTATTGTGCACTTTTTGATTTTTCAGATCAGGACTTTAGATTCTGTGTGCCATCTGAGGCTGAATATGAAACACACAGCATATTGCTTCTGAATTCCCTGGATGGACCTAGAGAAAAAGTCAGTGACTTGAGTGTGTATGTGTCCTGTAAATGCTTTATTTCTCCACAGTATTGACATTTTATGCTTGAGGTGCTTTTTTACATTTTGAGAATTAATGATTTAATCACAGCAATAGTTTACCCAATACAAAAAATAACACGTTGTTTATTCATCAGAACATATTTCATTTATTGTTACATCACTTGCCACTAGTGGATCCCATGTAGTGAATGGGTGCCAAGGATGAAAGTCTAAATACCTGATTTGTAATATTCATTATTCACACTATTATTATTAACAATTATTATCCAACTAATTTACCTCTTTCAATGGCCTAAGTGGTGAGTACATTTTCAGCAGATTTTCATTTCTGGTTAAACTAAAGTGCTCTGAATTGGGAGGCATGGCGACTGCGAGCAGAAGACAATACCTGAAGAAACTTGCTCAAGGGCACAGGTTCATTGCTTATTCAGTTCAGACCTTGAACCAGTAAACGTCTGGTTACCAGCCCTGAGCTTTTGGCCACTACACCACAAAGACCTTTGATTCTGTTCACCCCCTTAAGCTGAAATCAACCTCTTATTTGCCCACTCCACCCTGTGTGTGCAGGAATAAGAAGGGTATACACAAAGGTAAAAGCAAGAGGTAGCGCAGATAGACCATTTTCATTCCAGGTTTGTTTTTATGAAAGAAAAAATAAATAAAAAAATAAAATAACAGACATTAGTATTGGCAGACACGGCTGGAGAGAAACTGCTGGGACCCCAGGCAGTCTCCCCAAGGGCTATAAACATAAACCTGTAGCTGGTAATATGAAAGCTGTATCTGATAGAGTCTCAGAGGAAATGCATTTCTTAGTATAAAATCAAAGAAATAAGCATACTCAGATGTATTTCTACAGGTGCACATAAATGCAACAGACACAAGGACTAAATGGAAGAATCTTAGGAACTATTGACTTACGCCATGTACACAGAGATATCGGGACTTTATTCTCCTACTTGAAGCAAAAATCAATTTGTTTCCTGTCACCTCTAAACATCTCTCCCAATCCGACCACGTTTCAGACATAATGATTGTGTTCCTGAAACCTCTAGCCTTTAATCTCTAGTAGCTCATCATTTCCTCTTCCCAGACCCCTTGATGTTTCAAATGCATAACAAATAAACAGCACCACTGACGTAATTTTTTTGATATACCTTAATATACTGTCCTGTCTGTATCCTAGCAACACAAGCATCCTGTCCATTCACAGAGAAAGGAAGGTGTGAGAGTCCAATCGAGTTGCCCCTTCTGTAGATCATTTGCTTTAAAGTGAAAATTCTGTCATCATCTGGCCACCGTCAAGACTTTTCTTCTGTGGAAATTCAAAGAGGTTTTTATCGAAATGCCAAAGTTTCTCTTTGCAGGGTCTCAGGAGGCAGGACCTTTAACTAAATGACAGGACTTTATAGATTCTGTATACATATATATATTCAAGTAGGAACCATTAGTATCTATAAAGGCAGAGGAAATATTTATGTGAAAATGTGTAATTGTGGGGTCCGTAAGGTAATAATATTACAATTTGTACTGTATTTTTTAATCAAATAAAAGCAGACATTAAACAATTTAATTGTCCCACAAACCTACAAATAAAAAAGTACATCGAAAAACTACCTTTGGTATAAAAACTAAACAAAACAATTGTACAATTGAACATTTGAAGTAGAACGACTGAAACAGCATTTCATTGC
>JAUMHQ010000069.1:15749922-15765952 GCA_032361165.1 Enteromius paludinosus
CTTGTATTATTCTCCTCCTTGAAGCAAAATCAATTTGTTTCCTGTCACCACTAAATATCTCTCCCAATCCGACCACAGTTCAGATATAATGATCGTGTTCCTGAAACCTCTAGCCTTTAATCTCTAGTTGCTCATCATTTCCTCTTCCCAGACCCCTTGATGTTTCAAATGCATAACAAATAAACAGCACCACTGTTTCTTTGTTATGCATTCATATATATATATATACTTTTTTTATATATAATTATAATTTAATCTGTTAAAGCTAAATGAGAACAAAAGTGAGCCTAGACTGCAACTAGTGAACTACAAAAATAGGTGCATGACACACCTGCCTAGCAACAGCCCACATGCCCTCCCCCACTTCCTATCATCATTATTATTTTTTTTCTTTCATTTTCAGTAGAGTGACTTCAAAACACAAGTAATATGTCCGAATGTATAATCTCACTCAGCTGTTGTGGCAGTTGCCCTGACAGTGATCACTCTTCCTGATCAAGTTACGGTTAGCTTTCGGCTCCCAAACTTACCTACAGGCACCTCCTTTTGACCTTCTGTGGGCTGCTGACTAAATCATTTCCTGAGTTCATTAATCTCATGCTAAAGGAAGAACGCATTTCACTGCAAATGACAGCTCATGAGGTGATGCACGTTTGATAGAGGACATATTCATTCATCAAGGGAGCCTTTGTTTGATGGATATGCAGCTATCAGAGTTGGCTCTTACCCATCCATCAATTGCACGGAGGTCAGGCCTGAAGATCAGAGCCGAGTCACTTGCTAAAACGACCATTGTACTGCCAAACTCTGAGATGAAGTCACCTATAGTTTCATATCTTGTCAACAGGCCCACATTTTTACATGACCTACATTTAAGCGTTGGTTCAGTCAGTTCATTTTACACAGTCTTCTGTTTTGGAGCTGAGGACAAGAAGCAAGTGTAAAATAGAAATGCCATTGCTTTTGATGCACTTATTCTTTGCCAACCACAGTGTGAGTGTGTAAACCAAAAATAAAGAAATATATTGATGGCAGTGATTATTTCTTTTTTTTTAATCTGTCTATACATTATGCAGGCATGTGTATAACATTGAGAGTAAAGCTTTGAATAAAAGGGCTTTTAGAAGCCAAACAATATATTGCAGTTAAATGTTGATTAATTGTTTTATACAGCTAAACATAATTCTATCCAATCCCTATCAGTGTTTTCTACAGATTATTGTTTTCAGACTACGTTTTCTGCGGTAGGGTAACTGGTGATATTTAACAGCATGATTGCCTGTGTGATATTGCTTTTATGTAACCATTGAAAAAAGTATTTAATATCATGTACCATTTTAGACACAATTGCCAGTTTTTTGTTTGTTTGTTTTTTTCATCATTTTTTGTACATCTAAGAACAACTACAGTAACAGTAGTGGTTTCATTTACAAATGATTCATTGACTCATATGCTGTGTTCCTGAACAAATCGGTATTAAACTAACTTGAATTAATGTTTTAATCACTCGCAAAGACTTGCTGGCACCTAATAGTGTAAGTCATTTGATTTGCATATATAAATAATAAATAAACACACTAATTGGACGCAGTATATTGACATCTCTGAAGTTAATAAACTGCAGTAAGTGAGCCTGATATTCAGTAACAGTGCTGAAAGATTCAGTTCAGTTGATTCGCCAGGTTGTCTTTTTGAGCTGTATATTAAAAGTACTGGCTCATAAGAGTCATTTGTTCGTGGGTTAGATTACACTGATCGCTGATCATTTTGTCATCCTTTTTTTCATAGTTGGGGCAATTTAATCAAAAAATGTTCTCAAGGGCCAGATTTACTAAATAGAGCAAATTATCGAGAGAACGCAATTCCAAAACAGTGCCAATGGGCATGAAGATTGCACTGACAATGTGCAAATTAAACACATGCAACATCTCATTTACATATCGACCAACACAATATACCAAGCACACAGTAGCAAATAAGTAGAGCTGATCAGGTATCTACTTATGACACAGGTGCAAAATAGTTTAAGATATGCTTTTTTCCAAATCTCTTAGATTCTCTATGTCAGCATTTGGCTGTCATGTCTTACTCTTTTGGACTCTGATGCCAGGAACATTGCTTGTTTTAAATACAGAATTTACTTATGGGTAATTATTGCATGATTCAATTTTTTTTTATGTTTTTTTTTTTGTGTGTTTTTTGTGATCTTAACAAAAAATAACTACTAAATCAACAAATAGATTTGTCTTTGACCGTTTAGTTTTATTGGATGTTTCACTGTACTGATTATTATTTCATAAATAGTTTTGAGTAAACAGGAATGAATTTTAAGCACAGATACGGTACATTGTGCAGGATTTGTGAGGCACTACAGCAAAACCCCTATGTAGTGTTCTCCTCTCAGTTCCCAATAAATTACATTACTCCCCACACTCATGACTTTTCCCCAACTCTTTGAAGTCTGCTGCTTTTGAACAAAATTCAATAGCAGTTAAAAAAAGAGAAAAAAGATGAAAGGGACAGTGGCAATTTTTCACACTTTTTTTTCGTAGACATTAGGGCCTTAGTTCTCTCATTCCTTCCCAAGCCTCTCACAGCTCCACACACTGTGCAGCCGCATATAAGTATATTTTTTGAAATATGAAACAGCAAATATTATTTTTGCACTGCACAGAGAGATTCCTCTCAAACCCTCTGTGATGGCACTGAACAAGCACTCGCCCAGAGCATGTTTGCTCTCTACTCCACCACCCCTCCTCCTCCAGATTTATCTATACTTTTTCATCTCCCCTCCATCTTTGTTGTATTTGGTCTTTGGCCTTATCCCGAGGCTTAGGACCACTGCCAGATTTGATAGTCTCTACATCTCCTTTGGATGTTTTGCATCGCAGAAACAATGCTGAGTACAAAACTCCAAGTTGTACTGTATGACACATCTTCAGAAACAAAGCAACTTAGACCAAGGATATTTTTTAGATTTAGAGAAAACATCTCAATGCATGGTTGGCGTTGGGCCTTCCAGATGTATACAAGATGGATTTATTTATTATAGGGACCCATTTCTGCTTTTCTGACCCAATAACCTGAACCATAAATGCCATGTTAGTATTTACTCTTGAGCAGCAGAAAAAATGTGTTAGGACAACACAGCAGTAAAACATAGCAGCAGTAAAACAAGCCACTATCCTGCTGTGATGTCAAAGGCAGATAGGGAAATATATAAGAATTTTCGGTGATATCAGCATATTGGCACTCTTATTAAAATGGAATTGCTTTACTCATGACTGTTAGAAATATTCAGGGAGTTGCTGTGCACAGGAGCAATTCTTTCTCTGCAAGGACAGTCTGGTGCTTCTGACTCACAACCTTTAAGTTACGTTTGTCAAGGGAGTAAAGGAAGAGGAATCAGTTGCGGGGAGATCAAAAATTTATTAAGTCTCAGACACAAACAGGAACTCAGGAACTGTCCCACTCTCTGGGAGGGCAACCAGGAGAGATTCCAGCCAGGTCCTTGGAAGAAGTGTCAGTTCAGGAAGTGGCATCTGGGAAAAGGAGATTCTGAGAGAAACAGTCCAGATACAATGGAACGGATAACTCCAATAACCCCAGGGCACATGGAAATAGTGATGGAGGGGGTTTCAGGCAGATAAAGACAAAGGCCTGGCTGATTTAACTGGAATGTTCAAGGCTGGGGAACAAGACGCATCGTAGCTGAGCCGCTAGATATAACCAGAAGGGCAGGGATACAGGTGAAGCAGGGCAGTAAGGTATGGAAAGAGGGTGGCTGGTATTAGGGAATCCAGCAGCCAGAGCTGAAAGGGTAGCTAGGGGGGCCAAACGGGAAAAGGAAAGCAAAATCAATCAATCAATCACTTTTATTTATATAGCGCTTTTAACAAAACAGATTGTAGCAAAGCACTAAACATTATCAAGTAAGAGAACAGAGTGATGGTAATGTATAATGAGGAGATTTATTATCTATTTATTTATCAAATGCAGAGATGGTCTCTGTCAAGACGATGATAATCACTAGAAATCAGGTGTCCCCAACTAAGCAAGCCAGAGGCGACAGCGGCAAGGAACCAAAACCCCATGCATGAGAGAATCGGGACAAAAACCTTCGGAGAACCAGGCTTAGTTGGGGCCAGTTCTCCTCAGAATTCCAAGGGGAGGAAATGACAGGTTTTGACACAGGAGAAGTAAAAGACAGGGTGGACACGAGCAAAGACAGATGGGAGCCTGAGCCGCACTGCCTCCGGACTTAGAATTTTAAGAATGCGACATGGCCTGGGAACCTAAGAGGCAGGTCTAGTGGAAAGCCATACCCTCTGCCCACAAACATACATGGGTGCTGGAGTCTGACAATGATCTGCTGCCATCTTGGCATATCTCCCTGCCCAAATGAGCGCCTTCCTAGCTCTTTCCCATGTGCGTCTGGACCTCTGGACAAAGGCCTGGGCAGAGGCGACTGTGGCATTAGGTTCCTGTGAAGCAAACAGAGGAGGCTGATAACCAATAGATCTTTGAAAAGGGGACATACCAGTGGCATCCTCGGGAAGAGTGTTATGGGCGTACTCTGCCCATCTGAGCTGCTGGCTCCAGGAGTGCACCTTAAACCGCATAAACACATTGCATTACAAGAAATGTACAAAATAATATTCTTTTTAGCAACATCATATGACCCCTTTAATGTGTTTTCCAAATCACAACATAATTATTTCTATAAACACGGTCTAAACTATCATAACAGCAAACACAAATCAGTAAAAGAGTGAAGCACATTAATGCAAAGGATTAAAGAGATTACTTTATTTTAATTAATCCCATCTAAAATTCATTTATATATAAATTTGCTATTCAAAAGCTATTTATCTAACACATTTTCTCCATTAATTGATAAATGAGATTCTCATTAAATATTGAACTTACTCACCTGCGGCAGTACCTCACAGGTTCCTGTGATTTAAGTTCAGACGAGTCTTCAGATGAGTAGAATGTAAAAAGGTATACTTGTTTGATGATAACAGTTGTTAATTGTATATTGATTGTTTTCATGTTATTCCATGTATACACATTAATAAATCGTTCACCCAATTATGGAACTTTTCTAAAAATGGTCTCACCCTCAGAACATCCAAGATGTTGATTTCTTTATTAGAACAGATTTGGAGAAAATAATCATCACATCACTTGCTCACCAACATATCCTCTGCAGTGAATGGGTGGGGTCAAAATGAGAGTCTAAATTTAAAAACATGACAATAATCAACATGTAATCTAATCTAAAGAACTAAGATACATTTATGGGTGGAAAATGCTGTAAAAGCGGTCCTGTTCCCACAAAATTGCAATAGAAGTCAGTAGTAGTTATTCCAGACGTTTTTATCCAAAGCTGAGGTACAATTCTCCCTGAGTAATTTAGGGTTAAGCGCTGTGTTCAGGGCCACAGTGGTGATGGCTTCTCGGGGGGCATGAACCATCAACCTTACAGTTACTAGCACTGAGCTTAAGCCACTTCACCACACAATATAACACCAACCGCCTGGTCGTGACTCTGGAAAACAATTCCCACACAATTCCATCAAGCCATGGCTTAGTTTTTGACACAGAAGATCAAAAGTCAGTGGCAGATCTATCAGCAATCTTAGCAGAAATACCGCTGTCCAGCGACATTTGTTGTTTAGTTGACTCTGTTATCCACAGAGACCGTGAACTGGTCACAGGAACAGACCCCTTGGAGCAAATGAATGTTAAGTGGCCTGCAGAAGCTCTGTGGTGGTAGCAAAGATCATGATCTTGGGTTGCTCTTGATGTTCTGGCTTATTGAACTTTACCCTCATGGCCTGCATCTTTAACCACAAGACCATCTTGCTGAAACTCTTCGTTTTTGCAGTCCCTTTCAGATAACAGATTCACTGTTAGATTGGGAAATTTAGTTAACATGGTCAAATGTGATGCGCGTGTCTTATAATTGTCAGTGTTTTCATTCAGATGTGGATGAAGTGATCTGCAGTTAAATTAATATGAAGTTGATAACAGCTTGAACCTATCAGGGGAGCCCTCCGACTGAACAGCTATTTATTCGGGAACATGGGGTTCACATGAGATAACTTGATTACATTTTTTTTTCTGGAATTATTCTGCAATGAACTCCTGCAGTTTAATGAAGTCAGTGACACAGCTGCACTTTTGTGCTTCTCCCCTTTTTATCTAATTTCTTAGCGCTATACAATTTTAGCTTAAAATGGGATAAGGAACTTATGCAGTTAAATATAACATGGTTAGTGAAAATGCTGGATCATTCATCAAAAAAGTACAAATTATTTTATCAGTTATTTTGCAACATAGAATATACACACATGCACTTATTCACTATTAACTTGTTCTCTCAATCAATTCCTAATTTGATGCTTTTTAATAGTTAGTCAGGTGGTTGTTATGTATTGAATGGTATTAGGGATGTAGTATAAGGTCACATAGAATAAGGTATGAATATCCCCTTAATTAATACTAATAAATGGCTAGTATTGCAATAAGCTGCATATTATCGGCAAGTGATCCTAAATAAAGTGTTTGTTTGTTTTTTACACAGAATAAATAAATTCATGTAAGTTTGGAATGAAATTATGGTAATGATGACAGTAAGGATGAACTGTTTTCATTACAAATTGTCTTATCAGGATTGTTTTTTTTGTTTTTTACAAAGAGGGAAATATTAACATTACATAATTTCCATTATGTCTTAGTATTTGGCATGTCTAAATTTTCTCTTCTTTGTTCCCAAGCAGCATGAACAAAACATGAAAATGTTATCCAGCTAAATTTGAGAATGTTCCAGAGCATCTTGTGCTTTACTGGTCTCTTTTGACAACAAAGTAGATTTCATATTACATTAAAGAGACTTTAATTGTTTCTTATTGCAGTACTAGGTCTTTTAAACATCTATAACCTGTTTTGATCACTTATATTAAATTAATACAAAATTAAATACAATCTCATGAATTATATGATGCATAAATTGAGGTTGTCATTTTAGTGCATGTGTTGCTATGGAAAAAAATGTACTTTTATTATGGTGTCATGGGTTGTCAAATCAACTGTGTCTTAAGGTCACAGTGTTCAAATAGCATAAAAATATCATTGTATTTGTCTGTGAAAGTTCACAATGAGTTTTATCAGTGGTGAGAAAAATATTTCTAAAAGCATTGATTTTAATAAAAATGGTAAAGATTAATTCTGATTATACATTGTGATTTTATTTTTTATTTTATTTTTTTCTTTATTATTATTGTTAATATTCAAACAGAGTCTGATGCAGTAAGCCATGAACACTGGCCACTGACAGATCTCAAGCAGCAAATTTTGAAAGACCGTATTCATCTTTCCACCTGCTAGTTTTCTGATAACCATTCATTTGCGACTTTCCCATAAGATTACGTTTTCAAAGAGGCTCTTCAAAGCGTACATGTTATGGGTCTATATTTAATGAGAGTCTGCTTTAAAAAGCTCCCATCATTTTGAGGTTTGGCAGCTTGAATTGCACACTGTGTAGAAAAGCTGACATTTCCTCACTCCACCATGGCACGCAGAGTGGAGTCGTGGTGGCTGGAGTCGTAACGTACGTGTCAGGCTCCAGCTGGTGTGGAGACTCAAGTGGATCCACCTGAAGGTGAAGAAGCTAAATTAGACTATCACTGTTGGTGATTTTGGCGTTGATGATTATAATGATGATGATAATGACAAAAAAGATGATGACATTTATTTATTTTTATTATATTTATTTATATATTTAGTAACCCATGGAACAACCCGCAGTGACACAGGGAGACATTCTGTTAAGCAACTCTTACATGCATTTACAAAAAAAAACTAAATAAATAAATATAGGGCCTAGATGATATTTGAGTTGCTCCCTTTAATATATATATATATAAAGCATCTAATTACATTCTGACTCTCAATTTATTTATTTTTTTTAAACGGGTCTCTAGACTCACCAAGGCTGCATAATCTGAATAAAATTAAATAAAATAATAATAATAATAATGATTTTATATAATTACAAAAATATAAAAAAATAAGTAAAAAATATATATAATATATACGCTTTGTTTTCTTTAAAATATCACCTCAATGATTCGTTTGAAGTAGCTCTAAGATTCAGTCCCTCTAACCCCTCTTTTCCGTGAGCCTATTCAAAGCTGATCGATTAGATAATCATGTGCTACTGGTCTAACACATACAGTGTGTTTGAAACAATAGGTCCATTCCCATAGTTCTGTATTTTGAATGTGCAATAGAAAATACATCTATGATTTATCATACCTACAGGTTGTGATTCAGTGGAGCTGCTTGACCAAATAAACTAGGTACTGAACCATATTTCAAGAGCAATAACTCCCTGAGATTAGACAAGCAGTCATCAGTAATATGACATGTTTGTGGGCATGGTCAAGTTGTTTGTGGCTGGCCAACATAAAACATAGGTGGGAATTATGTGGGAAACATGTCTATTATAATCAGTGCTGAAAACATTTAAATAATCAAGTTTGGCAGTTGAAAACTTCCTATCATCAAAACTTCAACATTGTGCAGTATAGTAATTACCATTCAACTGATAAATAACTCTTAAGAGCCAAAGCCATTTTTCCCTTGCATTTAGTATGTGCTGAGTGTTAGTATTGTATCCCAGTGGCCAAATGGAGCTATTTTTTTTACATAAATGAATGATGGAAACATACTTGTCCTTTTGAAAAACAATGTCAATTTAGCCCTCTAGAATCTAAAATGTAAAATTATATCAAATTCCAACCAACGTGTACAAGTGAATTTCCTCTAGTGTTACTTTGTGCTTGACTTGACCTCTAAAGATTAGACAAATGAGGACAGAATTAATGACTAAATGGATGTGTAAACTGAGGTTATTTGCCAAAAGAAAGGTCGTTGTGCTGCTCCTGCGTGTATTGATGATGTTACACGATATGGCTGAGCCAACGTACCCAAGGCAACCTTTTTGAGTTTAATCTAATAAAGACACAATATCAAATTATCTTCACATTTTCCACTTCAGTGTCAGATATTCTCTCAGGTTTAAGTGTGCTGTGACCTGTAATGGCACATGCATATTCCTCTCAATTACCACAGAATATGACAGACCCGTGTATTGCATGTTTATACTTGACATGCATATTAAAAGCTCAAGCAAAGAAAGAACAAAGCTCAATATTTATTGACATTTTGCAGTCTGCGCTCTGTAGTTACAAAATAGTGTTAATGAGCAACCAAGGACTAACCACAAAAAATAAAAAATAAAAACAAAGAGCTTAAAACTTCTTAAACCAATGTCTGATTTATATTTAATAATGAATGCATATTTAAATGTAGAGCTTGGGGATTGTCTGAGAGAGCGATTGAACAAATTGTATTACTGCACATTTATCTAGCCGTCTTTTTCTAGTTTTAATAATGCATTTCAAAGAATAAACCGCAAGAGATACGTGTAGCATGTAAAGTTGCATTGCAAGAGGCATTTTAGTATGCTAACGGTAAGTCATTATATTAAACTTTAACAGCAGTGTAACAAATTCTAAAGCTGGGGACTCCGGGCTGATCCACAGTGGCCGGCTTCCTCCAAACTACATTTAACCTCACGTTCATGACCTTCTGCCCAGAGCACAACAACAATGCAAAAGCATTAGAAGAGCATTCAAAGTTATTTTCAACCTTATGCAACTCCATCTGGTGCATGCTGTCCAAGACAGTCATCATTCATTAAATTGGAGGAATGCTTGAGAATCAGACATTTTGCAGTGTACAATACACTTGCAAAGATGACTGTTGTGTTTTTTTTGTATTTTGATGAATGCTTCGGTAACAATTTTGTTTCTTTGAGCTGTTAAGTTTTTGAGGTTGTCAAAAAGTGGTGCTTTTGGGTAAATAAGCATGTGGTTAGGCATAATTAGTATGCATTCGGGAAGATCTGAAAATGTGAACTTTAAATGGAATTATAAGTCTGGAATATATATTTAATTCTATTATATATTTAACTCATACATATATAAATTATAGAAGTTGGGGGTTGCATGAGCGATTTTTTTAACACATTTTATTGCTGATAATATTTAATTACATAATATATAATATTTTATTATAATATTTAATTTAAAAGTTTTTGACTTTTTTTTTTGATGCACATACTGTCTAAACTGGTGAAAAGTAAATCATTAATAACAATTTGACAACAAGAAGTTGGAATAATTCAAACTCTATATTGGGATGTTTTTGAAAGTCTCTTATACTTACCAAGTCTGCATATGTTTATGGAAACCTGTTTCTTCAACTGAATAAAAAAAAAACAAGGTTATTATGAATTTTAACCTCCCAATTCTGCCTTTTTTTCTCAGAATTGTGAGATATAAACTCGCAATTGCGAGTTATTAAAGTCAAAATTGCGAGTTACAAAGTCACAATGGCATGATATAAAGTCAGAATCGTGTGATATAAAGTCTGACTTTATAACTCGCAATTACGAGTTTATATTTCACAATTCTGAAAAAAAAAAAAGTTAGAAATTGTGAGATAAAAAGTCGCCATAACCTTTTTTTTATTCAGTGGTGAAAATGGGTTTTCAATTATGTTTTATTTAACATACAGTTAAAAAATTATATTGCTAAATATTATTTACAGGTTAATATAACATTTTTAATTAATGAAATTTCAAATATAATTTATTTCTATCATGGAACAGCTGATTTTCAAAGTCAGTGTCCCTCAGAAAATTTTTTTATATGCTATACTTAGAATTGTTTCAAAAACCGGTAATGACAAAAGTGATTATATATACTGTATATATATATATATATATATATATATATATATATATATATATAAATATATGAAAGTTTGATAAGGAAAAGACCATTTTGTCTCCCAACAACATGCAAGTTTATTGTTAAAGTTCCACAACAAGTTTTGGAAGTTGCTTTGACATAAATTTTAATTCTAAAATCTGAAGGGAAGGTTTAAATGTGCACAATGCTTTGGATCTGCAAACATCATTATCTTTTCACATTTAGCTCTATTCTGAGTCTTTAGAAAATGGTCACAAAGGAATCATCGTTTTACTGCAGAGATCCTACCACAAAACATTCATGTCCATCTTAAATTGTAAAAGGAACCACAAAACGTGCCGTAAGTGTCTTTAAGGAGATACAAAGAAATAAATGTGATTAAAATCCTACATAGTAATATAAGGGTAGATGGTTCTACCTGTGGTTTTACTCCATCAATGTCTAAACTAAGGCAAAGCAGCAAATCTCTAATCCTCTGAACAGCAGGCCTCATTACTGACTGCCTCTCTCTATTGATCCAAACTAAACAGCTCATGCTTTCACTCTGCGTTGTTTCATGTGGTGATGTTTGCAGAACAAGCATTCCTCAGGTATACATTACTTCAAAAGTATGAAGTACAGCATACAGTGTGGCACTGTAAGTCATTACCCTTTAAATAAGCCCTGTATTCTGAATAAGTCTCTTTAGAATCATTTTAAATAATTCATAAGGGTTGCTTTCGGAGTTACACAAAAGTCCAGAGAATGAAGAAAGATATAGATACAGCCTCCTTTATCCTATAGTCACATTTTTTACAACCTGTACTAACACCTCTTACAGCTAGAGTGGTTCCTATTAGTAGGAAACTGTTGGCTGGCTTGTGACCTTTTCTCATTCATCCTGGTGTGAAAATGAAGCACATTTGAGCTCTGTTCTCTCTTTTGATAGAATCTACTTATAGAAGTATGAGGGAGTTTGCAGCATCTCCTTTATCTCCTCTCTCTTTTACGCGATTGTCTGCTCATTCTTGTTGGTTTCTTGCCTTTTTATTTAGTTGTAATTTTATTTTAATAATTGGTAAAGCTGATAATGTAATAATTCGTCAAGGTATCACTGATATGCTCCAGATATGCTATAATGCTACATATTTGAACTAAGAAGCATCTTTTTTTTCTTTTTAATTTATTTCATTATTTTCAATATTAACTATATTTATTATTTTATTTTATTTTATTTAGCAGTTCTTTTTTTCTGCTTATGAGGGAGTTTGAAACATCCTATTCGTCATGTGCTTTCTTTTAGTTATGTGTTGTTGTTGTGTTGAAATATGACATTGCTGATCATTTTCATGGTAGGAAATAGGAAGCAGCCTTTCTTTTTTCATACTTTTCTTTCTTTAAGTTATATATATATATAAGTTATATATATATATATATATATATATATATATACATATGTATTTATTGGTTTGCATAAAAGTGCATTTTCTGCTCCATATTTGTGGTTATTTGAGCCATTTGAACTTTTCTTTCTAGTGTACTATAAGAGTTTTTCCTTAATTACTTTATCTTGACCTTCCGTCCTTTCTTCCTTGAAGGAATAGTAAGTAAAGGAAAAACTTGTATGAAAGTCTTTGTTCTGTTGAACACAAAGGAAGACACTTGTTGAAAGTTACCAGGCTGTTTTGGGTCATCATTGACTAACATAGCATTTTTAACTACTAACGTCAATGGTAACCAATGACAGAATTTTCATTTTTGGGTAAACTTTTCCTTTAAGATTGTTTTGCTTATTTCAAAGTTGTACGTAGTGCTTTTACTTTATTATATTGCTATTTAAATCATGTTGAAATATAATTTCATGTTTGTTATTTGCTCGAAAGCTGCATTGTTGTTTGACTTTTGAGCTCATTTAAGACATTCAAACATTTCTCTCTCTTATAGGCCAATTATATTATGTAACATCTTCCTTTATTTATTTCCTTTCTTCCTTCCTTCTAGTAAGTTACAGTGTTAGTCATTTTATTTTATGTAGTCCTTTATGATGATTACTGTACCACTCATGGGTTTATTTTCTATTTTAATGTGAAAGCATGGTATTGTTTATTGTTTGTTTGGTGGAAACCAGGAAGCTGAATTGCTGCTCGACTTGTTTAAAATTCTGTATGTTTAGAATAAAAGATGAAATCTGGGACAGGAAGCAAATACATATTTTCTTTAGAGCCATTTATGCAACATGGCAGGAAAATAAGATAAAGGAAGGATAGTGCCCTATATCCTACCATATCCATATATAAATACATAAACAGCATAGGAAATTATATTTTCACTATAGAGTATTCCAGAGGAAGGGGAAGAAAGTTATAAATGTCAGAAAATTGAAGAGATAATACTGTTCTGAGCGGGAGAATGTGCAGAAAATGAAATACAGAAAGAAGTGGAGTGAGCATGATTAGGGCTGTACATCTCTACAGCAAAAACAAATCAATACTTTGGGCAGATGAATCAAATCCGGCCCATCAATCGAAATCCTAAGGGATTGTTGAACGCTCCCTAACTCTGTCTTCCCATTATTTTCCAATCCCTCTGATATCCCTCAGAAACAAAACACGGTCCACAATACAACATCGATGTGTGACATGACAATGCTCCTTTAAAGTGTTTTTAGGAGATGAGGAACATCAAATCATAGATTACTCATACAACATAACTACGGTACACATAGTCATGGCACAGTGACACAGCATAAAATTCCCTCTTGCACTTAAGTTATTGTGCTTCGGCCAACTCACTCTAATAACCATGTAGAGCACATTTTCAAGCCCTCCAGCTTTCAGGTCACTGTAAAATGAAAAATGTCTTTAAAACTCGGCAAGGGAGATTTATGTCTCAGCTAATTTACAGAAGCCCTCACTAAAGGCAGAAGGCACAAAGGGTATACTTAGTCAGTAGATTTTTCACAGACGTCTGTATTTGTTTTGTATTTTCTTTTTCCCCCAAAAGATTGCTGTAGGTTCTTTATTATGCTTAAAATTGGATTTCTATTCTGCGTCATGAGGCAGACTCAAAAAAATAAATAAATAAATAAATAAATAAAAAAGGCAGAATTCTTCCATGTTGTCTTTAAATTTGCATTACTCACATGCCAACAGGAAAAGAACAACCAAATAATAAATGATACATTTCATTGACAACCACAGATTTATTATTTTCATGATTATTATATATGTTTTGCGGGTAAAAAAATATATAAAGAAGTTCATATAAAATATATATATATATATATATATATGTAGGTTACTCCTGGGATTCTACATTTGGTTAATTTTCTAAGCACTGCACA
Organism: Enteromius paludinosus; assembly: GCA_032361165.1. Lineage (NCBI taxonomy): Eukaryota > Metazoa > Chordata > Actinopteri > Cypriniformes > Cyprinidae > Enteromius > Enteromius paludinosus. The sequence continues at coordinate 15,764,095 of JAUMHQ010000069.1, forward strand.
TTATTAAGCAAATATCAAACCTACAAAAAAATAAATATTTAAAAGGACATTTAGCTTCAATTAAAATTTTAGGTCTTGTTTATACATTATATATATATACACATATATATGTAGGTTCTTTATTTTGCATAAAATTATGTGACATACTGTTTGGTTAAGACATTATATATAATATAACTTACACATTTATACTTTAAAATAATTATAGAATGTACAATTAATATAAATGAAAAGTATATAAAAGTTTAAATATGGCTACCATTTTGTCTTCTGTTTATAGATAAATAAATAAATACATACATATTGTCGTGAGTATTCAGTTGGAGTGGCACTCCAATCAACAACATCACAACTCTCTCAGACTGTTATACAGACTCAATTTCCCACAATACACCACTCTCTCACAGCTGCTGGTCATTACCCACGCCCACAAACTCGTTAGCTTTAGCATAAAAGGCAGGTTTTTCCAATCAATGAATCGTGAAGTCTTCATCTGCAACTGCTATCAATTCTTAGCGTATTTACCTGTGTTTGACTCAACCTTGATTTTGCTCTGTCTCCATTGCTCAGTTTGTTGCTGTTTGACCCTGCCTGCAGACCACGAATAAATGCTTCATTTGGATTCGCACTCCTCCGCCTCAGTTGTTACACATACATAAACACACCCTATTGTTTAAGGTTTCAAAGATATTTATTTACATGTATACTTTGGATAAAAGCTGAAATATGTAAATGTAATTCCATGTTGTGGCTGCAGTTTCAGTTTAAAGTATTTCTTGTTATCAATATTTTGTTTTTAGATAAATAGCATATAATCTCTCCCCCATTGAGTCTAGAGTGATCACTGAAATGTTATTTTCTAATCATTTATTATCTTGTGACTGAATATTTTATTCTAATTCTGTATGAATGCAGTGATGATTAAAAAACAGAAAGTTTAATATCAGTGCTGATTTTTTTTTTTTCTGGATTGCTATCAAAGTCCATTTCTTTCATTAGCTATTCTTGCGGTCTGTTTCTTCCTGCAGTCTTTGTCAATCAAACCTAAATTACCTAATCAAACACAGCAGTCCCACAGGGTGGGCTCAGTACAGGCTACTTTACAATGGGCCCCTCCAGCTTGGAGCAGTGGGTGTCTTTCTCAGTATGGTGAAAGTGTGCAGTACACAAATGTGAGGAAGAAAGAAATAGCCATGGAGTGTCAGAAGGGGAGACAGAGCAAATAAACGGAGAGAAAGTTATTGAATTCAGATGTTGAGAAAGGTCAGGAGCTTAGTGAAGTTTTTGTGGCATTGTATATGAACTTCTGATATTGTTCATAAAGTACTGTAAAGTTAGGTTCAAAGACAGAGGATATGTTGTGGCTTGAAAGCTATTTCTCTTCACTATTGAAAATGTTGATCTCCCTGAACTCAAACATTCATTTTCTTTTGGGTTTGTCATTTGGGAAACAGAAGATGAAAGCTGAAATGTCTTGTATAACTTTCATTCACTCTATCCTCTGATATCCATCTATGACAAGATTGCTTTAACCAAAACTCATCTCTATTAAAATCTAGTGGAGCCAAAATAGTGAGGCCACTAGTGAAAATGTTTCTGTTTTGCAATTCTTATTCAATACCAATTATGTTATCAGCATAACAATTTAATAAAAGCTGAAGCAAAGAAGTAATAAAAATATCAATGTCTTGGTACTTGGTTCGTTCCACTTTTGCTTAAATGACAGCAGCACTTGAGTTGTATTAAAACATGATGACTATGTTCTTGTAACATCAAGCGGCCTTTGTCATGTTTCATGTCTGTTTAGTCCTAGTCTCCCCTGTCTTTGTATTTTGGTTTAGTCTAGATTTGGTTTGTT
>JAUMHQ010000069.1:15775168-15800444 GCA_032361165.1 Enteromius paludinosus
ATAAAAGAAAAATTATATATATATATTTTTTTTAATAATTTTATTTACATTTTTTCCAAAATTTACTCTTTGAAATTCATTTAAAATGTAGTTTATTTCCGCAGAGCAGAATTTTCAGTATCATACCATCATTCTTCAGAAATGATTATATGCTTATTTGCTGCTCTATTATTAATCATTTTCATTGGTGTCAATAATTAATAATTCTAAGGAATTTCAAAGAAAAGGAGAGGATCATAAATGTATTTAGTCTACTTTCTTTCTTTTTCTTTTCAATCTTACCCCAAACTTTCTGAAGGATCACACGACACTGAAAAACCATCTTAAAACAGCTCAAGACCAGCAGATAACCAGCTTAAACCAGCTGCCACGCTTCAAAACATACCTTACCAGTACATGCTGGATATTTCAACAGAGTTACTGTATCTTTGATCAAATAAATGCAGGCTTTTTAGTGACGCTACCTGTTTCTGCTGTAACCTCTGCAGGTAATTTCCTGGTGAGAATCAATGATCCAGTACAACTGCTCGTCTCCAGACTCGCTCTACGCCGCTGTGAATGCGTCATGGTGCTCCAACAGAGAGGACGAGTGTCTCAACACGACAGCGAGCCAGTCAGACCTCTGTCTGAGCCGCAGTGCTTACCTGGAGAAGCACCTGGGCCCTTGCCGCTCACCCTTCTTCCTGCCCATGTGCGTCATCTACCTGCTCATCTTTGTAGTCGGCGTGCTGGGCAACAGCCTGACTTGTATTGTCATCGCTCGTCACCGCGTGATGCGCACAACCACAAACTATTACCTGTTCAGCCTGGCCATTTCTGACCTCCTCGTGCTGCTACTGGGCCTGCCGCTGGAGCTGTACGAACTCTGGAGCAACTATCCCTTTCTGTTTGGCGTCGCTGGCTGCTACTTCAAAACCTGCCTGTTCGAGACGGTCTGCTTTGCATCTGTGCTCAACGTGACCGCCTTGAGCGTGGAGCGCTACAGAGCGGTGGTGCATCCTCTGCAGGCCAAACACATGGCAACGCACGCTCACGCCAAGCGCGTTATCCTCGTGCTCTGGGCCATCTCGCTGTTGTGTGCCTTGCCTAACACCAGTCTGCATGGTGTGGAGATGCTGAAGCCCCGTTTTGGACTCGCTTTCCCCGATTCGGTGGTTTGCATGGTGGTGCACGATAGGTGGATCTACAACTTGCTGGTGCAGGTGACGGCGCTGTTCTTCTTCATCCTGCCGATGCTGACCATCACTGTGCTCTATGTACTGATTGGCCTGCAGCTGCATCAAGAACGGGACTGCTTCGATTCAAAGATCGGGCTCCATCAGGATGGGGTGAATCAGAGGGCACGTCATCGGCAAGTCACAAAAATGCTATGTGAGTGCTGCTTCCCTTGCTACACCTTCTGATGGTTGCTAGTAATGGTTAAATCCAAAAAGATGTGAAGACATGTAGCGTCACATGACTGTGCTCAGCAGTGGATGCGCTGCAGTGAATGGGTCAATTTTGACTTTGTGTTAACTGTAATGCCACTTTTAACACTAGGTTGAGGATCAGGAAAAAGGAAGTGACAAGGTATGGTTTTTGCATTTAACCCACCCAAGTGCACACACACAGCAGTGAGAAGTGATCAACCACACACACACCGTGAACACACACCCGGAGCAGTGGGCAGCCACTTGCTCAAGGGTCTCACCTCAGTTGTGGTATTGAAGGCGGAGAGATTGCTGGATATTCACTAACCCCACCCACAATCCCTGCCGGACCTGGGACTCGAACCCACAACCTTTGGGTTACAGGTCCGACTCTCTATCCATTATTCTTTAGGGTCTTAATGACATACTTTGGTTAAATTTTTTCTTAAAAGTTTGTATGAAAAAAACACCTTTTTTACACTGTCAAAATAAGCTCTCTTCATAGCAAGCCATTTCCTTGCATGTTGCTTTAAACGCTACTTAGCTCTGCTTAGCCCACCCCTCTTTTCTTTGGGGTGACAAGCAAAACTTGCTAACTAGTACGTCATTAGGAAAGGGGATTTGCAAAGATTGATACTCCACATATACATATAACCAGGGGCGGAGTGGGCCACTAAAATTCACCGGGAAAATTCTGCCTCACCGGCCCATCCCCCTTTACGATTGTAACAACTGGCTGTTGTACGTTGAGATGTGGGCGAACTGGAGCTAGCTGTTCTATAAAACTTTTAACTACATGCTTGCCAGCAGGGTGCTAGTGTCTACAAGCGCCTTCACCTGATTTTTTGCAAGTGGTCTTTGCCATAACACCACTTGTCACTGAGAGACAGGTGTGGAGACTCTTTATGCAGGTACACAGCCAAACGAACCCAACAGGAAACGGCACTAAATTGTACTACCAGTTTTTTACACACATTGTAACCACTTCAATTTGTCTTTCAAGGCAATATGAACAAGTCCCTCCCCTGCACATCTCTCGTCATAACGGTAACAGTTGCACTTTCTTATGACAGGGCTGCAAATGAACCAAACCCACCCAAACTAACTTAAACATAACACACATAACATCATTAATACAAAAAAACAACTGTCTTGCAAAATGACACAAACATAAGTAAACTCTAAAGAAATACCCATAATGCACCCAACACTGACTGCTGAGGGGGTGCTCCTTTATTTTAAATAGACCTGCAATCGGTTCATTGGATAAACGCATATCCCAATCCCAATCTTTGCTCTATTCTACATTAGATATATATAGATAGATCGATTATAGATACTATATTGATCCCCAACGGGAATTCAAGAACAAACAAACAAATCAAACGGTTTTTCTTTTTACATTTGTGACCATGAATGTTCTGCAGGACAAACTAACCATGACAAAGATACAGAGCGTGAGCAACTTATATAAATATTAGTTGGACGTTACAGGGGTGGAGTTCGTGGGAATATATCGTCACTTTTCGCGGAGAATTGAGTAATGTCAATAATTCTGATATACCAACACAATCTCATGACCAAATCGTACATGTTCGAACGCGATGCAAAATTTTTGCCAAAGCGTACTAATTCGTATTGTTCTCGCTTGTATGATTTTGTACGATTTGTCTAAAACCATGTGATGGGTAGGTAGCGGGGCTTTTGGCCGGCCAACCGGGAAAAGTCCGGCTTTCCCGATTGCCACTCCGCCCCTGCATATAACCCCATATACTCACTTCATCTGTAGATAAAGCAGGATCACGAATGATTTGCATGAGCATAGACACATTTATGTTGATCAGGGGCACATTCCCTTCAAAAATGAAAGTAACGGTTATCCTCTGCACCTTTAGCGGCTCAGACGTCAGGAGTAAATGAAGACTGTTATTTTTATTATTGCATCCAACTAATTGCCTCAATTACTTAATCAGAGACATTCTTGTTCTCTCCTGCACTGGAATTGACACAATGGAGGACATCTGGCAACTCACTGAGGGTGGGTGAATGGTAAGATGCTCTTGTCAATCAACTATCATAGGACTGGCCTATGCAGAACTATGTCAATCAAACAATCTCAGAACAGCCTGCTTTGGATTAAAAATAAAAAATAGCATATTTAACAAAATAGCCATTAGCATTATAGGGTGGATGGTTGGCACAATTCCAACACACAATTATGTTCAAACAGCTTACTGAATTTTGCATTCAATGTCCTTGGGTCAACATCAGAGTTTTTTATTAAATGTGAAAAAAAAAAGTCAAGATGTAGTTCTACAAATATATTCTGTACTTCTGGCCTATATGCTGTAGTTTTGAACATGAGTCCTCTTGATGCAATGATTGAAGTCATCCTTGACAGAGTGAAGCAAGAATTTGATCCAAGGTTGCTCTAGTTTGATATGCGTATGCCATAACTCGCTGACTACTAGACCATGATAAGTTTAATTACAGTCCATAGTATCCTCATCTGTGATTATTAGCAGAAGTCATTCTGAATTTCTGAATGTGAAGCACACAAACTCACTTACACACAAAAGGAAACGTGTTTAAATAGACCTTCATCCTTTGTGATTTCACCTTTTCTCCTTCTCTGTGTTGGTCGCTCCTTTGTTTTTACCGATCTGTCTCTTAGGAAACAAGGACTTATTTCCTTCACAATCACCTGCACCCCCCTAGCCATTGTTTGGAAAGTTAAGAAAGGTAACCTACAATTTGATCAACCTTGTTTTGTCTCGCGAGATATGAAACCAGGACTTTGCAGCACAACCTTTTTAAACCCGAGATTGCATTAATGTGGTTCAGAATGATTTTCCACCACACCACCTGACCACCTGTATGTGCTGACTCCACAAATAAATGCTTTGTTATTGAAAAAACTGAGAAAGAGATTTCTCTCTGGGTCTTCTGGATTCTATTAGCCTGGCAAGGAAAAGCTATGAAGAAAATCATTTGGATTTTATTTTTCTTCTTTGGGGTGAGTGTATGGTGCTGTTTTCTTTCACATTCTCCACGAAGCATAACCTTTGACTCCAACCATGAGGTTTTCAGTTCTGGTGACTGCGCTGAGCAGTCATGTCCATTTTTGCAACTCGCTCCGAGTACATGTTAGTACTAACTTCTCTAGTTTACTGAAGATCATACTGTACATATAGTATATAGTAAGGCTTGAAAGAGTTCAACCTAAAATCCTGGCAGTATTTACAATATTTACTTTTTTTATTTATATTAAAAAAAATGTTTTTTTTTTTTTAAATTGACTGTGTTTGTCTGAAAAAGAAATACATGTACACGTAGGATGGCTTTGAGGTGAGTAACATATTTTTATTCTATTAAATTGAATTTTTGGTTTTTAACTAACATCATGTTAACTAATATTATCAAATGTAATCTTAATTTTTTTGGGACTGCTCAGGATTTGTGTTCCCCCAAAGTTGTTGCAGTCTTCCTAATTTAAGTCAGAGTTACTTTGTTTCTTTTTTTCTTTGGTCCAATTTACTTGCAAAACTGTTTAACCGCCTTTTTTTCTTTTTAACCTAATGTACATGAAATAAAAAAAAAATAAAAAAACAAGCACAATGCACAATTGAAGAACTTTTTGCAGAAATGAAGCGTTCCATTGCTAGCGAAGGACAATCAATATAAAAATCATAATCAAATCTTAATCAAAACCCTGCATCTCAAAGAATAAAATAACATTATGACCCAATCACGACGCATTGACACGTTCGCTTTGTGTGATTATTGTGCTATAGATAGACACTTATTATATTCAAATCTTATTGTAGCAGTGCCAGTTACGCTTTTCCTAAGAGTCCTCATTTTTTAAAGCTCTTTTATTCTCACAGAATCTTAGATGTGCAACTCAAAGCTCTTTTTGAATGTAAAATATTCCTTTTTGTCTGTGAGTGCTTAAGGAACCACAGCGGTGGGATTTCTCCTCTAATTACCAATGTGTTGATGATGAAAGATGACAAAAATGCAAAAACTGCAAATAGATCCCAGACTGCCGTGTGGAACGCGAGCGTTTAACATTCTGTCAGAGCCGACGGTGCTGTTCGCCTGATGCATGTCAACATCCTCTTTTGATGAAAGCAGCCGTTGAAATTCTCGTCACAATCTTGGCGGAAAAGAGCGGCAAAGAGAAAAAAGGCGGCGCTGGCGTGACAGCCACGCCACATTACTCAGCAGCTGCTGACTGATTGCATTTCACATGCAGCACTAGCAAATCTCAAATTGCTAACCTTCTCTTTACACGCTCCCCATTGTGACACGAGGGGACAAACCTGCCAGGACAGAAAAATTCCCAGTGTGTAGTGTATTTAGAATTGGCTATGTTTCATTTGTTGTTGACCCTCGGGGATATGTACTTCTCAAGCTGGGTTATTTTCCAATACCGTATGCCACAAGTACTGTTTTTTTTTTTTTGATGTTTGCAAAGACACAGGGACTTATGGGACTGTTAGGTGTGATAGGACTGTGTGCCGAATGGATTTTCACTCTATTCTGATGTCTGCATTTAATTAGCTAAAGCATTACAGCCCTTTCTGCTTGTATTATGTGCTGCCTATTTTAGTTTCATTTATGCATTTGGCAGACATATTTATCCAGAGCAACTTATAGTGCATTCAAGCTATACCTTTTTTATCAGTATACCCTGGGAATCTAACCCATGGCCTTGGCGTTGGTGCCATGCTCTGCCAGTGGAGCTACATGAACGTTCTTGCATAATTGAAGCACAGAAGGAACTTCTTGCCAGATGTAACATGCCCTGAAGTTGGCACCTCAAGTATATTGGAGTTTTATAAAAGCTCTATTTTCGGTCTAAAGGATATGTATTTTTTGTTGCATAGGTTCTGGACTTGACCTCTGACCTCTCCTTCAAAATACCCTCTCACACTACTGAAATACTCTAAAAAGTGTGAGCTACAACCACTGTCTTTCAGTGTAATATGTAATGTATTTTGACTATTTAAGTGAATATTTAAAATATTTATCAGTGTGAATTATAAGTGACAACTTTTAAAAACTAAGCTCTCAAATTTAAACTTAAGTATTAGAGTTAACTGCGTTACAATTTCCATTTTTTTTTTAAATATTGCATGTGTAAAATATATTTAATCCTCAATTCCTCAAGAATCTTATACTTTAAAATGTTATTACATCAAAGTGACAGTCATTCATAGATCTCTTTTCAAGTTTTAACTTTTCAAATAGTCTCATTTACTTACATAACTTATTTTCCCTTCAGCGTGAGCTTAAAGAATGACTCGACAGAATACAAAAAAAACGCCAATCTGGCTAGAAAGTGTCTTTTTAGTTGCAAATGCCATCTTGAAGAGCCTTGGCTCTTGTTAGAGGTGTGAGACTGCAGCTCGAGAACATCAGTCTGAAATCCCTTCGTGAGATCAAGTGATGAGCTGTTTTTTTTCCTCAGATTATGCTTTAATTAACGCTGCCTAACAAAAAGCTTTTCTTTCACACATATGCTCTTTGTTGCTTTCTTATTGCATCACTGGTGTGATGCCATGGTTTTTTTATAGGCTTGTTTATTAATGTATGTAAGTCTTTCTCTCTGATCACACATCACAGAGAATACAAAGAGCATGTCCTGCAAGCTCAGACAAAAAAAAATCTGAATTCTTTAGATAGCTCTACCTTTGACCCCAACACACCCTCTGTTCCTCTTTTTATGACGTTTGGGAGAGCTCTCTCAGCTTGGCCCTGGATTTGACTTTCATCAGCCTAAGGTTGTGGTTAGACAGAGGGAAAAGAGAGAATGTTTGCCAATGAGAACAGAAGAGCGAGGCCGAGACGGAAAGACAAGAAGAAGAGAGAGCTAGATTCTTCCCAGATCCCTTGAGGATGAGTGAGGTAGGAAATAAGAACAACCTTGCACACAACTCTGCATCTGTCTCCTCTACTGGTGCATATCCAATCACCTGCTTTTCCTGAACTATGACCACCGGGGTAATTCAGCGCACTGTCTAATCTATGGAGCTTATCGTAAAACAGTCTGTAATAACCGCATACCTTTTTCTCCATGACTCCACTGGGTAATTCCTCACACCAAAATGAGTATTCTATCATTATTTAGTCACCCCTGTGTTGTTTCGAACCAGTAAGCTGGTAGTTTATTCGGGGAACACACAAACACAATTTTTGAAGAATGGTCATGCTGCTTTTTGACCATGCGAAACACAAGTTATTAGAATTTGTAGGGAAATTGTAAAATTTTTTGGACATGCATTAAAAATTTGACTACTGTATGATTGTGAAGCTTCAAAAAAGGGACATGAACCCTTAATGGTAATGCAGTTGGCTTGTGTGACATTTTCCAATCAACTAATGTGCATGTTCCTTTTCAGGAACTCACACTGCGTCAAACGCTTTGGGAACGCCTCGGTGAGCCCACACTCTGAATCTGCTGTGAAATCTGTCCAATGGGGGAACGGGACGTCAAACCCGGTGACGTCACAACCCTAGTAAAAACAGGTGCGGGAGATTGTCTCATCAGCCTCTTTCATTCAGCGCTCTCTGTGTGTCTGTCGCAGCTTTGTGAAAGCTCTCTGTTGAAACAAAGAAAAAGCAAAGAAATTAGAAAGCTTCTAGTTTAAAAATGAGTCACGACCAGGGTTTCAGGAAATGTGTCCCTCCATGTCACAGATATCTCATGCCGAGAGACTCTCATGACATGTGTGTGGCATGTTTGGAAGAAGAGCACGTGGTAGAGAGGGGACTGCCCGTGCTGCAGTGAGATGTCCCTGGCCACTCTGCGCTCAAGGAGAGCTCTCTTTGCGGAGGGAGCTTTTGTTGGCGTTCCCCGGGGTCTGGCCCCGCTGTCGCCGAGGCGAACCGGAGCTTGCACTCATGGGGATCGCAAATTGATCTGATGGAGGGGATTGAGACGAGCGATCCTCCATCTCGACACCAACCCGTCAGATCGGGCTTTGCCCCGGGGCAAGAAGCACCGTGAGCGGTTTCTTCTCCCCGGGAGAGCCAGGCTGAGTTCGGCGATCATCTTCCTCCGAGGAGGTCGATGTCGTCAGCCTTGATAGCCAGCCGTTGCCTCAGTCACCTCGTTACGAGGAATTGTTGGAGGTAGTCACTCGCGCTGTAGGGAGGTTGAATCTGGACTGGCCTGAAGCCCAGCAGGCTGAACCACAGGCGAGCACGATGGCTGAGCGATTTCTGCGGTCGAGACCGCCATCCTCACGCCGTTCCCTCACGTTTTTCCAGGACGTGGAACAAACCGTTCTCTTCCCGTATGTACGTCCTCGCGTCTGACTACTACGGGAATGTTGTGGGTTTGGCGGAGAGAGGATATGAAAAGCTTCCCCCGGTTGAGCAGACGCTGGCGTGCCATCTGTCACCGGGCGAAGCAAATTCATTGAAAGCACCGTCTTTGCCTTCCAAGCCGCTGCAAATGACATCAGCGCTGGTTTGCAAGGGCTATGCAGCAGCTGGCCAAGCGGGCTCTTGCTTGCACACGCTGGGGGTGTTGCAAGCTTATCAAGCCGATCTCCTGAGGGAGTTGGCTGATAAGGAGTAAGTGGATGCTGAGGACATCCTGGAGCTCGGGCGCACGGCGAATCTCTCTCTCCGTGCTACGAGAGAGACCGCTAGAGCTGTGTGTCGCTCGATGGCAGCTATGGTTGCCGCTGAAAGGCACCTCTGGCTTAATTTGTCAGAAGTTAAATCCCATGATAGGGTTTTGCTAATGGATGCCCCGCTGGAGCCGGCTGGCTTATTCGGGGAGGTGGTAGACACGGTAGTGGAGCGAAACCAGCAGGTCCCCGCCGCTCACTGCCTCAAGCTGAGGGTTCAGGCAGCAGACAGCGGCCACCAAAATCCTCCACCGCTTACCGGAGCGGGCAAAAGGAAAGCGTGGCTTCCCGAGCACCCCCACGAGACCGGGGTGCACACAGGAAGGCAGCACGCCAGTTACAAACCCCCAGCGCTTAGGAGGGATCTGAGGGAGCTGTTATCAGCTAAGAAAGCACAGCCTCAAAAGAAGTCCTGATCCCAGCACAACTCCGTTTGTGTGCGCTCAGGAGCAACAGCGGGGTTGGCCGCAGCTGTACACGGCACCCACAGCTCCTCTAGCGCTTTTTTGTGCTCCTCAGTGATCTCTGGGATGCGTCTCAGGGGAGCTGGAGAGCACACTTCCCCCGAGGGGGTTGGCTCCAGCATATCAGTGCTCTCTCGGCGAGCCGAGGGGGCACACACAAGTTATACTAAACACCAGTCGCGAGCGGCTGGTGCCCTTAGTAGAATTTCTGACGGCATGGGAAAGACTACCAGGTATTTCTCGCTGGGTTTTAAACATAAAGTACGGTTATCTCATCGAATTCATGGAGCAACCACCGCTTTACAACGGAGTGGTCCCCACGTTAGTGAATCCACGCCATATGCTGGTATTAGAACAGGAGGTAGACACTCTCTTAAGAAAAGGGGCCATCGAGATGGTCCCGCCCGAGGGCAGAGAGAGGGGGTTTTACAGCCTGTATTTTGTGGTGCCAAAAAAGGACGGAGGGCTGAGGCCCATCCTAGATCTCAGACATTTGAACCGCTTAGTCAGTCAGCTGAAGTTCAAAATACTTACGCTGAAGCAAATAAAGTCTCAAATCAGGTCCGAGGACTGGTTTGTCACGATAGACATGAAAGATGCATACTTTCATGTGACAATTCACCCCTCGCACAGAAGGTTCCTCAGATTTGCATTCAAAGGGGTAGCCTATCAGTATCGGGTTCTCCCCTTTGGTCTAGCTCTCTCGCCACGCACGTTTACGAAGGTGGTGGATGCCGCCCTAGCTCTGTTGAGGCTTCGGGGGATCCTCATATTAAATTATCTGGACGACTGGTTGATACTGGCAACATCGCAGGCCGAGGCTTCCAGGCATCGAGATGTCGTCCTTTTACACATGAAAGAGCTAAGGGCTGAGACTGAACGACAAGAAAAGTGTGTTGTCTCCAGCTCAGAGCACGTCTTACATGTCTCCCGCTCGAGTCGATGTACTTCTGTCTGCGGCCAGAAGGGTGAAACAAGTTCGTTTTCTGTCCGTCAAGCAGTTCCAGAGGCTGCTCGGCGTTATGGCAGCAGCCTCCAACGTGATTCTGTTGGGGTTGCTACATATGAGACCAGTTCAGGGGTGGCTGAAATCCAAAGGGTTTTCCCCGAGGGGAAATTCCGGTTGCCTTATCAAGGTCACGCGCCGAGGCGCTCAAGCCTTACACATGTGGAAGACTCGTCATTTTCTACGATCTGGGTCGAAGCTGGGCGTTCAGTGCCAGAGGGTGACCCTCATGACGTATGCGTCTCTGGTCGGTTGGGGGGCGATCATGAGTTGGACCACCCAACAAAGCCAGATGCATATAAATTGCCTAGAGATGCTTGCAGTAGCAAAGGCGTTGCATTTTTTCCGCCGGGAGTTAGCGGGTCGGCATGTGTTGGTACAGTCAGACAATGTGGCAACAGTGTCTTACATCAATCACCAGGGGGGCCTGCGGTCCCGTCCCTTATCCAAACTAGCTCGCATGATTTTAATGTGGGCTCAGTGGGCGCTCCTGTCCTTCAGGGCAATTCATATTCCAGGATACCTGAATCTGGGAGCAGATTCACTGTCGAGGCAGGGGCCGAGGCCCGGAGACTGGAGGCTCCACCCAGAAGTGGTGGAGCAGATTTGGAGCATTTTTTATTGCGCAGAGGTGGATCTGTTTGCAGCTCAGGAGAATGCGCACTGTCCCCTCTGGTTCTCTCTTCTTCATCCAGCTCCACTGGGGCTGGATGCCCTGGTACAGAGGTGGCAGAGGCTCCACCTGTACGCATTTCCCCCAATGGCTCTGCTGCCAGGGGTCCTGGAGAGAGTTCGCCAGGACGGAGTCAGCTTACTGTTAGTGGCACCATACTTGCCGACGCGAATATGGTTTGCGAACCTAGTGTCTCTCCTCGATGGGTTGCCATGGAGGATCCCAGTCAGGAAAGACCTGCTCTCCCAGCAGGGGGGCGCCCTTCTACACCCTCGTCCAAATCTGTTGAATCTGTGGGTATGGCCCCTGAGGGGGCAGCGCTTCTAGCAGCAGGTTTAACGACTGAGGTCATTCAGACTATTCTGCAGTCTAGAGCGCCTTCAACAAGAAGGTTGTATGCTCTGAGGTGGAGGCTTTTCACCTCATGGTGTAGGGGGCAACAGCAGGACCCAGTTAACTGCCCGGTTGGCACAGTGCTGGAGTTCCTGCAAATGAGATTATCCTCAGGGATAGCTCATTCGACTCTAAAGGTGTTTGTGACGGCTATTTCGGCATTTCACGCACTCATTGATGGCTGTTCTGTGGGTAGACACCCACTAGTCATATGTTTCTTGCGGGGCGCACTCAGGCTGAGGCCGGTGTTGCGCACAAGAATCCCAACCTGGGACCTGGCGGTGGTTCTAGAGGCCCTCTCCGGGGCTCCATTTGAGCCTTTAGGGCAGGCCTCCAACCGATGCCTGAATATCAAAACTGCGGTGTTGATGGCACTCTCCTCACTCAGAAGGGTGGGGGACCTACAGGCCTTGTCAGTGGCTGCCGGTTCTATTGACTTTGCACCTGGTCTGGTGAAAGTTTTTCTCTTCCCGCGAGCGGGATATGTCCCTAAGGTCCATACAGCCCCACCTCAGCAGGTGGCGCTTCAGGCTTTCTGCCCTCCTCCATTTCGGGAGGTAGGCCAGGAAAGGCTACATTACATGTGTCCAGTGCGAGCACTGAACACGTATATACAGAGAACTGCGGGGTGGAGGAGATCGGACCAGCTGTTCGTGTGCTTTGGTCCTCCTCGCAGAGGGTTGCCCGCTTCCAGGCATACCCTGAGCAGGTGGATTGTGGATGCAATTTTAATGGCCTATAGCTCTACTGGTCTCCCCTCGCCGACGGGAGTCAGAGCTCATTCCACTAGGGGCGTGTCGGACTCGAAAGCCTATCTAGCAGGTGTCCCAGTTTTGGACATCTGCAAGGCGGCTGGATGGTCATCTCCTCTGACCTTTGTCAGGTTTTATGGGCTTGACCTCCCGGCTACCCCAGTTTCGGTTGCCCTTAGTTGTGCTGTTCCACACTAGGCAGGAACTTGTGGGTCTGGGTACGTTGGTATTGCGTTCCCAAAAGCGTTTTGACGCAGTGTGAGTTAACCTTGGTTCCTTGAAGGAACGAAACACTGCGTATTCTGGCCACACCCACTGCATCCCTGGGGAGCGCTGCCTTCAGTCCTGAGGCTGATGAGACAATCTCCCGCACCTGTTTTGTACTAGGGTCGTGACGTCACCGTGTTTGACGTCCCGTTCCCTCATTGGACAGATTTCACAGCAGATTCAGAGCGTGGGCACACCGAGGCGTTCCCAAAAGCGTTTTGATGCAGTGTTTCGTTCCTTCAAGGAACCAAGGTTATATGCATAACCTGTTCCGTTTTGCTGCAGGGTTAAGATTTTATATTGGACATCAAGGTGTGACCCATGACTTTTTTACGGCACAAGCATTAACAAAAAACTTGCAGTTCTCATTAGAATTCTAATTTGTTGTTGCGTAATTTTTTTATTAAATATACATGTTATTGTAAATATTAAGTATATTCATGAACTGAAAAATTTACACAAAATTATTATGAGATGAGAATGAGAAATGAATGAGAAAGACGCTTTTTCTGCCTTTTAAAAGTTGAGCCAATTTCTTTAGATATTCTAACTACACATTATTTTGTTGCATTATATTGTTAATATTTAATATATTTATATTTATATCTCTTTGACATTATGTATTTTATTTATTTTTTAGAAGAAAAGTTTTATAAAAAATTAAAAGTTTAGTAGCATAAGGTTTCATTTCTAGTACTTTGCTGTGCATTTAGTTCATAACAGCACTTCCCTTAAGAAATTACCTTAACTATCACCTTCCACTCTTTATTATAGCACAAGTATTTGTCTTCTTTAAAAAGACACATGATTCACCATGCAATACTTCACTGTCCGATAAGACACTGTATTGCGTTATTCGTTTACTGTTCATTATTTGAATGAGGATTTATGTGAAGCTAAATACAATTACGCACTGATAGCCTAACTCCTAACACAATCAGTGTAGTAAACCTGTGAGCAAGTGAGGTACATCCCCGCCTTACCGCCTTGTATTAGATTAGAGCCTATTGGTTGCAGGAATGAGTGGCTACAAGTTATCAAGGCACATCAGGTTTCCCAGGCCCTGAAGTCTATGAAACCAGAAAGAGGTTATTATTTGAATCCTATTGTCGCTAAAGCACCCTTCTCAGTGTGACAAGGGGAAAAAGAAAGCAAATTCCAGAAACTGGGGGTGTGGAAATACATGCAACTGTAAAACACATTCTCGGTTTCGCTTTTGTTCAGAGAACAGCAAATTTGTATGTCTGGTTGAATTGAATTGTCTTTGGAGACCTTGAAGGCTGACAGGCAAACGTGTGTAACAAGTTGTAGAGCAATTTGTGTTGCTTGGTTTGAGTTCTCAGTGGTGCGATTACTCCTTCTGACAGGTCCAAATAAAGACGGATTGAATAAACATGTTGGAACCACATCACATGACCTGAGCAATCCAATCAGATATCAGCAGCACAAATGTTTCTGTAAAAACATATATAGGCGTGCATGGATTCAGAACTTTACTCTTTTTGAAAGTTGTGTTGGCTTTAATAAAACCAATAAGTAGTATCTTTTCAGAATGGTCTGTTTAGCATGAAGGGCTGTAAAATTGCTTTTCAGATCTGACATTTGAGTGGCACAATAGGCAAATTGCCATTTTATATTACAGCTGGACGAAAGTGTTTCACACAGATTGAAATGCAGAATTGTGGGCCCTGACCAAATTGGCGTGGAGTTTGATGTGTGACCGTCCTCCTTTTCTTGTCACACACATCAGCCCCAGCCGCACTTCCTCTTATGCCTCAGTACATCCGTTGACATCTTGCTTTTTTGTTGTTTTTCCATCCTCAGCCGTGAATCTCCTCAGTCAATATCATTCCTTTTAACCCCGCTCTGGCAATATCTGAGCATCTAAATCAATTGTCAGATCATTTGATAAGAATGTAATCAGATCTCTCAGAATTGGGCTTAAAAAAAGACAATGCCCTTGAAGAGAACGTAATTGGAGAGAAATGTCTGGCAGTAGTATGATTGATGTGGGTATTCTGCTTTTGTTGATAACTAGCAGATTGAAGATTGGATAACAGTCACTGCTGACACTTCTCTTTCACCGAAGCGACAGTGTCCCACTTTCCTCACAACAGAATACGGCAGGTTAGAATTTTTGCTGTAACTTCGATAAAGTTAAACACTGCAAAACTTTTAGTTTTTTTAATTATCCTAGGTTTTGTTTAGTACAAAAACCAATGGTAGTGTTGGGAGTCTCCTAAGTAGGTCTTATGTAAAATGGATTTTGAGGAAACTCCAATAGGGAACCTGAGGTAAACAGACTTCTGCCCAATTATAAGACAAGTGACTAGACTTAATAAAACTCGCATATGGAACATTGATCTTTCCGGGGAAAGGTGAAGGCCTTTAAGTCTGACTAAGAGCCAAGGACAAACATGTTCTCCAATATATCCAGAAAGATGATAAGTAATAGAGAAGCCATTTATTCAAGAATGTTTTTTTCCCTGGGCATTTTAGCCTATAATTTGATAGGATAGATCACAGCTGACATGAAGTGAAGCGTTAGAGACATGGGGGACGGGATCGAGGTCTGTGAGTCGGGACTCGAACTCGCAACACCCGAAGCACAGCTCACGAGGCTATCGGCGCCGATGTGCTGAATGTTTTTAATTAATAAAAAAAAAACTGCTTATGAGAATCATACATTTGGGAATAGGACTCGTTGTGCTTTAGATTTTTGATTTAAACAAATGCTGATAGTCATTTGTTCTGGGGTTAGACGAGCTGTACTGTGTGTTTTTGTTCACTAGCTCATAAGTGTCACTTGTTCATTGTCTCACGCTGTCGACTATAAAACAGTAAACAATGGAAAATGTTTTCACCTTTTCTAGCTCTACTACTCAAAACAATGACTCACAACCACTTTTCTGCAACATTTGTTTCATGAACTGTACACTATGTACTTGAAACATTCTCTTTCAGCAGCTTCTGTATTCCATGAAAGTAAGATAGGAATAATAATGTAACACTTTACCTGAAATTTACCTGATTCACTCAGAATATGCACTACATAGTAGGCTACATGTTGTGCATAAACAAATTTTAATTCAGTCATCTTCAGATTGTCAGTGGTACCTCAGAGGTCTTTTGGAACACAGTTATAGACCTCATAAATAAAACTTCCTCCTCAGTACCTCGGTCACAGCCCTACAGGGTTTCTCTAATTAAATTTGCACTCTAATGAACAAGCTGATGTATGTGCTTTTTAAAAAAAAAAACACAATGCCAAGACATCAGAACTAACAAATATCAAAGAAGATTAAAAAGATATTTATACATTTAAATGGTAACTGGCATTGAATAGATCTAATTGAAAAAAATTTAGTTAATGGAGTACAACCAATACAAAATACCAATGAGCTTGCACATTCAAATAGAAAGCCAGTGATTGCTGCAGCAGTTGCAGCATGCTCCAGAACCCTCCACCTTCCTCAGCTCCACCTGTATACAGTAGATCTGCTACAGGGTAATTTCATGTATGCTATATATGCAAGGTTATTTCATTTCTATTATATGTGCAGCAGTGTGATTTCTTATGTTTACAGCAGCATGTCTGTGATCTAGAAACAGCACAAATCTTAATATCCTGTCTTTGTTTATATCTATAGCTATACCTCTGTACTAAATTTAACTATACGCTATTTAATCATCCAATATGTATATAGATATTCTTAAGCTTCTTAAAACATTGTAAAATCTAGTCTGAAAGTCAGATTTACTTTGATGATGCATTCGTATGAGGGCGCAACCTGCAAACAGGAATACAGAGACAAAAGATCAGACATACTGTCACAGCAAGCACAAAAAATAAAACAGGCAAGATGCTTTCAGGGGATTTGCCATGTTGAAGATAAGACCATAATATTTAACACATTGAATTTAAAGTTTGAGTTAGACATGTAGTTGAGAAAGGACTTTGTAAGGACTTAATAGGTCACAGATGATTAATTTATGGACGTCTATGTGTGCTGTTGTGAGCGTGTTTTTGTGGAGCAGTTTTTCTAATCCCCTTGAGTTGAAAATGGCAGCATCTGACCCATTAACCGTAGTCAACCTAATTTTAGTTTTTCTCAGGCAATAGCATGAGTGTCCTTCTTTCTGTCCAGAGGGACTGCAATAACACATACCAAAAGGAGTGAAAAGGGCCAATGAAACAGTTTTTTGCATATGGTCCTTTGGGTTTGACTGAGATTAGAGAAATTAGAATATTTCTAATGTTGGCCAGTAACCCCATAGTACCCATAGGGAAATCAATAGAGTTACACAACAGACCAGGGTCTCAAATTAGGTATCCCCATGGCAGTAGTGGGATTTCTGCTTTGATTGGTGGCTTTATGGTTGGTGCACAGCCTTGTAGACCTGGTTTTAAGACACAGAGACACCACTTGTTCACGTAACTTCAAATGCTTGTGTTCGGACTTTCTTTAGAGAAAGACTATGGTGAAAAAAAAGAGGACAAAAAGTTCTAACTAACAATTAAGGAGCAATAAAAAAACATCTCTCCCTTGTCAATTTGTATAATTAGTGCTATCATCCACTGTGATTTTCATGGCTTGTGTGTTTCTTAACACATTGTTCATCGGCATGATAGTTGTAGGATGGATGTGGCATGATGGATGTATCTTGCCTACTCATTTCCCTCATGTCACAGGGTTAACAGCTTTTCAAGAGATGTTTCTCTAGATAGCATGTGCTTCATGCTGTGGAGATAATACATGCAAAGTATCTTAGTTCAGCCACATTCGCTTCAACTTATCCTTACATACATTTTCTCTGATTCATCCAGTTTCTTTAGTTTAACCTTAGATTGCCTAACAATGTTTGGACAGCAGAGTTAAATGCAAACCACTTAAATTATATGTAATCAAATTGTCTTTCAAAGTGTATAAAATATACCATATCTGAAGAAACACTGTACTTAGCAGTGGGAAATATCAATTTAAATACAATATATATGCAATTAGATAAATCTAAATGCAACATCCGAATACAAATCAATATTCTTTATTCCACATACATGTATTTTTTCTTTTACTTTGAACTGTTTACAATCTAAATGATTCAACAACAAAATGAGAAACTACCACAACAAAGTCAGAATTTCTTACTAGGGAGGGAAAGAAAAAGAAAAAAAAATAATAAAAAAATATAATAATGGTAGCTTGACTGTAAATGGAGACATTTTGTATTTTGCACCAGATGAGGGGTTAGAGTCACAGAAATGGACAGGAGCACAACTAAAAATGGTGTGTATTAATTTATGTGTATACTTGCAGCAAAATAATAAGGGGAAAAAATCATCAGGAAAATCTTTACCTTGTATTACTGAGTTTGAACGTAAAGGCCTTTGTTAATAAATAATCTCTCTTCTTTTTTTCCAGATCATAAACAAATATAATATTCTTCATATCAGGAGAATAACGTGGGGTAGACAAACGGCACACATGTTCCCCGGAGTAACATTTCACACCCCCTAAAGCCCTTTGTCCTCCATCCTCAAAGAGTTTGAGTAGCGAGACGATGGCTTGGTCACACTGTATTTCCTTCGAATCAAGGGAAATGTAAATTTTGGCGGTCATTGCATTTTGTGAACAATGCAACAAAAGAAAGTGTTTATACATGTTAACATACACATACATAACTGAGCATTACGTACATATATGCAGGATAATGAGGGAGAGAACAGATTCCCGTTCATCTGTTGGTCGCAGTGAGAAAGCATGTGCGAGCCTCGGCAAATAAGAGTAATACTTGAATTTTACAAATCGGTTCTGTACACAATTTGTGTTGGAGTGTTGGTGAACAACCTCTCTTACCAAGAGGGCTTCATACAAATTGAAAGTGGTTCATTATTGACACATATTACTCCCCTTGTGCATCCAGTTAAGTCCAAGCTTAACCAAAACCTGGACGGAACATTAGGGACTGTTGAGTTTCCTGGCATTGGTCTGAAGGAGTCCTGTTCCAGGTAGCATTTGTGAAACAAGGATCAGCGTAAATTCCCACTGGTATTACTTCCAACATCTTAAATCATTTTCATGTTAAAGCGACGTGGCCCAGCACCCTGGTCCGCCTCCTCAGCAGAGGTCCCATTGGACTTTGAGCGTGGCACGTACTCAATATCAATGTTGTTTTTATGTTTGCCTTTTCCTCGACTCCATACAAACAGGAGCAGGAAGCAGAAGAGAACCACTCCTAGGAATGTGAAACAGCCCATGGCTGTAGAAACTAAGATAGTCTTTAGGTCCAGGCCAAAAGTCACATTGGGGAGGTTGGTACCATTGGCAGTGGCATTGCTTGTATCCGTGTAATGCTGGGTCCTGTTGGCATACAGCGAACCCAGACTTTTCACTGCCAGTGATACCATAAGAGAGTCATTGCCTGCCGAGTTAGAGGCCACACACATATACACGCCGTCATCCTGAACATCCGCCGCCTTGATATCCAACGAGCCGTTGTTGTGGACTATCACCCTGCCATGGCTCCTGTTGGTCAGGTGCCTCCGGCGTGGGGTGACCCAGGAAATAGTGGGGCGTGGGGTCCCCTCTGCACTGCAGTATAAGCGGGCCGATTGTCCCTCCTCCACGGACACCATCTGAGTTCGGTTTTCCCGGATCTTCGGCTTGGTGCAGGTTACGTAGTAGGATAGCAAGTTTTCTTTGAACTCCTTTAAGGGGCGTCCATGAATTCCTTCAGGAGCGCTGCACTCGGGCTGGGTGTCTCCAAAAGAAATGGAATGGCGCCTTTGCAGCAACCACATGAGTCGGCAATCGCACACCAGAGGATTGTTGTTGATCAGCAGCACCTCTAGGGCCTCAGGAGAATGGAATACACCCCTCTCCAGGGTATCAAGGCGGTTATGGGACACATTTAGTGAACGGAGCCAGCGGATGCCCTGGAAGGCGTAGGGTTCGATGGACACCAGTTGAGACCCAGCCAACCTCAGCTCACGCAATCGCACCAGGTCATGAAGCAGGCCACCCTCCACCGTCCGGATACGACTGTAGGAGAGGTTAAGGTGTGTCAGGTAAGGCAGGTGGCGAAGAGCCTGGTAAGGGAAAGTGGACATGTTGGTGTTTGTAATGGAAAGCGTGGTGAGGTTGAGGCCATGCAGAGAATTAGGAGGGACTGAATCTAACGATGGCCAGTTGTCGATCTCTAGGTGACGAAGGTGGAACAGCTTCTTGAAGGAGTAGGGGTGTAGAGAGCTGATACTAAGGTAGCGCATATGTAGGCTCACCAGGTTGTGCAGGTGAGACAGAGCATCTGTGGGCACCACCGTCAAGTTACAGCGCTCCAATGTCAGGCTCTCCAGGGACAAAAGTCCACTGAATGCCCGATGGGAGATGTAAACCAGCTCATTATCTCCAACATCTAATGACCTGAGGTTGCGCAGGTCCTGGAACATATAGTCCACCAGAATGACTACTTTGTTGTCACTGATATCCAGGTTCGTCAGGTTGGAGAGGCCGGTAAAGACACCTAGAGAGAGGAGCTTGATACGATTGCTCTTTAAACTCAGCGTGTGGAGGCTGTAGAGCGAGTTGAAGGCTCCGGGCTCAACATAGGCAATGATGTTCCCACTCAGGTCCAGTTCTTCTATGTGTGGATAGACAGAAAAGTCATCAGGATTGACGGCCGGAATGCGATTCTTGCTTAGATCAAGGATTCGTGTCTCAGTTGGGACTCCATCAGGGATGGCATTGTAGCGTTTGCGGTGGCAGATGACAGAGCGGCTCTGGGCAGAGCACTCGCAGCGAGCAGGGCAGGCCAGAGTGGAGCCCACGAACACGGCCACCAGGGCCAGCCCCAGCAAAGGCTGCCAGCAAGACACGGCTGTGTGCAGCATGACTCGACTCAAACAGTCCACCATACTGTCATGGCTCTGCAAGAGACAGAAAAACAAAAAAGTCAGTATGCAAAATATCATGTTTCGACATTGCATAAAAGTAATATACAGTTAGCATCTTTAGCAAAACTCTAACAATTTCTAAACTAGGTAATAACTAATAATGGTTAGTGTCTTGTAACATTGCACAACATGGATTCATCTAAAATGGCAGGAGACATCACTTAATGGACCTGATATGAATTTGTTTGTATAGCACATAAAAACGATGATCAGTGTAGCCATGCACATACAATGAACACTGCCTCATTATTGCTTGTGGGTTTGTATGTGCATGGATTGATTCTTTATTGCTTGCACATTAATTCACAGCCCTACGGGTGTCCTGCTGTCTTTCTTTCTCAGTCTTTCTCAGGATCAGTACTTTTGAAGATTTGGACTTTCTCGCCATTACATTTTTGTGAGGTTTTGCAGTTTTCCTAAAGCTGCTTTTTAGATCGAAATCTTTTTCACAAAACATGTGCTCATTAATAGCAGTACACAGCATTATGTATTTAAAAGAGCTGTTCAAAGTAACTTGAATACATATTCATTAAATGCTAATTTAATTATAAACAATCGTAGAGTATTACTTAGAGAACAAAGACCATCATTTACACAATTAACTTAATTAACGCAAAAAGCATGGTCTTAGTTTCAAAGTGGACAGCAGCATAAATGATTTTCGTGTTTGAAAGATTTAATTCCTTATGTTAACAGAAAAAAAAACATTTGCTTATTTGATTCAGCCTTGAACGTATAAAAAGTTTGCCATTATTTTTCAAAGAATAAGTTTCAAAGAATATACATCTACATTAATCATTTGTATAGCACAAACATATACAGACACAAGACAAACCAGGATTAAAGCGATTTCCAAACTGCACTCTGGCGCATCATAAATATAAATAGTTGGAGGGCACAATCCACTGGTGCAGACATTACAGATGCAATTATGTACATTATTACAAAGGCGGAAAAAGATGAGTAAATGAGGCCTCAGAGGTTAATAAAACACATTTACTGCTTTTTTAGACATTCACCTTAATACGACCTCTGCACAAGACTCAAAACAAATCATAGTTGAACCGTATAATTTTTGTCCTGACATCAGCACTCATCCAAATTCAGAATCTGTTTATGTATGTAACCCCACCTCTAAAGGAGAAGCTGTCTGCATCAGAGGCCAACCACAAAAAAACGTGCAACTTCTGTTTTTTGAACCACCTTTACCGTTTTTGACTTTTTTGATGCTGGATTCTTTCTGTTGTCACTCTTACCTGTTGCTAATGTTTGTTAGATATTATTATCAGACCTTCAGAAAGGCCTTGATTGTAAAGTCAACATAAAAATCAAAATCAACCTCTTTTATTTTCTGTGTAACTTGGTCGTCTTCACACTGTTCAAAATATAACTTGTGTTATGGATCATGAAACAACTTCCAAGAATTATTTAAAACGACTTTACTTCTCTGCTGTACTTTTAACCCCTACTATTAATCTACCTGGCCCCACCTGTTGGACAAGCTCCACCTCCAATTTTTTCTTTCTGAATATCCTGGCAATATATATCAAATTAGGAAAATGGTGCGTTGTTGACTTTAGAAGCCTTGGCAGTGCGACTACTCTTCTCTCTTGTTTGGGCTTGTTTCTTTGTTTTTTTTGCCTAAGCATACTCAGCATTGCGAGACAAATCTCACTGCAGTCAAGTCACAGTGGTGTCTGCCTGTGTGCATCAGCAAAAACAAGCACTCACACATGATGCATGTGGAGACACTTTCATAAACGTCCTGCAGTGTGACTAAATGTGCATGTGTTTGTTTGATTGTTTATGCAAATATGCAGTTTCACAGTCACATTTGAAATTGAGATGGCTGATTGTGGGTTGATGCATTATAGTGTTGAAGTCATAGCTACTTTTGCACTTGCACTGCATCTGGTCTGAACTTACTTTGAATTATGGGATGTGCATGTCAACGTTCAACCTCTAGAGGGCAGGTTTGCATAATAGGGCGATTCAGAAAACCAATGAGAACATACATAATAAACAGATTCAATCAAAAGAGTGCCATTCATTATAAGTGTGTTCATTTGTACATTTAGACAATATTTCAATTAACTATAATGTAATTTCAATATTTTATGAGAGCTAGATTAAAAATGAGCATATTTCCTAGTTATTTGTAACCTGTGCACTGTAAATTCTACATAGGTAATTACAATACAATTAATGAAGACAATCTATCATTAAAATTAACATTAAAAAGACAAAACTTTGCAGCCTTCGGTAAACAGTACAGATGAATGAGTGTCAGAAATGTTTAATGAACTAGAGTTTAATGACATAAACATAATTATTTGATTGTTCCTACGCATTTGGCAAAGATAAAACAATGTGATGTTCAAGTAGAAAATGCAATAATGACTATCTGCAAAGCTCAACGATGAGCTTTAGTGGTGTGTAAGTGTGTGGGTGTGTGTTGGTGAAGCAGATTGTGAAACAGGTTGTAAAAAGTGCACAGACACAGCATCTCATCTGGTGTGTCATGGGCTGCACTAAATTTAAAGAGAGAAAAAGGTGCAGAAACCCCACAGGCACAAAACACAGTCTGGTCGAGTTTTAAAACCTGTATATGCGCTCTCATTATACGACATAAAATGCTACGCACCCACAGAGCGAAAATTTTGAGCATTTGCTACAAAAGAGCATTTGTAGCAAATGTATACAGTCTCCTCTTGCACGTAATAAATTAATTGGGTGTGGGTGGTGGAGGAGACAGAGGATGCATGCATAGGTCTAAATACTAACAGCATTTTCCCTCTAACTCAGAGAATGATCAGTGAAACAAAGCAAAAAACAGAAAAAAAATAAAAAATGACACAACCATTCCTTCTTTAGTCAGAGTATCTGTTTTGCTTGACCAAAATATATGCTAATCATCACAAAAAATGAATTTGGTGTCCTGTTTATTTCTGACTTTATTAGCCTTGCCAATAATGCCCTGAAACTAAGCAAAATAAGAATAAATGAGGCTTAAGAGAACACATTCTCCCTCATAGCAAGCCTATGTTTAGATTCTCACAATGAGCAATTTGAAGCGCTAACCTTGTGTGGCATGCGTCTCTAAGAGAGCAGGTGCTCGCAGGGAAGAAACACAAACATGACATCACTGTGTTTGTATAAGAAATCATATTACAGTGGATGACTAAATTAGTATGTCTTTCGCTAACATGCACATACACACAGAAACTGTCAGACCAGCGTATACATACGCCATATTTACTCATCCAAAGACACTTCATTACTTCCTATTTAATCAACGATTTGTACCTATGTTAACCTTTCAGTGATCTTACTGGTTATTCCCCACGAGCTGAATTTAGATGCTTTCTTTGTTAGGTATTCAATACTGTATTGATCGCCACTGTCTGGGAGTTGTATATGGAACCAATTGGTTTTTTGTCAAATCCATACAACACATTTGTTCGTGACTCATGCCTCATGATATTAACACATTTGTAAATCTCAGGTGGTTTGGGTAGGCTAATTACAGCATTCCACACAACGGTTTGGATCTTATTTTGTAATGCTATAAATAAAATGCTATATTTATATAAGTAAGTAGGATTAGGTGTGAATTAAACCATTGGGTTTAGATTGGACTGTGAAAAGTTCTCAGTATCTCTGCTGAAAAAACACAACTAAACAAAACTAAGCTGGGTCAAAATTATCTCTCAGGCTGTCTAAGCTGGTCTTCAGCTGGTTTATCTATTCTCCCTGACTGAAAAGTGCTCAAAAACCCTATGAAACAAGCCAACAGACCAGCCTAACCAAGCTCGGAGGCTAGCAAACTAACTTGTAATAACTAGTTTAAGGTGTTTTCTTCAACAAGAGGTGTTTATAGAGGAGAGGTTGAAAACTAATTTAAACAGCTGAAACTGAAGTCATTATGATAAAGATTTATGAACACTAAGTTTTTGGCATGGGTAAAAAGTGCAACAATTAATTGTTAAAGACATTTGCCTCTTGATTACTCCATGATAATATTTATAAAATCTATAAAAATAGATATCTATAAAATAGCTAACTAAATGATGTGTTATCTAAAATAAGTCACATTGCCTTTTGCAAGCCGTTCTATCTGCAAATTCATTTTATTTACTTTTCCATATGCTGATATGTGAATGCATGCCTGTTGAAGAGATATGTGGAGAAAGATAGCATTTAAACACCTGGGACATGTATTTTGTCCTGACCTGGCTGTGATCGGCTTAAAGTGTGTGAATGGTCCTCCCTGACTCTGTCAACCAGACTAGAACCGAGTCTAATACCCTTACATGGGCTCTCCAGCATTTTCCGGTCTTTTGCCCTGGCAGTTTTAGGCTTAAGATAACAAACTGGACCTCTGTGCAATCAAGCAACAAATGTCATTTTAAGCCAGGATGTGCTCTATCTCCACTCACAGACTTGGTCCTACTGATGTGGACCACCTAATATGATGGCCACACCCTGTAAGAGTCCTGTGGGTATATTTTGTTTACTTCACCGTTAAGAAAAGCTTGATAGTTACATTATATCTTCAAACAGGCTGTGAGTGAACATAGGAAAACTCTGGAAGAATTACACAGAATTAAGTATAATCAGATGTAAATATCAATTTACAGTGGGTACGGAAAGTATTCAGACCCCCTTAAATTTTTCACTCTTTGTTATATTGCAGCCATTTGCTAAAATCA
>JAUMHQ010000069.1:15800544-15812709 GCA_032361165.1 Enteromius paludinosus
TAACCATGGTTCCTTGAAGGAACGAAACACTGCGTCTTCTGGCCACACCCACTGCATCCCTGGGGAGCGCTGCCTTCAGTCTGAGGCTGATGAGACAATCTCGCGCACCTGTTTTGTACTAGGGTTGTGACATCACCGGGTTTGACGTCCCGTTCCCTCATTGGACAGATTTCACAGCAGATTCAGAGCGTGGGCTCACCGAGGCGTTCCCAAAGCGTTTGACGCAGTGTTTCGTTCCTTCAAGGAACCATGGTTATATGCATGGTTATAAGTCTTCTGAGGTCAAACTTTAAAATTCTAATCTAACATTTGTCTTAAATTATTTCATATAAAAAACACCATAAAAGAACTCATTAATTCATTAATTTTGTAAACCCATAAAGGCAATGCAGTTGATTGGTAATGCATCGACATTTTCCAATCATCTGATGTGCAGGTTTCTATCTTGTTTTGCCTCATGTGTTATATATTGATACGTTTTGGATAAAAATAAATAAAAAAGGTATTAAAAAAGTAACGTTTAAAAAAAAAAAAACTTGCAAAAAAATTAATAAGTCCATTTATTTGTTTTGACCATGACTGCAAAGCTTTAAAAAGACAACTTTATAACGGTAATGCAGTTGATTGTGATGTTTTCCAAGTCTTTTGAAATTAAACAATGTCTTTATACTTAAAAACTGACATTAGGCTTCAGAACCACCATGTGTAGGTAATATGTGTATATTTTAAGAAATTATAACTGTACTGCTGCTGACAGCTTTTATTTATCTTTAGGTGCCAAGCAGTTTTCCATGTGCAGTAATTGGTCTTACCTATATTTTTCAGCCTGACAAATTGAGATAATTGAGATAATTAAGATTTTAGTCATCTTATCTGCATTGTCAACAGGGTCACAGCACATGAATGATATCAATAAAGATGTACTTGGCATTAAACAAAATACATGATAATTAAACTACATTTGTCTGGATAATTGCACTTACTTTATGGTCAAAGAGACATATCTTATAGTACTGTAGAAATATCAAAATGGCAATAAATATGTCAAGACTTGACCATAAGAATGTAATTTAGGTGTGCATTTGCAAAAAAAAAAAAAAACATTTACAATTGTATCTATTTATTTTTTGCGTTTTTCTTATAGATCCCTATCCGCATGAACCTGTGAACCTGTGACAACAAAAATAAATAAATAAATGATGTACTGTACACCAGGCCAGTAATTGGCAATGTCACTTTGTACAGAAACACACATACACATAATATACATGCTTGACATCACCATGTATTACACATTTCAAAAAACAGAAAAATGTGATTTCAATTTCAGAACTTTGTGCACTTTGAAACCCACCATTCATGTAGTCAGGCCAAAATGCTTCTTTTGTGTAAATAAACGGCACAAATGCATGAAAGGTTTTCTGTTTTTACCTGAAAACAATATTAAATCGCCACTGCTGTATTCATTTAATTTTCTAACTGTGATAAAATTAACAGTTTAATTACCCAATTTATAAATAGTCCTTTGCACATGCTCAGTTGCTTGCTCATTCTCCACCTCTTATTTTCTGCAGGTGTGTTGCATCTATAAAAGCGTCCTCCCAGTTGTTCTCAGCCTGCTTTTGCACAGCATGGTGGATGTGCATTTGATTGAAGTGATGTATTTAAATTAAATCTGGCTATATGCCCGGATATAACACTCCCCTCTACCATTTCATCAATATTTGATGCCAGCCGTAATCACTTGAAAATGAACACAAACGTCTCTTTTACAAACAACTTGTTTACTGTCTGATTTCGGTAGGAGGTAATATTACAACGTTAATTGATCCAGGCAATTTACACTGACTTGTGCGCACTTTATAATGAAACTAATTTACATAGAAAGAAGACTTGTGTGTCCTAAAAAGTACGATTATCACTATGCAATGCATAGCATTACAAGCACGTCTTGTACATGAGGTTTTTGTGCTAAAATACCCAGGTCAAAAGTGGCGCGACTGTTTGTTAAATTCACCCCATTATGTCATCCTTCTGGGTACATGGATGGGTTGTGGATGCATTGTCTGAAATAGTTTAAGTAGGGTCATGTTTCATGTTACAGTAATCCATTCTGTATGGCCTAACTGCGTTCCTGACACTGAAGCAAATTAATTTGTTTTTAAACTGTTTCATGGAAGAGCAGCCATAATGTAATTACCGTAAGAAACATGCTCATGTTGCAGGGATGAATGGACAGGAAGTGGATATTTACAGGTAACTTAATTACTCTCATGGGATGAAACACATCTAGGCCAAAGAGATGAGGATTCTGGGCTATTAGGACATGGCTGAGAGTCCTATTCAAAATAAAAATGTGGACAGGAGAGATAAAAAAAAACAACAACAAAAAAACCCAAGATATTATTTTGTGAAGATGCTGGAAGGAAACCCATATTTCCATTTTTCATACCTGCAGTGCTGCATTGTTAGCGTGAACATCACGCTCTGCAGCAGGACATAATGAATGTGATTTTCAGAAGAGGCTCGGGAAGCGATCAGCCTGTCTACACAGCTGACTGACAGTACGGCAACATGAATCAATATGGCAGACCGTCTTAGAGGTTGCTGCTTTGTTGTTTGTAACAGGACAGAGAAACTGGTATTTATTGTCTCTCAAAGGAAAATCAGTCCATTAAAACAGCGTTTCTCAAATCTGTCCTGCAGACAACCCGGCCACTGCACATTTTGGATGGCTCCCTTTTCTAAAACATCAGTTTCAACTCATCGGCTCATTAGTAAAGACTCCAAGACTCAAAATCGCAGTGTCCGATAAGGCAGACATCCAAAATGTGCAGTGGTTGGGGTCTATCCAGAATAGGTTTGAGAAGCTGTGCATTAAAAGAATATACTAAGTGTATGATCCTGAAGTGCATTAATTGCACATAGATAAGTGAATAAGAATTGTTTTTCTGCTAACAAGTTCCAAAATAAAACTGTTATGACTGAACTATCTGTTGATGTAATCTGTAACCCTAATGTGCCAGAATCAGGTGTTTCAGAGAGCCACGTAGTAAATTAATTGAAAAATATAAAGAATAGGGTACCTTTTCTTAGGAGGCAGTAAAATAGATTTGGCCAATTCAAAGGAAACAGTGCCTTTCAGTCCAGTCATACCTCCATCTAAAAAGTGAAATGAGTTTTCTCAGACCATGACTTTGAGCTTCTGTGAGGGTCAGGAAAGGTAGAAGTAACATCTTTAAATAGGTCTAAAGTACAGTGAAAACGGACAAAGAGATTGTTCCAGAGCTGTGCACAAAGAGTACAATAGAAACACACACAGACAACACAAATAGTTCACAAAACCTGCACACCACAATGGCGTCCCTAATACAATGCAGCATTATAGAAGCGTAATCTCCACAGCTCTATTGGTCTAATCTCTGTGCCTCTGCTTTATGCTTTCTGTCAGGTAGACAAAGTTGTCAGTCAGGTTGGCAAAGCCATTTTCGGTCGTCAATAGGATGGAGGGGGAGTGCTGAGCGTCTCAATAGAAAAGGAGAAATTACAGCGTGACTGAGCTCAGTAGAGACCCATCCTACTGATGATGGATCGACATTCCTAGCAGCCTTTGCCCGTCTCTCTTTCTACCCCATTGCTGCCATACTGATTGAAAGACATTCAGGGGGCTACAGATAGATTGAAACAGAGGAATAGAGGGAGAATGTAAGTAAAGGCTGACTGTGTAGATGAGAAGAATGGAGCTATTCAAACAGTGCTGCGAGCTACAGGTGAAAGGCTAATACGACTTTTCAGGAGAAGAAAGAAGAGAGAAAAACAGTGCTTTTCCCCCCTTTTTCTACGAAGGCCTTTGGATTATTGGATTGAGTAACACTGACACTGTCCGGTTTCAGTTATGACCTGATCAGACCATGGTAAATCAGAATGGACTGATTTGGATTGGTTTTTAAATTTCTAAGGCAATTTTTTTATGTATAGTTGCCATAACACATATAATATAAAGTAAAGAGTTTGCAATATACAGTGTATTGTATAGTACAGTGAATTTGCACATCTTAGTTCACATAAAAATGAAAATTCTGTCATCATTTACTCACCCTCAAGTAGTTCCAAACCCCAAAAACAAAGGAAGATATTTTGAAAAAGGTTTGTTTTCAGGCTCTTTTATGTTACCCTTGAATTCCATAGTAGGAAAAATAAAATACAATGGAAGTCAATGACCCAAAACAGCCTGGTTACAAACTTTGCTTTAAAATATAAGCGGAACAAAGAAATTCCTACAGGTTTGGAACTACTTGAGGGTGAGGAAATGACGATCATTTTCATTTTTTTGGTACATTAGTCTTTTAATGTTTTACAGGTTACAAACTACCACATGTGACAAAAAAAAAAAAAAATAATAATAATAATAATAAATAAATAAGTTCTGGCAGAATGTTAGAATGAGAAATATTTTTTAGGCTTTAAATAAAATAAAAACATAATCAAGTATGCATAAAAAAAAAAAATAAATAAATAAATAAAATTAAACGTGTGTACTGTATATATTTATATACTTCACAAGTTATTCGAGGGTGTCAGTAGAGGGCAATAGAAAAACGGCCAAGATCTTGAGAATGACCCTGTAAAGCTAGAGTGCAGCAGTGAGTAAAGGTCAGATCAATTGCATTGGCTGGCCATCATGATCAAAAGCTTTTAAAACTCCAAAAAATTGCAGAAACTGCACACTGAATCAAAGACATCGTGTGATCTATTCATCTGCTGATAGGGGAGCTCAAGTCTCTACTCTCCACCACGCTTGCATTTCTGATCTACAGTTTAATGATCATGTCAGCATTTTAAGACGTTCATCCTATCAGATATATGCTACACTATCCTCTCTTCAATTCTTCCCACAGCCAAAACTTCATCTATCAAATAATTGAATAACTTTGGGCTCCTGATATGCTGATGTGACTTGGAAAGCTCTTTTAGATCATGTTCAAGGTCTTAAAAGTGTTTAACATAATGTTTTAAAGAAAAATATAATTTTACTTGAAGTTCATTAACTTTATTTAGGACATATTCTCCTTAAAGTTCTGATGTTTGTGAGCATTTCTCTGCAAATCTGACAAACTGCATCAGGTATAGCTAGTCTCTTAAAAATAAAGTTTCTTCAGCAGGTTCTTTTCAGAAATGACTGAGTTGGCTATTTGACTCACAGGCGATAAAAAGTGTATGTTCTTCTCGAAAAATTTGTGAATTACTGTGAAGCGTGGCCTTGCTTGTTTTCCTGCTTTTTCTAAAATGATAAAAAAAATAGTAAAAGTTTAATAAATAGGTCATTTTAACACCCACACAGAGATAGACGGATATATATTATATTATATTAGATAGAGAATATTTTATAGTCTGAACTGTACAATTATTTGATTGGTACTACAATCTGTATTTTTAAGTGAAAAATATATTTTGTGTTGAAACAATTTTCACTCTTAATTAACACTGAATTTTAGAAGAACTGAAATAGTATTTTCATCTAAAACACACTCAAACACTATCAGTCTTTCACTATTCACTATTTCTAAAAGAAAAACGCAGCAAAGCTACTTAGATCACCTTTTTGGAAGTTTAAGACTGAATCACAGACCTTCACCTGCATCTGTTTTCCTGCATTATGAAAAAAAATGAAGTGAATTTCCCATGGCATTTTCTATTTTTAGTAAATGCTGACCTTATATTTTTGCCAGCCCCCCAAAAGATGACTTATCTTTTCATTTTGACCATGCTGAATTGTTTTGTTTTGTCAGACTCTGCTCTAATTTCTTTGGGGAAACACAGCCCTTTGTTATAAATGGATGTATTTGGCCATTATCTATAGTAAAATATGAAAGACAAAATACTTTTCCAAACTAAACCCAGATGCATTTGATTTATCAGAATAAAAATGTGACTATGCTCAATTCCCAAATGTAATTTCACCAGTTTCTGCTGAAAGTTTGAATGGTAATCCTGAATCAGCAACTTTTTTTTTTTTTTGTAAACTTTAGGTGTCAGAATATAATATTTATGAAGGAAATCCATAAAGACTTCATTTAGGAAAAAGGGCAATCAGGAATCCCAGTCAAGAATCTCTTCTGAGGCTATAAATCCCTGCATTAAAGAGGATCAATAGACAGTTTTTAAATGGCAGCCAATTACTGCTAGTTAATTACATACTTAACATACCCACGGCTTTA
Organism: Enteromius paludinosus; assembly: GCA_032361165.1. Taxonomy (NCBI): domain Eukaryota; kingdom Metazoa; phylum Chordata; class Actinopteri; order Cypriniformes; family Cyprinidae; genus Enteromius; species Enteromius paludinosus. The sequence continues at coordinate 15,806,763 of JAUMHQ010000069.1, forward strand.
AAAGCTCATACACACATATTTGTCACTTCAAATTACCCTATCATCTCTAACTATTCTCCATTCATCCTTTCGGTCCAGCCCTCCCACTTTTCCCTCATTGCTTTTTTTTGATAAGCTGTACCGGTGACCTTGAGCATCCGCTCTGCTGCAGTCTCAAGGGGCCAGAGCATGTGCACGATGAATCCATCAAGAACTCAGAGCCATTGTCTAAAGCTGTGTTAACCATGACAACCACACACACACAAGATGAAATGTCAGTGTAAAAGGGTCAGAATGATTGTGGGAAGTTAAGAGGGTCTTTCTGATTAAGTGGCATTGCATATTGTGAGTGTAAACACCACATTGACCAAAAAGAAACTACTGTAAATTTTTTTTTTTTTTTTTTTCCTCTTGTAAGAGTTTCACAACGAGGCATTTTAAGATTGCTTTTATTCGCAGTTGATTGATGGTTTTATTTTTAACTATGAGATCTAAGTGATATTCTGTATATTCCATTCAAAAAAAGGATACATTTTACAGCATTATTAATAATAATAAAAAGAATAATAATAAACATAATATTAATAGCTAAACATTACACAGTTCATCAGATTTGCTGAATTTAATGCAATCATTTTGGAATATGATGATTCAAAATAGTCACTGTTTTGCTCTAGCAAGTCATACCTTCTCAGAAAATGTGATGCAGTTTGGATCATTTTTGCTCCAGACACCCATAAGGTGAGGGAATCTTGTGTTATCCCCTAATCTTTCAAGGAAAACAAACAAATAAATAAATGCCACATAAAACACATGAATTATATCTTCCTTTGAAGAAGGTTTATATTTATAACTTCAAAATATAATTTTAAAAGAATGTTTTAAAGATGTTTTTTGCTACATATGTGGGAACGCTATATCCAAACAGCAGCATATTTAATTTAATGTATTACTTTTTTTTTTTTTTTTTTATTTATAAAATGCTTGTTTTGATAATAACAAAGTTTCGGGAGGAGCGGTGGCCGAATTAATCACATGTGCCTTGCATCATCTAATCATCTCCTCGTTACAGCCACCCAATCACTTCCTTCTCACCCACTATAAATAATCCCGTTTTCCACACATCTGCATCTCGCTTTGTGCAAAAACTTCCCCTCCCCTTTCTCCTCCTCCCAGCTCCATCCTCTCCTCTGGAGGGCACCGAGAGTTCGAGCCGAGCTAGGGCTCAGGCCGCTAGGGTTCGGAGCCTGCCGTTCTCCCGGCTCGCTTCCCGGACAGCACACCAAATTTGCTTTATATCCTTTCATCATTAATGTAAAATGTATTTGTCATTATATTTTGTATTTAATTTATTTGTTTTTATTTATTTATTTAGAGTTTTACACTTGATATATCATGGTTGTTTAACTATTACTAACTATTACTATTACTAAAACTATTATTATAGTTTTTAAAATAAAGGTTGTAATATTTTGAGTTAGATCTGTATTTTTTATGTTTTCTGCAAGCTAATTGTATTTAAATATTTAGTCATTTTGTTTTGTGTTTTGTCATTTTGCTATTTTTTGTTGTTGTTTATGATTATCTATAAAGTTTTTTTATTAATTGTATATTTATTCTGTCTTTTCAGTACATTTAGTTTAAATAAAACTAAAAGAAATATGTAAGGTTTACATCTCTAAGATATCAGTGTGACTTCAGTATTTACCTATATATTTAATTTCCATCTAAAAACTGCAGTGGTGCATTGAATGTCTCCATGCTGCTTGTATTTTTGCCTCAACTGTGCAGCTCCATGTCAGATATATTTGACCTTTGTTCCTCTTTTCCCCTCTTGTGTCCAGAAAAAGGTATGCTTTTTAACTATCAGTAGAGAGCTCCTCAGGCGATGACCATTTCAACAGCAGATATTGCATGCAGTTATCCCCAAGTATGTAATCCTTTCACTTTGTTGTTTTCTTTATGTATGGTTTAAATGTGCCTTGGCATGATGCTTCACACCACTTGTCGATAAATGCTTTCCTTGACATGCTGTGGGTTTTGAAGGCTTTGTTTCAGTGATCCAAATCTGTTGCAGATTCTGAGATCTACAGTACACGGCATTTCTTTAAAAGGATCAGCAGGTCTGTGAAGATCTGCATAAAATTTTCTATACGGTCTGACATTTGGTCCCAGTGTACTTATAATGGACCAGACGCTGTCCACAAATAGAGTACAAAATAGGGCCTGAATCTCCTAAAGTACGTTTTTTTTTTTCTCCAACCAAGAAATAAGCACTTTGCCTTCAGAAAATGTTAAACTTATGTCTTTCTATCGTTTTTTTGTTTTTTTTAGACAGGCTACAATGTTTGAAAGATTAAACATTGATTCGTGTAATTTACTTTGAGCTATAGAGAGAATAGATTAAATTAAATGTCAAAATAAACAACATTGTCTCACGGCCAAGGTGCCAAATTTGGGCTAATTTGTACTAATTTGATTTTGTACGATTTGTCTAAAACCCCGTGACGGGTAGGTTTGGGGGGCGGCCTTAGGTGTAGGTCATTCGTACAAATTCATATGAATTGGCAACTCGTAAAATACGTACGATTTAGAAGAAAATCTAAGAGGTCGTAAAAATTTGTACGAATTAGCCACCTCATGAAATATGTACGAATTGCCATGAGATCAGGTTGAAATAAATTATTATTAGAGTAAATTATTAATTATTCCCATTAACGTTACTTCTTGGGTGACATCGTTTTAGTAAACTTTACTTTTTGTAGTACTTTTTTTAGTGTGGTTGTACACTAAATTAAGCAATTAAAATGTGTTACTATAATAAATCTGTTTAATAAATTATTGTGCATCTCTGTCTTTCTCTCAAAAATAACAACACACTTTTTATATCAGTTTTGCATTTGTTAACACTGTCGGGTAGGTGTAGAGTTGGGTTTGGTGTAGGGCATATTTCCAATAGAGATAGAGAATTAATAGAGAATTAATTTTTAGGGACAGTCCCCGATATTTAATAATAATAAAATAAAATAATAATAATAATAAAAACACAGCAATACATACCTATTAATGTAATTAAAATGTGCCAAGGTTCATGTATCGAACTTGAGTTTTAGAGCTACTCAGTGGACATTTCTCTTTTGAAACTGCAGCACAAAAAAAAACAAAAAAAAAACTGTTGCACAAAAAAGTGCACCAGGGTACATATTTTTATGAGACCAGGTTGAATAAAGTCATAGTCTTGGTGTCTGTAGTTTATGTGCAGACAGTATAGCGCACCAGTTCTGCAGTCTATGTAGTGTGAGGTGAAAAATTTTCTGTGCTTGAGGTGTGAAAGAAAGCATAAAAAGGATATTATTTTTCATTGGACTGTGGTGTGTGTGTGTGTGTGTGTGCCAGCATTTGCAGATCTAAGTCGGTGTAAATTATGGTAATGAGGTCTGTGTGTGTTTTTGTCACAGATAATTATTGGAAGTCACATCTTAAGTTGTAAAACCAGCTGTGCAAGGTATATTATGTGTGTGTGTGTGGTTTTGCAATCCAGAGCAGAGCTTTCACACAGAAGGAAATTCACTGTAACGGTTCACATATTGCATCGAAACCAATCAGTATTCATGTAGCAGTAACCAGCCTAAGGCCACTGTACTGCAGCTACTCTGCACAGCTTTCTTTCTTTCTTTCTTTCTTTCTTTCTTTCTTTCTCTTTCTTTCTTTCTTTCTTTCTTTCTTTCTCTGATGTGATTTTATGGTTCTAGATTTTCAGAAAATTGCTAATAAAGAGCTATTTAAATACCATTATTTACTGGCTTCCTTCCTTCCATCCTTCCTTCCTTGTGCCGAATCCCTCATTATGTTCCTGCATGTTTCTACAACTTTTGCTTTGCATGAGAAATAATAGCTACAACAATAACAAGCATATTTTCCTGTAGCTCTTATTTGTCATTCTAATAACTCTTGCTTGAACAATATTATTAATATAATTACCGTCTTTTTGGATCATTAGTCAACAAATCCTTGGCAAACTCTGGAAGTGTAATGATGGCTGCCGACATGAAGGGTCACCTTGAATTTAATCAAGCTGGGAGCTCGCTAAAAACTGGCTCACTCAGAAATTCAAGCAATTTCAAGTTCATTCTGATTTTATGGTGACCGAAAGTAGTGCTATTTAATTTGTAATTAGTCCATCCATTTACACCATTTTATGGTAAAATTTGCAAAGCGGTAGAAAACATTCAGCCAATCACAATAAGACGGAAACCGAAACTCTTCTCATGTGAATTTTCACCTGTATTTTGCATTGCGCATTGATGCCTCAGAATCTCAATGTGAGAGCACAGTAAGCTCAAGAGATGCTGCTTTCCTTGCAATTTTTACATTTTATCCTAATTTGTTTTTTAAAAGGCTTTGCCTCCTCAGAGAAAAGTTGCTGTTTAAATGTAGGCTTCTTGCATCACATAATGCATTTTACCAGATTTAATTATTGTGATTATCTTGATTATCATGAGATTTGATTTGACAAGGAGCTGGATGACATCCAACTCAAAATAAATGATTTATACAGATGCACATTGACAAACTGGATGCACTCCACAGGCGCGCGATTGTAATTAGATTTCCATTGCTATACTCTGGCATTAGATCATTTCTAAATGTCTTCAGATGAGTGACATGATGAAAAGTGATCCAAACAAATGCGTTCCACTCTCACTAATTAAGAGTGCAAGAAAGTGTTTTTCTTCCTCATGTGTGGGGGCCATCAAGGAATAGATTTATTCCATAAGATGAGCTTTAGTCAGAAGCAGGTGGGTGATTTGGATGAAAGGTACAATATATGCGCTTAAGCTTCTGCAAATAGCATCTGCTGAGCGCATGACAGCAAACTCGCTTTCAGACAGGTTTAAAAATTGTAAGAAGTTTAAGAAACATAATTTGATCCTGTCATATAAATTTTTTTATTAGTGCAGTTAAATCCCCCCCAGGTTTGGTATGAAAAAAAAAACAAAAAAAAAACATGGATTTTAATTTGATATTAAATAACTACTTTTAGTAATCAAATTAAGGTCTATTCATCACACACACACACACACACACAGAAAAAAATAATAATATTTATTTCTTCTTTCTTTATAAGTCAATATAAATCTCAGTGTACACTGCCAGTTCAAAGTTTGGAATAATTTGTTTTTATTTTAAATAAATTAAGAAATAATTAAATGCAATTGGAATAATTCATTATAAAAAATGTATAATACTACATTTTAAAATGCCATAAATGTATAAATACAGTACAGGCCAAAAGTTTGGACACACCTTCTCATTCAGTGTGTTTTCTTTATTTTCATGACAATTTACATTGATAGATTCTCACTGAAGGCATCAAAACTATGAATGAACCCATGTGGAGTTATGTACTTAACAAAAAAAGGTGAAATAACTTCTTTTATACACATCTTTTATATTCTAGTTTCTTCAAAATAGCTACCCTTTGCTCTGATCACTGCTTTGCACACTCTTGGCATTCTCTCGATGAGCTTCAAGAGATAGTCACCTGAAATGGTTTTCATGTCACAGGTGTGCCTTATCAGGGTTCATTAGTGGAATTTCTTGCTTTATCAATGGGGTTGGGGCCATCAGTTGTGTTGTGCAGAAGTTAGGTTACTGCACAGCCACAACCCTTTTGAACAACTGTTAAAATTCACATTATGGCAAGAACCATAATATGAGTAATCAGCTAACTAAATAAAAAAACGAGTGGCCATCATTACTTTAAGAAATGAAGGTCAGTCAGTCCTTAAAATTACAAAAACTTTAATTGTGTCCCCAAGTGGAGTCGCAAAAACCATTAAGCGCTACAACAAAACTGGCACACATGAGGACCAACCCAGGAAAGGAAGACCAACGCTGCGTCCGAAATCGCTTACTTCCCTACTATATAGTACGTGAAAAACAGTATGCGAGGCGAGTAGTATGT